>HG992188.1:19724080-20324080 GCA_905220545.2 Melitaea athalia
AGGTCCCTCCGAGACATATTCTTCTCTTCTCCTCGTTAGCGTCCCTTGTAACTGGGGCGGTGCTGTCACCTTTTGTGGCGGTTTGTATACCTTCACAAAGAAAATATACGAAACGTGTATTCAAATATTGAAGCATAGTACTGCAATCTAAACAACATCGTCTAACGGACACATAGAGAGCGGGAAAATTGTAGAGAAGTTAATTTGAAGTGTGAAAGTGAAGTGAAATAATCGGCCAAGTGCGAGACAGACTCGCGCACGAAGGCTTCCGTACCATTGACCAGGTAAACAACAGTAGGTACATTGATTTTAATATCGGGCAAAAAGTGGCAAAAAAGTCACTTTTGTTGTATGAACCCCCTAATATTGTTTTTTTTTATTTTAATTTTATTATTTATAAGTAAAGTAAATATACAATTAAGTGATTTGTGAATATTTTAAGTGCTTACCTGTTACCATTTATTGATATCGAGCAAAAATAGGCAATAAATCGCGTTTGTTGTATGGGAGCCCCCCTTAAATATTTTTTTTATTTTGTTTTTAGTATTTGTTGTTATAGCAGCAACAGAAATACATAATTTGTGAAAATTTCAACTGTCTAGCTATCGCCGTTCTTGAGATACAGCCTGGTGACAGACAGACGGACAGACAGACGGACGGACGGACGGACAGCGAAGTCTTAGTAATAGGGTTCCGTTTTTACCCTTTGGGTACGACACCTTAAAAGCAACGTTTTAATTTCTAAATGTGTACATTTAATTAATGTCTACTTTTAATCTATATCAAACAAAACATAAAAAATAAAAGTAATTAATATGTCACTTTTATATGTGTACAAAACTTTTTAAGAAATTATTTAAATCAAATTAGGGCTCATCTACTTAGTTATAACAAGAATTCCTCGGGCACGAGTGGTATTATACAAGGCTTTTTGTTACAGTACGAAAAAAAACCAGTAAAAGTACCTGTCCCGTGACTCCCCTCATGAGCACTTCGGCCAGCTGTCGCGCTACCGTTAGCCGTAGAGCTTGCGTCGATACTGACTCCACTGCCGTCAGCATCTCACGGTATCTGAGAGTTTATATGACAATGAATGATTAGTTGACGATAGTTCACTCTGGCAACATTTAAAAAAAGAAACATTGTAGGTACCTGACGACATAAAACATTGTAAGTAACTACCTCATACCTGTCTACACTCGTATGTTAGTGTACTCATTGTACCAACCACTTATTACACTTATCATAACCATACACACTCATCTTAACCACCCCACTCATACCACCATACTCATCTACGCTCATCGAACTCATATACACTCATTATACTCGGCTACACTCATCAAACTCATCCGCACTCATCATACTCGTCTACACTCATCAAACTCGGCTACACTAATCTGTATTCATCCACACTTTTCATACTCATTTACACTCATCATATCCACCCCATTCATAATACTAATTTACACTCATCGCACTAATCCACAATTATCGTACTCATCTACACTCATTGTACCCGTCTAAACTCATAATACTCATCCACACTCATCATATCCACCCCACTCATAATACTCATTTACACTCATCGCACTCATCCACAATCATCGTACTCATCTACACTCATTGTACCCGTCTACACTCATAATACTCATCCACACTCATCATAATTATCCACCCCACTCATAATACTCATTTACACTCATCGCACTCATCCACAAGCATCTACTCATTTACACTCATTGTACCCGTCTACACTCATAATACTCATCCACACTCATCATATCCACCCCACTCATAATACTCATTTACACTCATCGCACTCATCAACAAGCATCTACTCATTTACACTCATTGTACCCGTCTACACTCATAATACTCATCCACACTCATCATATCCACCCCACTCATAATACTCATTTACACTCATCGCACTCATCAACAATCATCGTAATCATCTACACTCATCGTACCCGTCTACACTCATAATACTCCTCCACTCTCATCATATCCACCCCACTCATAATACTCATCCACACTCATCGCACTCTACACTAATACCTATCAACGGCGGCGGTCAGCTTCCCGTTGCGGATGTGTATGAGCGGCGCCCGCAGCAGCGCGGCCTCCAGCGTGGCGCCCGCCGCGCGGGAGCTGCGCTGCAGGTACAGCAGGCTCAGCTCCGAGGACAGCTCGAAGCTTCGGACCTGGGGGGAGACCGAACCTACTTAATGAGATGATGATGATGATGATGATGAATCTATACTAAATATCATAAAGCTGAAGACTTTGTTTGTTTGTTTATTATGCAAACGAAGTCACTAGCAGAAGCTAGTAATATATGTAACGTTTTGCTAGTACGTTACTCTAATCTTATTGAGACGTGTAACGCCACCTATACTTTACTTTGCCAACGCTTCATAACTCTGACGTTGTTAATTCTACTTTAGCTCAATAGATGTCACATTCCTAATTTTATGGTTGTTTTAATAATTTAATAATATCGCTGAAATAAAATGAATTTAATTGTAGAATTACTAATACTCAATTTTTAAATTAATTTGCTCTTAAAACTAATAATAAATAATATATCTTAACTAATTGTAAAAATGCAGACTAAACTGTATGAACCATAGACGTTAAAACCTAGAACGCTCTCGAACGGAGTTTTTTCTCTCTGCTTCCTTTTTGCAAAGTCATTATAACTGCTAACCTTGAGGCCTAACCTCAAGGCTAAAATTCTAAAATTCTAACTAGGAAGAATCCCGCTGGGGTAAGTTTAAATGATATTCCGTAAGTTTTCAATGATATTCCGTAAGTTTTCAATGATATCTACTGGTGTTCTCGAGTTTTAAGAAAAGATTAAATTGTAATTAGTATTTCTTAACGAGACGCTGGCCTATAATTGTGTTCTCTCTGACACGGAACCTTCTACGTTCCAGGATCTATCCTTCCATCCAGGATCTTTATTTTATCTAAATCACTACTAACTTACAACTACCTACAAGTGGAAATAAGCAAGGGCTCTGTTACTTGTCTGGTTGGACTATAACCAGCACCTAGGACTACGTGGGTCCTGGGACCTAAGGTCAACCCTGAGTGCTATCGACCTTGACGTCATCTGGCAGCAGCAGCACGGGATCTCGAATCCAGTATTAAGAGCGACAATCCTGAGGGATTAGTGTGAGGACTGCACACGGCCACATTGTTGTCGAAGGAAGACACGAAGAGAAGAGGGACTAACACGGTTTCATTCCTCGTCAGTTACACGCCGGGAGTAACAGGCCAGCCTTTAATTTTTATTAAATTACTATCTTTGTAAATTCTATTTTTATTTACCCACAGTACGTACTGCGATCTGGGTCAGCCGACGAAATAAAGGCTGAAATTAAGGTGCCCTCAGCGCCTTAATTCGAACCAATCTACCTCTATCTGTTCGCATAACTACCTAATATTAATTTCTAACCTAGCTACCTAAAAAACTATAAATATAATAAAAGACACTCACAGCTTAGAAGAACTAGTGGAGAAACTAACACTTTTGTTAAAGAAATGCTACGAAACAACATGCCCACTAATCCATCCTCCGGAGAACCCAACCGACAAAAAATCATGGTGGGGCCCAGAGCTAAAACGCCTTAGAACCAAGGTCAGGAAAGCACTCAATAGAGCCATGAACACATATAATCATCAAGATTGGGATCATTACAAAAATGTAAAGGCCTTGTACAAGAAGCGGATACGTTTCTGGAGGACTCGAGCTTGGCGTAACTTCTGCGAAGCAATTGAGTCTTTTGTGCAGGCCAGTAGAATACGTAAAATCCTTACGGGGGACCCACAGAGAGAGTTGGTGTCCCTGAGGAAACCGGACAATTCCTACACCAAATCACTAGAAGAGTCACATCAAGTGCTAATCCAGACGCACTTCCCGGACTGTACTATGGTTACCACAACCAACTGGCAGGATACAAACTTCACTTCAACAGACAGCGCCTGGACGTGCGCGAGTGAGGTAATACAACCAATGAAAATAGCGTGGGCAATCAAGAGCTTCCAGCCTTTCAAAACGCCAGGACCAGACGGTGTATACCCTGCGTTTCTCGAATGGGGAGGCACACGTTTGAACCACACACTTAACTCAATCTTTCAAGCCTGCCTGGCATTTGGCTATGTGCCCAAATCATGGAGGGAAGTAAAGGTTATCTTTATACCTAAACCAGGCAAGGCAGACTACTCAGATGCAAGGTCCTATAGGCCGATCAGTCTCACTTCCTTCCTCCTAAAGACTTTGGAGAGACTGTGCGATAGATACCTGAGAGATAACGTACTATCAAAAGTACCACTACATAAGAATCAACATGCTTATTGTGCAGGTAAATCTACAGAATCAGCCTTACACGCTGTAGTGGGCAAGATCGAAGAGGCACTGGCGATCAAAGAATCATGTCTAGGCACCTTTATCGACATCGAAGGTGCATTTGATAAAACTAACTTCAACAGCATAGTCACAGCACTAAACCGTCACAATACAGACCCAACTATAACTGCTTGGATCCGTAACATGCTGGCAAGTAGGATTGTGAGGGTAGACAACGACAACAAACAAGGTGCTATCGTTGCTAAAGGGTGCCCCCAGGGAGGGGTGTTATCACCCTTGCTATGGAACCTCGTAGTCAACGATCTCCATTTGGACCGCAGACTGACCTGGAAAAATCATGTTAAATCCAAAAGAGATGAGTTAAACATAAAATCATGCTCTGGCTGCTAGGACGAAACAGCAAATTGTCAACGGACAATAAACTCCTAATATATAAAATGCTCCTAAAACCAGTGTGGACGTATGGGATACAGCTCTGGGGAAGTGCCAGTAACTCAAATATTGCTGTGATACAGAGATTACAAAATATCATCTTGCGCACCATTTCCAATGTTCCTTGGTTCATCACAAACAGTGAAATCCATGCCGCCTTGCAAATGACCACAGTGAAGGAGGAAATTAGAGCTGCCTCAAAAATATATCAACAACGGCTTGCCCTACATCCTAATCAATTGGCAGCCCAGCTGAAAAGCCAAAAACATCTTAGGCGCCTAAAGAGGCATGATGTATTACAGCTGCACAAGAGGGTGTAGCACCCTCATAACCCGAGAAGTGCTCTCGATGGAGGGCTCACTCGTCACGCCAACTATCGCACCAACTATCCGCTTATAGTCCAAGGACTGATTGCAGATGAAAACATAACAAAAAAAAAAAAAAAAAACACGCTGTAGTGGGCAAGATCGAAGAGGCACTGGCGATCAAAGAATCATGTCTAGGCACCTTTATCGACATCGAAGGTGCATTTGATAAAACTAACTTCAACAGCATAGTCACAGCACTAAACCGTCACAATACAGACCCAACTATAACTGCTTGGATCCGTAACATGCTGGCAAGTAGGATTGTGAGGGTAGACAACGACAACAAACAAGGTGCTATCGTTGCTAAAGGGTGCCCCCAGGGAGGGGTGTTATCACCCTTGCTATGGAACCTCGTAGTCAACGATCTAATATCCTTGCTAAACGACAACAGATATTATACAATAGGATATGCAGACGACCTGGCTATTCTAATAACAGGCAAGTTCACTAGTACACTTTGCGAACTAACTCAGACAGCCCTGCTATTAGTAGAAAGATGGTGCGAAGAGCATAATCTATCCATAAACCCGAATAAAACGGAATTAGTGATGTTCACGAACAAGCGAGACTTAGGAAACTATACTTTACCTATGCTCTTTAACTCAACCCTGAATTTAACCACAGAGGTTAAATATCTTGGTGTAATACTTGATAATAAACTGAACTGGTCCAAACACCTGGAAAACAAATTAAACAAAGCCAGCATCATCTTCTGGCAGTGCCGTAGGATGATTGGGAAGAGCTGGGGCCTTAACCCTAAACTGACCCTATGGCTCTACACTGCGGTCATCAGACCCATGATCAGTTATGGAGCTGTGGTATGGTGGCGCAGAACACTTCTCACCACAGCACAATCCAAGCTACAGAGCTGGCAAAGATTAGTGTGCATGGCAGTCACGGGCTGCATGAGAACCACTCCTACAGCGGCAATGGAGGCCATGCTAAATATTCTGCCACTTCATTTATTTATTCAGCAAGAAGCTGCTACTACTGCAGCGAGATTAAAGAACCACAAACTACTGTGTTCAACGGGCACACCACATATAAAAATTTTGGAGGATGTAGCCAAAGACATACCGTTCATGGAAGCACCAAACGACGGTATCCAGATCAAGTACATTTTTGACAAAAAATACAAAATACAGCTGGTTGAGGATTCACACGCGGACTCCAGAACGCATGAACTGAGAATCTTCACGGATGGCTCTAAGACAAAAACAGGATCAGGAAGTGGCATCTTCTCCGAAGACCTAAATATTAATATATCACTACCCATAGGCGCCCATAACACAGTGTTTCAAGCAGAGTGTGTGGGCATACTTGAGGCAGCTAGAGCAATCGGGAGAAGGAACGTACAGGATTCCCACATCCGGATACTATCAGACAGCATGTCAGTACTACAGGCACTAAATAGTAACACAACCACCTCAGGTATCATCTATGAATGCCATAACACCTTAATGCAGGTAGGTGCTTACAATGACATCACACTGCAATGGATCAAAGGTCACAACAACACACGCGGTAACAATATAGCTGATGAGCTAGCAAGAAGGGGGTCAACCATGAGGGCCATAGGAGCCGAACCCATTATACCATTACCTTCTTGCTGGCTCAAAGGCCAAATTCGACAGCGCATGAAACATAAACACGGCACTCTTTGGTCCGAACTCGAGGACTGTAGGCAAGCAAAGTTGGCGCTGCCGGTAGTTGATGCCAAATTGGCAAGCACCCTAATAAATTTGAACAGACGCCAACTGAGACAAATAACTGCGGCACTGACTGGACACGGTCCGTATAATAAACATCTATTTAATTTAGGCATTACCGACAGTCCCCTGTGCAGAGCTTGCATGGGAACAGATGAAACGGCTACGCATGTACTTCTTTACTGTCCAGGTGTAGCGGCTTACCGGGCACAATATCTTGGCACCCCGAGGACACTTCCGGAGATCTTCAAGAAGCCAAGAAGACTTCTGAAGTTTCTGGAGGAGCTTGGGTGGCAAGAGTGAACAAACGTATTCCCACACACGCAAAATAGGCGCCTGGTCGTCGACTTGCGGAAACCAGCCCGTGTTACCATACCATACCATACCTAAAAAACTACTAAATCTACCACCTACAACCCCAATTTTTTCTATAACGCGACATATACTATAATAAGTTTTTAAACATATGTATTCCTATTTAAAAAAAATTACACAACTAGGTCGGCAAACAAGCGTACAGCTTACTAGATGCTATGCGATTATCTTAGCTTATAGACGCATGATAAACCAGAGGCATCGCAAGCGCGTTTCCAACCCTACCCCCAATCGCTCCCAGGAGCTCTGGTCACTTTACTCACCACAGGAACACAACACTGTTTGAAAGCAGTTTTATTTATAACTACAACAGAACATTTTCTTAAGAAAAGAGATAACTATAGAGTATTTTTTTCTTTTAATCAAAATATGCAGCTCACCATTTCAGACTCTCGCTCTGCTTGTTTGTATCGACTTGTTGAACTTGGCACCGCAGTCAGTTCTAAACACAAGCCTTTGATGGCATACGATTCAGCAACTATGCGAAGGCTTCGTCTGTAATATGCAAAAAAAAGGGATATTTATAAAATGTAAAAACATTCATTCGTCTTCTATTGTTTAAGGCATTATATGAATTTAATGATAAAATAGCATTTAATTGTTAAATCAAATCATCAGCTATTGAGGTAGGGTGCAGTAGGATATGTCCTGCTCAAAGTCTGGTTCAGCCCGACTGGATAAGTACCTCGACCTTACAAAAGATCACAGCTAAATAATACTGCTGTCAAGCAGAGTTGTGTTCCTGTGATGAGTAAGGTGACCTGAGCTCATGGGGAGGGTCGAAGGTAGGGTCGACAACGCGCTTGTTATGTTCCTAGTGTTTTGCAGGCGTTTATAGTAACCGCTTACCACTAGGTGAGAAATACGACTGTTTGCCGACCAAGTCGTTAAAAAAAGAATAAATAAATAAAATCCTTAAACCAATACATTTTTGGCGCGAACTTATGGAGGCCTGTCTAGTACTGGACTGCGATAGGCTGAAGTTAATTAATTTTCTTTTTAAATAGAAGAAAAGTATCTCAGTATGCCAAGTTCTTCTACTGCTCGTTGATTAACACTACCAAGACTAACAATTTGTTATCAAGTGTTTATAATAACTTAATAACTATACGAACTATTTGCTTTTCATATTCTCGAAAACTTTGAGAGCCCTACAAGGATAATAAACATCCAGACTATTGCACCAATACATATACAAAGTTTTGAACTGCCAAGTTGTTAACTCCTTAAAAAATTATATTCTACTAATATTACAAAAGCTTGTGAGGATGTATGTATGTTTGTTATTCTTTCACGCAAAAACTATACGACTTGCACTCTTACAAAGCTTTACACAAAACAAAGTTTTCTGTCCCAAGTTAACAATTCTTAAAACGTTAAACTAAGCTTCACTCATATATTGGCAAATCCTTACAGGGAGCCAAAGTAAAAGAAGAAGAAGAAGTACTGGACCGATTTTAATGAAACTTGGTATATAGATAGCTGGAGATCTATACCGACATTCCCACAGGATTGGAAACTACGCGGGTGAAATCGCGTCGCGCAGCTAGTATAGGCGTTTCATGATTTTATCTCAATTGTTAAGATGATTGTGATGAAAGGTCTATCAGTTTTATGACAGAAATTGAGTGTCAACATCATGATAACACTTACAAATGGATTAAAAAACATACTTAGATTGTTATGGTATATTTATCAGTATATTTTGTTGTGTTATCATAACAGCAGTGAGGAAATTTAAGTGAAAAATGGGAACAAGCCATATGTATGTTTTAATTATACAATAAATTATCTAATTTAACCAAATTTAGTACAAAATGAGATCATAATTAATTTCATAAAACAATTATAAAATTATGATTATTACAACTTATGGGTATTTTAACAGACTTCAAAAGAGGAGAAGGTTCACAATTGGACTGTATTTGTTTTATGGGTGGACCGATTTTGATTATTCTTTTTGACGTGACAATGTCAAATAAATCGATGAACGCCGGCTGCATGCACGAAAAAGAATGACTCATCGTCCTGTTATGCTCATTGTCCCGTTACGCTAATTGAACGCTTGCGTCGCATCCATCTCTCTTCCACTCGATTGGCCTATGCGTCCGAGATATTTTTTTATGACGTTTTTTTAGTCACAAGCTGGTGCTTGTCATGTGGTTTTATTTAAATTTGATTGAGATCTGACAAGTGCTTTTTGAGTTATCTCTAATAATGCATATTTACTTGACAAATTTTTTATCTACTTATGTTTCATTACTTGTCGATGTAATTGAAGTCGGTTTATTTAATTTGCGAGCAAAAATAATTGTACCCATAATAAATCTGTAACTATTTTATGTGTGAACATAGAAGATATTTGAGAAAAAAATTTATGAATAGTCTTCATTAGATGATTAGAAGCAAAAAACATTATTGTTAGAATTTTTGTAACGTAGAACGCTTATCACACAAAAACTACTGAATAATATTTGATGCTTGGTAATCACAGTTGTATTGCTGGGAGTCTAACTTAAAAACAACGGCATTTTTCATCTTTTATTTTTTCATATATAACTAGGTTGGCAAACAAGCGTACGGCTCACCTAATGGTAACTGGTTTCGTAGCCTGTAGACTATAGATCTTCGCAAGCGCATTGCCAACCCTGACACTCGCTAAGAGCTTACTCACCACAGGAACACAACACTGCTTAAAAGCATTGTTATATAGCCGTGATTATCACATACGTGTAAAATTATTATGATTAAATTCATTACTCTAAGTTTATTAAACTTGAAAAATTATACTAACACAGGTAACTCCTTCTCTGTCAAGGTACTTAGCTCCGCCAGTTTATAGTGTTTCAATGCATCATCATAGGCTCCGCAGGCGTAATTTAACTTTCCTAACAGCAAGTGGGCATCAAGCGCTACACCAGCCTTCTTGCCGGCCTCATCGGTGGCCAGTGTCAAGTATCCCCGAGCGTCGGAGAGTTCCCGTTGAGCCCTCTCAATGTTTTCCTTGATAGGCGGCCACTCATCGAGGTACGCTTCCAACTTTCCTTCTCCAATGAGAAAATGTGATAGGCTTTCTAAAATAACAATTTATCATGTAATTTGAATATTAATATATGACAATGCAAATAGTATTTTCCTGTTCACATTAAAACAATTGTCTTTTATTTGTAGTTTTAACAATTATAAATTATAATTAATGACTTTTTTACCACCAGGGTCTGAAGGTGATTCACAGACACAACTCATTGTAAATAATTGTATGTTCTTAGCTGTACTTTTTATTTCTGAATAGACAAATACTTCTGCAGTGTTTATCTTAAGCATCATGTCTATATCACGTAAGAATGATAAGATATTTGCTAGTAAACAGACGGAACAAAATAGTACATATAGTGAAATTAATCCGCATAATCCTATTTCAGAAAGTAAATACTCCAAGTCGATAACGATTACGATTTCAGACATAAATTTTGAAATTCTTAATGAATGTGTACGTTACATTGTGTTGCAATTAATAGAGATCGATTTATAACTTTACACAAGTGCTATTTACCATGTTGTGGTGATCTGGCCTTGAGCTGTTGAGCCAGCTCCACGGCCTTCTTCCAATTTGACTCCTCCCGACTTTTTTCGATCTCAGTCTCGTAACTTCGAACTGCATTTTTACTTCTCGATGTCATTTTAACACGAGCAAGCCAGTCAGTTGTCACAGCATCGATTTCGCTTGTATCACTTTACTCGAACATTGTAAAACCCTTAAAAATTGCGAGATTTCCCAGTAATTGAAGGCCAAATTTGACATATGATGACATCGGGTGTGAATTCTGTTATAGTACCCGGCCATAAATATTGCACATCGACCTTTGGAAAGAGACAATCGGCTAATTTCGACTTCGTAGATCGTTATAGTCCAAGATCCCAGACCCCAGACTTCCTTGTTTCTGATTGACAAAACATTACAGTATACATCGTAGTATAAAGAGTTGCTAAAATATTTTCTACAGGTTTTAAAATATAGTAATATAATTAGTGTCTGGCGATAAATACTAAAATAGCTGGTTAATAACATTTTTACGTATATAAAACAGCCAAATTTAAAAAAATTGTGAAAGAACGTTTGTGTACTAAATGATATTATTCGATTAACGATTTTATAGAAGACAGTACGCCTTGGGAATGATGTGATCGCCGCCAGGCTATTTCAACCTATAAAATTATTGTAAATTTCAATCTGCTTTGGAAAAAAAACATGATTAAAAAAAATGATATTAGTCCCGCTGAGTTTCTTTCGCCAGTTCTTCTCAGGTCAGAGGCTTTTTCTTTCCGAACTGGTAGTAGACTCATGACGTTCAGTAAGAAATTGTAATAATTTTATGCTGAATAAAATATTTTGAATTTGAATTTAATATATTTTTTCCTTCAAAAAAATATGACAGGTGATCTGGGAACTGGGTTCTTACACTATTAGATCTGTCAAATGAAATACTGACAGTCCGATACGTCTCATAGGTAATGTGCGACAGAGATAACGCTCTACAAAGTTCAAATTAGCTGATTGTCTCTTTCCAAAGGTCGATGTGCAATATTTATGGCCGGGTACTATACGTTCCATTTTACACACTATAAATATATGAAAAATACACATTAAAAAGAACAAAACCTAAATTGCTATTCTTAAAAACAGAAGAATATAATAAGTGCAAACAGTGTTAAATAAAAAAAGTTTATAGGTAATTCTCCAAAACGAAAATTTACTAAAATACGGTACGGTATAGTCCATCCAAAAATAAAAGAATTAAAAGGTAAACAAATATGGCGGAATGTGTAACCATAGACTACTATAGTGCTGTGATGTATGTTGTTAAATGTCGATATCGGTAAATTTAATATGATGCATTTCTGATGGTACTATGCAAGGCCATAGAATTAGTGTACTTCCACAGATTAAGTAATAGGTACTACCTCTAATTGAAAATAATATGGATGTAATGAGGAATTAAACTAAATGAAACATTAACATATATTTATTACATTTAGCACACCATACTATAAGGGGGCGTTCAAGTATTACGTACCGCAAATTTTGAACATTTTCGTTGTCGAACGTAGGAAATATGTAACTTCTTACAGTGCATAGAGTTCTGTCTTACTAGATACATGGCAATACTAGTTGTTACAGTGACTGTTATTTTAAAATATCAGTGACAAAATACTAGGTACTCGACTACTCGATATTAGTATTCTAAAAATACTACGTTTATCTCACCTCCTCTTAGCGTAAACGCTTAAGCACAAGCGAAATGGAGATGATACCGATTTTACAGACAAACAATTATTTTTTTGCTACTCTGACAAAGTGAAATCTGTATCTACCGCATTTGAAATCTGTATCTACCGCATTATATTATTGGATAGTGTATCTAATTTAAATATTTTCTACTTAGAAACTAATGAAAGTACAGAGAAATGTTAATGAAAACAAAAAAAGTCTATTTGTATTAGGGGCACATTGCCTTAGCCCTAAGCTGGGGCTCCCCACTATCGTGTAACAACTCCTTTAAAAAAAGTATTAGCAATTTGATGACAAAGATACACTATAAGTATTTTCAATAAGATTTAAAGCAAAAGTTACCACAGAGAAAGACATACGGTCTTATTGTCAAAAAACGAAGTACCGCCTCTCTCAAAGTCGCATTAAGTATGACACTATTTAACTTTAGTGGGCATTTTAACTTTTTTTTTTTTTAATTATTTATAAAAAGTAAAAATAAATTATGATTTATAAAAAGTTCGAGTTACTTTTTATGATTTATAAAAAGTTCGAGCTAAAACGCTTTTTTTTAATATCATTGACCTCGACTTTTTATCGATATGAAAGAACAGAAAGCCCTTAACCATAAACACAAGACACAGTAATGACAAATGTCACTTATAAGTTTGAGGTTACAGCGAATTCGGTTTTCTGCTAAAAAATATTAGTTTGACGATGTAATAGACGTATTATTACAAATATAATGGCAGTGCATGTGATTACCCAGATGCTACAATAATTATCTAGTAGCTATTGTGTGTGATTACACAGGGATTGCGTATTTTTCATCCGGTAAGGTGTTTGTTTACATTTTAATTCTTTTATTTTTGGACAGAGTTTACCTACACCGCTACGATTGCTCAAAGTTTAACTAGATGGAGCTACTTGTTACGACTGAAACCTTTGAAAAAGTACCTACATAAACCAGCAAGGCGTGATATTCAGTGATTTGGAATGAAGTCATTTATTTTATTTCGTCATATGCCTGCTACCTTACTGTAATAAAAATATTCATTTCTAAACACTAACAGAATTTATCAAGGCATCATAGGCAACAATAAATTTAAAAATTGGCGACATCTTAACATTAGGTAGGTACTAGGTACCTACATTACAAACAGGTACATACCTAACGTACCTACTGATAATAATAAGTGTAATCCAGAAATATTACCATAAAATTAGTAGCAATATTTAATGAATCCCTAGTCTACTATTTTTTGACACTAGTACATTTTAACCGATTTCAAAAAAGAAGGTTCTCAAATCGATTGTATAATTATTATATTTATGTATATAATGTATATAATTTACACCTTACTACTGGGTGTACCGACTACCGATTTTTGAGTTGTATCTTTTTTTCACAACTATTAAGTGCTTGAGTTATGTGATAAACAATGCTTGTATCACTTATTATTTACATCTATAATTTGTCTTTGTGTAAACTATAGTAGGTATATATAATGATCCTAGCGGAATGTTCCTCAAGCAAAAGAAAAAAACCCCTTAGGCTTAATATAAATAGATATAACTCTACCTACATACATCAGTATTTCCGAAAAATGTAGGTACTGAATAAGAATATTAGTTGTGAAATTCAATACAATCGCATTTAAATCACAAAGCACGTTAAAATAGTGTTGAAAAGTAGTGTCTTATAGTGATTGATTACCGACAAAGGGATATAACTTGAAATGTATCTATATTCACGAATTTCTTAACAGAGCTACTTATATCATATTGCAAAAAAAACTATAGCAGATAGAAGATCGTGAATTAGACCAACAAAATCGTTATTTTTTCTAATAATGCCCGTGTTAAAATCACAAAAAGGGATATACAAATATAAATATTGATAGATATACAAATTATGGATATAAAAATTGATATATCTACGTAGAGTTATAACTCTACGTATATCAATCACAAGCTGACCCCGCAAAAGTTTTTTTGCCATATATGCTATTAACCACCGCAATCCCCTCTTGTGGGTGGAATTTTGTAAAATCCGTTTTTAGCTGACCTCTATTTGGCAAAAGGAATATTCCTACCAAATTTCTAGTCGATGAGTCAATGGGTGGAAATTAGGGATTGCAATCCGGTGTCGTTTTCATTCCGGCCGGATCCGGTCGAATTTTTATCAATCCGACCGGATCCGGCCCGGATCCGGGCTGGATTTATCAAACCATAATAACCTAACTTTTCTTTATAATTCAAACGTATGTTGACCGTTAATGAAGTGAAAAAATTGTACATTTTAATTAAATATTTTTTTAAAATTAAATCTCAGTTTCAAAACAAATTATATATCTATCAAATAATGAAAAGATAAAAATGTTTAAATCAACTTTAGAGAGCTAAAATTGTAGCTGATATTCGATTTTAGAGTAAATGCCACAATACTTTATTTTACTTCCTATGATAAGTTTATTGTATATTTATTGTATATTATACGTTTATTGTATTAGTTACTGTTACAAATTCTGAGTACTCTATGTTAAACAGCGATGACTCCCACGATGATTTAGTTGCAAAATTGACTGATATTATGATAATGAAAAATGTAAAAACAGCAAAAAAATTAGTATTAAAATTACCTCTGCGATAGATCCCTGCGAAATCATCCGAAACTTTAATATCGGTTTATAGTACGGTTACAGATACATTTTTATTACGTATATCCAATAGTTTGGTTACGAACTTTACGATAAAATAACATCCCTAGTTTGAATCTTAATATTTCTAGGTATTCTGCAAGTAACGGCAATGTGAAGTTATTTAATATTCGCGCAATAAGTCAAGCAACTTCAGTGTTTTTTCAGCTGTAAATAGAGTTGAATATCTTCACTACAATGCATCTATAACTAATTTAAATGGCAAAAATCTATCAATCAAGTCTTTAGTGTTAGCGTCAAAGGACTCGTGTATTTAAGAACCACGCTCTTTCTTTTAAAAAGAGGTCATTTTCTTAAAAAACGCCAACACCGGATCCGGTCACCGGATCCGGCATTTTTTACCGGATCGGGTAACTGTAAAATGATGCCGGATCCGCTGGATTACCGGATCCGGTTTTCCGGATTGCAATCCCTAGTGGAAATCTCTTTTATATTTAATAATTATAGATTACAGGAGGCAAAAATTACAGCCGATGCGATATGTACTTAATGAGAAAAATTGGTAAGAAAATCTACAGTTAATCTTTGAAAAAAAAAACTGTTTTTTTTTTTTAAATTAACTGAAATAATCAAATTGTAAGTTTGCCATTTACAAAGATCACATCAACGTCCCACAATTATCATCCCAAGGACAGCGCAGGTTATTTCGGGCGTCGTAACAATTTGATTTTACTTCCTCGCTTGGTGACGTTGGAGACGTGGTGGCGCCATCACCACCTGACACCGCAAGTCAACCTTCAGAATCGGCGATCATCTCTCCTCGATAACTTTATATAATACTAGCTGCTGTGCCTGCGACTCCGTCCGCGTGGAATTTAACAAAAAAATTATTGTTCAGTTCGCAGTTATAAAAAAAAAATCTAAAATAAAAGTAGCCTAAGTTACACCTTATTACATCAGCTATCTGCCTGTGAAAGTCCCGTCAAAATCAACAAACAAACAGACAGACAGACAGACAAAAATTGTAAAAAATGTTATTTTGGTATATGTACCGTGTATAGACCCATATGTATTTAGTAAAAAGCGGTTATTTTAACGCGGTTTTTTGTTAATTTAATTTTGAGTTCGCGTCATAATCTCGGCCGCGAACTTGTGGAGGCCTATGTCCAACAGTGGACTGTAATAGGCTGAAGTGGTGGTGGTGGTGGTTATTTTAATATTAAAAACAGACACTCCAATTTTATTTATGTGTATACCTAGATATTTACAGGCTATACTGCTTTCTGCGCTTACTTCGTTTGGGTTTTGATGCAATATATACACTTATAGTTATTATACTGTCGAAGTACTTTAAGGTACCTAAATACTGCAGATTGTTTCAAAGTTATTTCTATGACTTAAATACACGTAGGAGTACAGTAAATATACGTAACGAATAGTATTTAAAGTAAAACGGTAACGGTGATGGTTATAATTTTGTATAAATATTACTTTGTCTGTTAAGGAAAAAGATTACAAATTAAAAATCAAAATGAAATTAAATATTTACTTTAAGTTAAGCACTTTTGAATTGTCATTGTTCAAAGTAAAGTAATCACATTTAATCTGTTTCATTTTGTTTGTCGTTACTACAAATTCGGAATGAAGATTATACTGAAAATCAACTAAACTCAATAGCTATTCTTTGGTAAAATGTCAATGCATTACCTAATATTTATATCTTTTACTAGCTTCTGCGCGCGACTTCGTCCCCGTGGAATAGCCGAATAGAACCAATTCTGTCATACATGATTGGAGCGAAACTTTAACCGTTTACTCCGCGGAAGCTCTCAAAAGGAAAAAAACCTCGATTTTCAAACATTCTTCATTGGTGCTACGCTCCTATTGGTCTTAGCGTGATGATATATAGCCTATAGCCTTCCTCGATAAATGGGCTATCTAACACCGAAAGAATTTCTCAAATCGGACCAGTAGATCCTGAGATTAGCGCGTTCAAACAAACAAACAATCAAACAAACAAACTCTTCAGCTTTATTATATTAGTATAGATAGGTAAGTAAGTAATAAGAAATTCTGCGTTACTAGACCGACATATCTTTGTCATTTTTATAATCTTAAACAGAATAATGTTGACTTGATCTTGACTCATCCGTTGGAGTAGGCATTCATTGTACTTGAGGAGTACCTCAACCCAACCTTTTGTTGTGTTACTGTGGTAAGGTAACCAAGACAAGTGAGTGCTGTGGAGGGTCGTGGATAGGATCGTCAAAACTCAAAGCGCTTGTAGTGCTATCGATGTTGCAGGGTCCATAAACTATGGTATCAGCTTACCATGTTATTAATATATGATATATAATAACGATGTGTATGATCACCTAACGGCGAAATATTTTCATTTCATCTCTATATAATAATATAATATTATATAAAAATGAATCGCTGAATGTGTTGCTAAGCGCAAATCTCGAGAGCAGCTGAACCGATTTCGCTAATTCTTTTTTTATAATATTCCTTGAAGTACGAGGATGGTTGTTACGGAGAGAAAAATTTAAAAAATTGCCTGAAAAGTCTAAAAACAACACTTTTCTATATTCCCATACAAAAGATTCGTAATAATACTTAAAAGTCAACTTGAACTTTAATACCATACGATAAAGTTTAAGTGTTATTTGAGGGGTTCCGGGATGGATAGGTATTTAAAAAATAAAATTAAAAAAATTAAAGAATCGACTGTTAGGCGGTACGAAGTTCGCCGGGTCAACTAGTTTCATATAAATATAAGTAAGTATAAGTTGCTAGTTCGCAACGAAATACACCAAGAAATGCATAAATATAATACAAAAGGAAACATTTATTGTGCTCCTGCGTACGGTGTACGAAAGTTGCTCCTCGGGGTAAGTTATGAATGTACATTTCCACATAAGTTCTTAAAGTCGAATGAAATAAAAACACGTATTTACTTCGCCACTCGCGACGCTCGCGTGCTCCGCTAACTTTAATAAAAATCCTTAGATTTTCTTTTTATTTTTTTCATGGAAAACCCGTCAGGTACTGTTAAGCACGTTATTTTCGATTTTAATGTTTTCGTTTTAGCTTCACCTGAAACAATGTTATCGACTTCGAGAGCGGTCGCTTTGTTCGACATTATCGTCCCTTATTACCATTGTTCCAAGTATTTTATATCAGATTGAATTCTATGTAATTTTGCGTCGTAGTCATAGATTAGGATTCTCACTAATCTACCGCCAGTTACCTAGGAATAAAATGGCATTTTGGTACTACCACGTAAAACTGATAGGTACAGCTATGTCAACCATAACAATTGTACAAAGCCTTATTTTATTCATTTATTTATACACTAGCTGACCCCGCAAACATTGTTTTGCCATATATGTTACTGAAACCGCGGGGCACAGCTTACTAGCTGTGCCCCGCGGTTTCACCTGCGTTGATTTGAGGGAAAAAAATGCTTTCCTTTTTTTCAATAGTATAAGATTTAATTAGCTTGATATAATTATTTTCCTTAGTTTACACTAAATAAATTTCTGAACGCACGCATAAATATTTGACCAAAGAGTATATATAACCACTACGTTTTATCTTTTATATTTGACAACCAATATATATTATGTCAATCCGTTTTCATTACTGACATTATTATACATTTTTAAAATGTAAAATACGCCACTATCCCTATATTGTGGATATATATTGTCGATTCGAAACCTTTATTTAAATACGTTCTTTAATTTTATTGGAGAGTTTACCATATCGACGGGATGAACATTAAATGTTTGACAGTTACGAAACACGAACATAGTTCCATACAAATTTTCATTCCCATCTTTCAACCCCTTACACCCTTTTATTCGCATTAAAAAGTAGCCTATGTCCTTTCTCAGACTCTAGACTATCTGTATACCAAATTTCATTTAAATCTGTTCAGTAGTTTTGGCGTGATTGCGCGACAGACAGACAGACAGACAGAGATACTTTCGCATTTATAATATTAGTATGGATTAACCCCCGCAAACCCCTCTTGTGAGTGGAATTTCGTAAAATCCGTTCTTAGCTGACCTCTACTCGGCGAAAAGAATATTCCTACCTTTCAAGTCTCTACGCCTTATGGTTCCAGAGATATCGTGATGAGTCAATATATGGGTGGAAATCTCTTTTATATATATAGATTATTTATTAAATAATACGTTACCATTAAATACACTGTTAAAAACTTAACCAAGTTTATTTTTATAGTGTAGCACACGCCAGACACAAAACAGCTGTTAGCAAAGGACTGCTCCGAATTAAATTACTTTGATACGTTTTGTTTTTTATAACAACCCCCCTCCTCCTATGACTACCCTCTTTAGGATTACTGCAGTTAAAAAGGGGGCCTATTAATGATTGTTTATACAAAGCCGATGGTGTAGGTACTTCATTGCATTGGCTTTCACAGCCACTATCATAGATATCTGAAGATCTGATAATCTTTCTTATAGGAGTTAAACTTTCACCACTTCAGCCTATCACAGTCCACTGTTGGACATAGGCCTCCACACGCGAACTTATGTGTTTTGCCCATAGTCACCACGCTGGGCAGGCGGGTTGGTGACCGCAGGGCTGGCGCCGTCGCACCGAAGACGCTGCTGCCCGTCTTTGGCCTGTGTATTTCAAAGCCAGCATGCATGGTTATCCCGTCATCCGTTGGCTTTTTAAGTTCCAAGGTGGCAGTAGAACTGTGTTATCCCTTAGTCGCCTCTTACGACACCCACGGGAAGAGAGGGGGTGGCACACAGCACAGGAGAGGAGTTAAACTAATTAGGTACTTTTAATTTCTCTCGTTTTTTGTTCCATTTTTCTTCCTTTTGTTTGTTTGTTTGTTTGTTTGTTTATTTGAACGCGCTAATCTCAGGATCTACTGGTCCGATTTGAAAAATTCTTTCAGTGTTAGATAGCCCATTTATCGAGGAAGGCTAAAGGCTATATAACATCACGCTAAGATCAATAGGAGCGGTGTCCACGCCGACGAAGTCGCGCGCAGAAGCTAGTGTGATATAATTTTTAAATCCATTATTAACCATATAAACAAATATTCATAACACGTAAATAAAAAGGTAGATTTTATTCCCCTCTTTTTGAAGTCTTCACCTTCAGTTGTTTTCGGTAATTTTACATAAAACATTTATTATACAGTTCATAAAAATGACGATTCAAAAGTTCTCGTTGAAGAATATTTGAATAATATATTTTGCTTTTCAACATGTTGCGACTTGAATAACAAATGAGTCTTCTATGACGCAAGAAACTCGCTCCGCGGACGATGTATTCATCTGTACCTACTAATAAGAGGAACGATATTTTGAAACCCAAACTCTGTGAAACTTCTAACCGATTTCAATTATTCTTTCTCCGTAAAAAAATTGGGGGGTCGTCCATAAATACGTGAGGCTAGAAAGGGGGGGAGGGGGGATTAAAATCATCACGAAATATCACAGAAGGGGGGGGGGATATATTGAGAAATCTAGTGTATTCTTTTTTCGTTGAACGCGCCAAAAGAAAATTTACCAACAACCATCTATAAATTTGAAATTTAGAGATAATATTCAGAAAATACACGTGATAGTTTGATAGCGCGGGGGGGGCGGGGGGAGTCTAAACTCTAAAACCTCGCCAATTATAGTATGATTAAAACGTAGGGCTGCGTAATCTTGTTTTACCTTATAGAAATATTAAGTATTCATTATTTATTAATAAAAACCATTATAATTTATAAGCCATATTTTAAGGCGCATTGGCCGTGTCGACCCGTATTCAAGCAACAGCAAGCCATTTTCATAAAATATTTTATTGCAAATTATATCTTCTCGCCAAAACTGACCAGTCAATAATATTAATGGGACTAAGTGCATTGAAACCAGATCAAGACAAGACCAGATCAGAGCCATCTTGAAAAAAGGCCAGGTCAAGAGTACCCTAAACCGAAGAGCATGTATGAAAGGAATAATGAAAGTGGACGAAGCGAAACAAGTATGTAAGGATCGTAGCAAGTGGAAAGAACTGGTCTCTGCCTACCCCTACGGGAAAGAGGCGTGATTATATGTATGTATGTATAGTACGTATGCGCCGCGTTGGCGCAGCGGTCACAGCGCTGGATTGCGATTGGCTGTTGCGCGGGCGGTTGTGGGTTCGATTCCCGCACACGACAACATTTGTATTGGCCATACAGATGTTTGCCGTGGTCTGGGTGTTTGTGCAGTCCTTGTGGGTCTCCCTGCCGTGCCTCGGAGAGCATGTTAAGCCGTCGGTCCCGGTTGTTATCATGTACACCTGATAGCAACCGTTACTCATAGTAGGGAATATATCCGCCAACCCGCATTGGAGCAGTGCAGCGTGGTGGATTAAGCTCCGATCCTTCTCCTACATGGGGAAGAGGCCTATGCCCTGTAATAATAATAGTGGGATATTACAGGCTGAATCGTGATGTATGTATGTAAGTGCATTGAGTGTTCATTATGTACATTATGTCATACTGTTATTTTTTTAAATTTACTCAATAAATTCATTCCCATATAAAGGCTAGGATACAGGAAGGCTGCATCTAGATCTAAGCTTTATCTCAAAATTTCTTCCAAAGCTTATTAATATTACATTATTAGTGGTATCCACATTTCAATTCCGTCCCTAAGTATACAATTATTTACACGATGATTTTTAACACCTCTCAGCACGATTTTACACTTTAGTTTTACAAACTACAACAAAATATAGCCTAGACCTGACCATTCACACGCTCTATCCACTTGCTCCACCTGACCTCATAGCTACTCAATCAGAAAACCTCCATCAGAAGTCCTTTCAAGTTTCTCCAGAAGAAGAAATTTCCTGCTCAAAATAATTATGGAGCAGCCCGACTGGGGTAGTACCTCGTACCTTACAGAAGACCACAGCTAAATAATACCTAAAACAGTATTGTGTTCCTGTTGCGTGAGTAAGGTGACCAGAGCTCCTCGGGGGAATTGGGGATAGGGTCGGCAACGCACTTGCGACGCTTCTGGTGTTGTAGACCTCTATAGGTGAGCCGTACGTACGCTTGTTTGTCGACTTGGTAACATAAAAAAAAGTCTCCACGATCAACTAAACAAACAGGAGCAATCATCGAAGCAATCAACGTAAATTGAACGTCACTATAGGTTTATTTTCGAAGCGGGGAAATAAACCGAAAGAAATAAGAGAAATAAACCGTCCTCCGAGCGATTCTAACGCGTTTAATTTTATGGCGCTCTTCAATAAAGTCAATCCGACTGATGGAGCGCTCTCGAGCGACGCTTTCGTTATTTATATAAATGACAATTTTTAGCCGGCGTACGTTCTCTGCGCGTTCAACATAAAAATATTCAAGTTATTAAAAATCATTATTAGAGACTAGCTTCTGCGCGCGACTTCGTCGGCGTGGACTCCGCTCCTATTGGTCTTAGCGTGATGATATATAGCCTATAGCCTTCCTCGGTAAATGGGCTATCTAACGCTGAAAGAATTTTTCAAATCGGACCAGTATATCCTGAGATTAGCGCGTTCAAACAAACAAACAAACAAACAAACAATCAATCAAACAAACAATCAATTAAACAAACTCTTCAGCTTTATTATATTAGTACCTATAGATAACACAAAAATTACTTAATTTGGCGCAGTTTGTAGTGACCCTGCTTTCAGCTCCGGGGGTTGTGGGTTCGATTCCCACCCCGAGTCTGGGTGTAACCTATATTGATTTATATATGTAGTATTTATATGTATGTTTATCGAAAAAAAATATGTAGCTATACCAGTCGGCTGTTACCTATAACACAAGCATTAAGTTGCTTACTTTAGGAACAGACGACCGTGTGTGTGTGTTGTGTAGATATTTGTAGATATTTATATTATAAGTCACGTATCAATTAATGAGACATTTAAACAAGCACCTTTCGTTATAAAATAATATTATAAAATGTAATAAATCGGTTATGCTCTTAGATTTCCGATTTACGGTGTCATTATTAGTTAGTAGTTACCGTCCTGCTATCATGATGAAATACCTACTTAGAAGCGATGATACTATAATGGTATGAATTATTATTGATATAAATAATTTTTTAAATATTTATAATTAATGTTTGTAAAATTTTTATATTTTAATTATTTATTGTAGTTTTAGAATCGCTTCACCCGATCACACCTTTCGTAACGCTATCATCACGCATTCACCACCTTACCCTTAAGTTAAGCGTGCGTAAAGAAGTTTTACTTCAAAAACCCGTTTCACTTATGCTTGGGACAACACTCAACATAAGTCCAAATACGCTATATAAAAGTCGTTTCAAAACCTACACAATATTTGTTTCTAAAAGGCTATTAAACTTTTTAAAGACTAATGTCACAACACTACGGTAAATTACATAAAACATCGGCTAGTACAAAATTATCTACGTGGATGCGGTACACGGAGGCATCTTTGCAGCAATGCGTATAACTTAACAAGATTATTGCAAGCTGTCACGAGTCTACTACGGCTATGACCTACACTCACCGCTCCAATCACAAGCAGACTTATTGCATAACACCCGTTTGATGAAATAATTACATTCCTTTCATTAATTCTGAGGAAATATCCTACTCAAAATATGGAGCAGCACGACTGGGGTTACTACCCTCCTCTGTCTGGAGGTACTCCTCGACCTTACAGAAGACCACAGCTAAATAATACTGTTTTCAAGCAGTGTTGTGACTCTGTTGGTGAGTAAGGTGGCTAGAGCTCCTGGGAGGGACTTTGGGATAGGGTCGGCAACGCGCTTGCAATGCTTTTAATCTGTTGCAGACACAGTTGCAGACGTCTATAAGCTACGGTAATCGCTTACCATCAGGTGAGCCGTACACTTGTTTGCCAACCTAGTTGTATTTAAAAAATATATATTTGTGTATATTATAGTAATGCGTATGTGCTTTCCTAAAGCGTTGTATGAAGAAGCACTATGTGAATTTCCCTTTTTATATTTTTCACATGCTATTTAAAAATTTACGAAGAACACGCATCACAAAGTAATGATTAATTATTCAGAGCGTTCGACTCTTAAGTTCTTTCAAATGGGGGGCTCAGTAGGTGTAATAGATCACAATTCCAGAGCGTATAGAGTGTACATTTTACTTAGTTTTTCGAATACTTTCTCATTTATCTACAGTCCCAAGACAAATCCTAAAACATTGTTGCTAATCCGCCGGCTTGTCTCAGCGACTTCAGTTAAAGAAGCTTACGCGTTCGGCGATGAAACTTTAATGAGCTGCTGTTCCTCGGCGACAATGTAAAGAGATTTATTCCTAGCGTTAATAAAGATATTTTTAGCTTTTTAACAGACTTCAGAACATGGAAGAGTGTCTAAATTCGACCCTATATTTTTTATGTTTGTTACCTAGTAACTATTTACTGGGTATCCCGATATATAAAGAATCTCAGAAAGTATTTGTTTTCAAACAAAATAGAACCGTCTTCAATTTACATCCATAAAGTAATAAAATGATAACTCATTAATTACATATCTCACTCAAATTTAAATGGGACCACGCGAAAAGTAGCAAGCTTTCAAATAAATAAATTAAAACCTTTACAAAGTTATGAGGGAACGCAGAAATAAAAATACAGTCGAATTGACAAACTTCTCTTTTTGAAGTCGGTTACAAATGTTAATACCTAATTGTCACGTTATAAAATGAATTTTAATACATGTTAAGTAAACTTCACGATTCAGCCTGTAATATCCCACTGTTGGGCATAGGCATAGTAAACTTATATTAATGAAACTTATATTAGGATACACAGGTTCGATCCCCGCTGTAACGGTCAATTTTTGATATGATGTTAATAATGTTTAAGAATTCCCTCATGTGTGGCTAACACAAAAATAAAATTACGATTTAAAAATAGCATGGTGTCGTCTCCTCTCAAAGAATTCATTGTAATATGAAACTTTGAATAGTGCCACTAACCCAAATGAATGAATTAATGAACTTTGAAAAGTTACGGGTGCTGCAAAGGACTCGCTATAGACGGCGCTGCGGTCACTTGGAACCGAATATAAAATCATCTAATAAAAAATTTCGACCTAACGGGTACATTGTTTCATAGCTTAATTGGCTAGAGCACACGGTGAGCCGGAAATGGAGGTTCGATTCCCGCTGGAACAGTCGATTTTTGATATGATGTTAAAAATATTTAAACTTATATTAGTAGAGATTGAGTGTAGTAAATAGAGTAGTAGAGTGTAATAAATCTACACGACATTCTTTGGTAGGTGTCAAAATAAAACATCGATGAATATACAAAAAATAAATCACAATAAAATAAGCGACAGATATCCCAACTAATACAAATCAATCACTCGAGAAACGGGAAGCATAACCCTGTCTATAGTGAACCGTGGCGATCAATGAGAAAGGCCGGTGCATGAATCGCATATGCCATGCGTGCAGGATGAATGACGCACTCGGTCAATGTCGGGTCACGCCTCCCCACCCCTGAGCCACCCCCCAATCCCCCCCTGAACCGCCTCTCCACGATCCTCCGCACTCCTCACCCTGCACGACCAAATTGGTTTAGTCGTCCCTGCTTTTCAATTTATTACCTGCAAATTGATATTGAAAATATAGGTGTTTACTATGACATGATGGCTGTGTAATTACCTGTGGTAATTACGTTTCAAACAAAACGAGGCGATTTGACTTGTGATACTTATTTTATATTTATACAATCTTTTTAATTAATATTGAATCATTCATTTTTATTTGACAGCTCATGTTATTAGATTGACGGAATGTTGACTGCTATTCTGAAATTCTGTATGCTACGCTTCAGCCTGTAATATCCCACTGTTGGGCATAGGCCCCTTTCCCCATGTAGGAGAAGGATCAGAGCTTAATCCACCACGCTGCTCCAATGCGGGTTGGCGGATATATTCCCTACTATGAGTAGGTAACGATCGCTATCAGGAGTACATGATAACAACCGGGATCGACGGCTTAATGTGCTCTCCGAGACACGGTGAGAAGACCCACAAGGACTGCACAAACATCCAGACCACGGCAAACATCTGTATGGCAAATACAGATATCGAACCCGCAACCGCCCGCTCGCGCCCGCGCTTTATTATTTTTTTTTTTAATACTTATCCTTCCCGGAACCTCTCCTCTGACACTTAAACTTTATGGTATGGTATTAAAGTTCAAATTGACTTTTAAGTATTATTACGAATCTTTTGTATGGGAATATAGAAAATTGTTGTTTTTAGACTGTTTCAGGGAATTTTTTTAATTTTTCTCTCCAATACATAGGTACATTTCTCTCAAAAAAAGAATTAGAGAAATCGGTTCAGCTGCTCTCGAAATTTGCGCTTAGCAACACATTCAGTGATTCATTTATATATCTTATACTATTAAACGAGCAATTCTTGTATATATATATATATATATATATTTTCTAAATCTCGGAATCGGCTCCAACGATTTTCGTGAAATTTAGTATGCAGGGGATTTCGGGGGCGAAAAATTGATCTAGCTAGGATTCATTTAAAAAAAATGTCGTTTTATCCCTGTTTTTAGGCGATGAAAAACTATTAAACGAGCAATTCTTGTATATATATATATATATATATATTTTCTAAATCTCGGAATCGGCTCCAACGATTTTCGTGAAATTTAGTATGCAGGGGATTTCGGGGGCGAAAAATTGATCTAGCTAGGATTCATTTAAAAAAAATGTCGTTTTATCCCTGTTTTTAGGCGATGAAAAAATATCATTAGAATACGAAGCTTAATTTCACTACACGTCAACATAGCTGTAATGGCGTAATTAGGAAATCGGCGGGTGTCAAATCTTGTTGACCCGGGTTCGAATCTCAGTCTCCAGATAAATTTTTTTTCTTTTTTTTTTAATTTCACTCCTGATTTATTATTTAAATAAAATTAATATAAAAATACCGAGAAAAAAAAACAAAAAAAAAAATGAAAATACCGAGCTAGGCTCGGTCACCCAGGTACTATATATATATATATATAGATTTTCAAAATAGTAACTACGGAGTTTCTTGCCGATTCTTCTCTACAGAATCTCCATTTCGAATCGGTGCTTTACTTTTCAAAACATATGTATAAACACTTATTTATTTATTTTAATTAAAAAATCTTTGAATAAAGTTGGTTTTGATTTTGATTTAAATTAATAGTATAATATATTAAGCATAAGTTAAAACAAATTAAAACTCGAATTTATTTCCATAATAGCTGACCAGGCAAACTTCGTAACCATAACACATTTCGTGAGTTTATAGATTTAGGTCGAACTACGAAACGTAGCTCTCTCTCTTTCTATCTTCATTAACTTATATCTCCCTCTCAATTTCCGTTTGCCTCACCTGGTCACACTTTTCGTAACGCTAAAGAAGTTTTACTTAAAAAATCATACAAAATTTTAATTGTCAATTTCGATCAAAACATAATAGAATCAAGACGACTTCAGTGGTCTCCCTGCAAAATTGATTATATAGTACCTATATACATACTTAAACAAAATGAAACATTAAAAGAAAATACTATATCGTATAGGTATGTCAATATCGGTTTTAACAAAATCAAAAAGCTAAGCTATAATAGCATTTAATAGTTGTAACAATATCCATTTCGCGGTAATCTTCAGTTCCTGCTCCGCTTATCGATCGTAAGCGGCCTTGGTGCTCCTTGCACCGACGGCGACGTAGCCTATCTCGTCCGCTACATAATAAAACTCGTCTCAACAAAATAATGTCTGTACCTACGTAAGACTCGGTTCTATATTACATAATCACTAATCATGTAACCTGCGTTTTACTTTTTTTTTATGTAACTAGGTTAGCAAACAAGCGTGAGGCTCACCTAATGGTAAGACCGTAGCCTATAGACGTCTGCAACACCACAAGCATCGCAAGCGCGTTGCCGACCCTATCCCTAATCCCCCCAGGAGCTCTGGTCACCTTACTCACCAACAGGAACACAATAATGCTTGAAAACAGTATGATTTAGCTGTGGTCTTCTGTAAGGTCGAGGTACTACCCCAGTCGGGCTGCTCCATATTTTGAGCAGGAAATTTCCTGCTGTGCCCTACTAGCCCCACTAGCCTATTTTAGTGGAAATATTTGACATTAAATCTGCATTAACTATTCACAATATTGACTGTCGATCGCGACTTTGTTAACTTTTATATGTAATTTATATAATATTTTTAGTATTAGGTTTATGTGTTGAATAATAATTTCTTACAATATACACAGCTGTTGTTAAACCATAATGAAAGCTACCGTCTTATTGTTAGCGAAACTTGGCTGTTTATTAGGTTTAGGTAATATCTTTAGTTCAGTCTCTCTGGGATAATACTTTGTTCGTTCTAGCGGACTGAATTTTGTTACGTAACGCTTCATATTGTAGAAGTAAAACTTCTTTACGCACGCTTGACTTAGTGAGTAAGGTGGCGAATGCGTGACGAGAGTGTTGCGAAAAGTGTGATCGGGCGAGGTGAACGGAAATTGAGAGGGAGATATAAAGTAGTGAAGATAGAAAGAGAGTTACGTTTCGTATATTACTGTAGCCACTGTAGGAGCTAAAGAAGTTTTACTTCAGTCGTGTGGTCTAAAGTACCTACGCTCGTTTTTTTACAGTAAATTAGCTAAGTTAAGTAGCTATGTATCTGTTCTTAAATAATAAGGAAGAATAATATAGGTATAAACTGTATTTGATTGCTTGACTGATTCAGAGTGTAACCTTCCACTGCTGGGTAGAGGCCTCTTTCTCCATGTAGTGGGCTGTGGGAGGATCGGATCTTAATTACTCACGTTCGCGAATACCAGAGCGGCGTCTAACTATCAATTATTTATTCATTAAACAAATAAATCAACTGTGTTTAAATACAAATTTAGGACAATTAATATTATACGTACTGGATCAAATATAATAATCAAACATTTATTGTAATATTGTTGAACGGTTCTCAGGAACTTGGACGTGAGGCGTCAATCAAACAACAAATTGTAAATTATGCAACGTTTCAATCCTTTATTGGATCTTCATCAGGCATCTTTACTCGAAGCAGTCAATCGACATCTCTTTGTTAAAATTCTTCTATTATATGCGATTCTAAGTCCAGATACATTATTAATTATTTTTTATGTTTCAAGTTATGTTTCAAGTTATATGAATTTTGAAAAGATTTTTTTTAATTACAACATTTAAATTTAATTAGGTAACAATATAGTTGTATCATAAGTTCTTAAGTTTTTTTTTGGGGTTATACATTCTCAAAGCATCAGACTCATAGAAATTTGACTACTAAACTGCATCTTTACATTTTGGTTTCTTTCCTCTTATTTCAATTTTTTTTTTCTACATGTATTTATCTTTACATTCGTAGGAATACATGTATTTGTACATGTATTCCTATTATTGTTAGTGTGTGTGTGTATTCATTATTATTAGTACATGTATTTATCTTTACATTCGTAGGAATGTAAAGATAAATACATGTAGAAAAAAAAAATTGAAATAAGAGGAAAGAAACCAAAATGTAAAGATGCAGTTTAGTAGTCAAATTTCTATGAGTCTGATGCTTTGAGAATGTATAACCCCAAAAAAAAACTTAAGAACTTATGATACAACTATATTGTTACCTAATTAAATTTAAATGTTGTAATTAAAAAAAATCTTTTCAAAATTCATATAACTTGAAACATAACTTGAAACATAAAAAATAATTAATAATGTATCTGGACTTAGAATCGCATATAATAGAAGAATTTTAACAAAGAGATGTCGATTGACTGCTTCGAGTAAAGATGCCTGATGAAGATCCAATAAAGGATTGAAACGTTGCATAATTTACAATTTGTTGTTTGATTGACGCCTCACGTCCAAGTTCCTGAGAACCGTTCAACAATATTTATGAAGAATGGACACAACGTTAAATGATGAAAATTTATTGTAATTATTTATGTAGGCTTTGTAATATTACTAATTGACAAATTAATTATATTATGATCAACGTGAACCGCCGATTTGGATACTTCCGCCGATTCTACTGACGATTCGGAATATAGATTGGGCTTAGAAAAAGAAAAGAAGGCAAGAAAGAAAAATATTTCCTACCGAAACTCTACTTTGTTTTTTCTTATCAATATCATTAATATAGTATTGAACCGAATATTTTACTTTTACTATTAAATAATTTTTAATATTTTGAAGTTATATTATTATTACCTTTTGGGGGTTGTTCGGTCACCCTCGGAAAAGGGAGGATCCTCCAACCAGACGGGTGTTGTGTCTGGTAGAGCTGCTGCCCCAACGGTTGTTGTCGGGTTCTTGTATATATAGTTCATTTCTCTGAAAACTTCGATAGCGCGATTTAGAATCTTCAGTTCGTTTGTGGCTCGATAGATGTCGCCACATCACTCCCCTCCGAGACCGGAGGTCGATAGCGGTTTTTGAGTCGTCCATACACATCTTGTGATGCTTGCCGGGCCAGTGAAATGTTCCAGTGAGTCGGAATCAGATGCCGCATAGTTCACGGTGAGTCGGAACTGTCTGCGGTGATGCCCCAGTGAGTCGGGGTGATGCTGCATATGCTCCAGTGAGTCGGAGTGGTGCAGTGCTGCGTAGTGGCTGGCTGCTGCGTCGACCAGGAGAGAGGTGCGTCTCTGCTTTGTTGACCGGCCGTAGTGCAGTGTGCTGTGCCAAAGTCGTTGAGAAGGCTGTGGGTGCTGACCAGGTATGCGCGTCCGCTGCATGCTGGTGGTCAGGATACCCGTAGTAGCTGTGGATGCTGGCTGGCTGTAGGACTCGCTGCTCTAAAGCTTGAGGAAGTGATGATGAAGTCACGATGATGTCGATTGACGAAGGCTGCGTGTTCAAATCACGTCGGGGTCACCAGTTATAGGTATATACCAGTTATAGGTGGATGATGGTTATGATGATGATGTAGATTGACGAAGGCTACGCTGATGTTCATGCTCGGGGTCACCAGTTTGGGAAACGCGAGGAACAGGGTATTGACTTATTGAGTTCTTAGTCCACCCTCGAAAAGGGAGGATCCTCCAACCAGACGAGTGTTGTGTCTGGTAGGGCTACTGCCCCAACGGTTGTTGTCGGGTTCTTGTATATATAGTTCATTTCTCTGAAAACTTCGATAGCGCGATTTAGAATCTTCAGTTCGTTTGTGGCTCGATAGATGTCGCCACAACCTAATTTATATCTATTACGAAACAATTGTTTATTAAACATTATACATACATACCTATTTAAATTAATTATAGATTATGTGAAGCTGAAACAAGAAACTCCGAAGTTACTCTTTTACGACAAACACCTTAAAATAGAAAAAGAAGGTATTAAAAATAAAATCTAGAAATTGTTACTTTCTGAAACATCTAGGTCAGAAAGTAAACAGGAAAGTCTCACTGTAAACTCTTGAATTAAGTGCCCTGTGTTTTTAATTATAATTTATGTTATAAATTTATAACAGCGCCTAATTAAATGCCACTGCTGTTTGTTCTTTTTCTTTTTATTTTCACCTTTGAAAAATATAAATTGTATGCCAGTGTTTTTGCCTCTCGTAATCAACCTCCTTGTACATTACCTATTTTTCAATCAAAAAGTATTATTTTATATACTTTTTCTCTTGCACTTTTAGTAAGTAGGTACTTGTATACTGAAGGAGTGACTTTTAAAGCTAAAAGTTATGCACAGCCCTGAAGTGTGATAATTTGTATTTAGTTTTTTTTTTTTTTTTGTTAAAACTTCTTTACGCACGCTTGACTTGGGGAGTAAGCTGGTGAATGCGTGACGAGAGCGTTACGAAAAGTGTGGTCGGGCGAGACGAGCGGAAGTTGAGATGGAGATATAAGTTACCAAAGGAATCATCAAAATCTGTACCTACACCGAGTTAAAAGTCATGAGGTAACACACATAAAAAATACAGAACCTCGAACCTCCTTCTTTTTTCGAAGTCGATTATAAATAAGAAGCAGGACTTCTTTAAAAACTAACTTCTTCCTAAACCCTAATTTCGTCCCCAAGGAGCAATGGCGGAATGGGACCTTATAATCTTTTCTCTATCTCCATTTTCCTTTAGTCCAAAAGAAAACAAAGACATCCTCCTTTTTTGAATCATGAAGAAAAAACGTACTAAAATGTAAAATAACCTTCCTCGGTACATTGAGTATCATAAAAAATGATATAAATTGCATAGCCATTAGAAAAAAACCAAGCAGAGCTAAGCCCCGCATTGCCTTAACAGCAAACATTTGCTGCAAAAGCGCTACTTAATATTAAATATATTTACATTTCGAAGTCAACTAAAAATCGAAATAAAATAAGTAATTTTATTGTTCCAGAACAATCTCGAGCTATTTACATTTTAAAGTGGCGCTTTATTAAAATGCATAATAAATAGGTTGGAAGAGCGACTCGGGCTGGAGTGAATAACATTTGAAATTCTGATGTAGTTTGTCCTGTAGTTCGGTCTTTAGAACTTAGCGGCCGACGACGGGAGAGCGATCGATCTCCTTTTTAGGGTTCCGTACCCAAAGGGTAAAAACGGGACCCTATTACTAAAACTTCGCTGTCCGTCCGTCCGTCCGTCCGCCTGTCACCAGGCTGTATCTCAAGAACGGCGATAGCTAGACAGTTGAAAATTTCACAAATTATGTATTTCTGTTGCCGCTATAACAACAAATACTAAAAACAAAATAAAACAAATATTTAAGGGGGGCTCCCATACAACAAACGCGATTTTCTTGCCCTTTTTTGCTCGATATCACTAATGGCAATAGGTAGGCACTTGAAATATTCACAAAATACTCAATTGTATTTTTACTTTAATAATAAATAATAAAATTAAAATAAAATTAATGTTTAAGGGGGCCTCCCATACAAAAAACCGTCATTTTTTGTCTATTTTTGCTCTCATACAACAAAAGTGATTTTTAGCCGCTTTTTCCGATATTAAAATCAATGTACCTACTGTTGTTTACCTATTTAATGGTACGGAACCCTTCGTGCGCGAGTCCAACTCGCACTTGGCCGATTTTTTTAAATTATATTTATACTAGCTGTGCCCCGCATTTTCACCTGCGTTATTCTGATGAAAAAGCGTACAGTTCACCTGATGGTAAGCGATATTACAGGCTGAAGCGTATGGAAAGTTGTACTTCTACCATCATTACCACAGATGAAGTACACTATTGAACACTTATTGGCACAGATAACAAATTCTTTTGTGTCAGTTGTCTTAAGTAATTAATTCTTCTTTTGATCTTAAGACTGCTCCATATTTCAAGCAAGATATTTCATACTGTGCCCTACTTCAATAGAAACACTGCAATTAATTATAATTAATCCTACTTTCAGTTCATATACAAATAGAGAAACAAACGTTTCTAAACCCAAATCAAATTACCAAAATAAGCGCGTTCTATTTATTTAGGATACGATAAGTATATTAATTAGTAGACTACATTATGTAGATAATTAAAAGCATCTCATTACATATGGTACTGTAATAAAACTTTGCTCACAACGCACACAAACACACGCACGCTAAAGTAACAATTAAAAAGACTACTAGAAACTTCTCAGTTGTATTATAAAAAAAGCGTGTGTGTACTTACATAAGTAAGTAAGTGTAAGTAGTAGTAAGTAAGTGTGTGTGCGTACATACGCACGTAAGAAGTTATACCTACTTCATTGGCTAGCTAACTTCACGTTGCTCACTTCTTCTTCGTTGACTAGCTAACTTCAGGTTACGCATCGTAAAAATTTACTCTCATCAATTTTCCCTAACGCGCCGAAAGAAGAATAACTTCAAAAAATCACCTAACAGACCATTCTTATTTTTGTGTTACCTTATTTTATACAACTATTGCAGGTTTACTTAAGTTGCAGTACAGTACCAATGCATGTTTTATTATATAAAAATTGGAATAACAAAAGCACGGGCACTATAAGTCCGTGGATATAACTTTTATTAAAAAAAAAAAAAAAACTATTGCTGCAAACAAGCGTACATTCCACCTGATGATAAGCGACTACCGTAGCCAGAGTATAGACGCCTGCAACACCTGAAGCATCGCAAGCGCCTCCAAATCTAACTCTAACAATCCCCAAGAGCTCTAGCCATCTTACTCAACACAGGAACACAACACTACTTGAAAGCAGTATTATTTATCTTCTCTAAGTTTGAGGGACTTCCCCGGACAGACTACTTCAACTTTGAGTACGCTATTTCCTGCTGTGCCTGAATGAAACCTATAGAAAAGGTTTCCCTTAAATCTATACTAATATAATAAAGCTGAAGAGTTTGTTTTTATTATTAAATATGTAACTAATTCGTGGAACGTTATTTATTCTAGGTTTTTTTTCCTCTTTAATATGTGCACACTTCTAACCGCTGCTACTGTATCGTGTCCTGTACCCAAAGGTTATCTGGAAGAAATCGCTCTTTAGCGATAAGATCGCCTTTGTACATCTTGTATTGTATCTCTCTTTGTTTGTGTCTGTATTTCGGTGTACATGAAGTATAAATAAATAAATAAATAAATAAGGTGACCAGAGCTTCTGGGGGGGATTGGGGATAGGGTCGGCAACGCGCTTGCGATGCTTCTGGTGTTGCAGGCGTCTATAGGCTACGGTCTTACCATCAGGTGAGCCGTACGCTTGTTTACCGACCTAGTTACATAAAAAAGCACCAATGAAGAATGTTTTAAAATCGGGTTTTTTTCCTTTTGAGAGCTTCCCCAGTTAGCCCAAAGTAATTATTCCACGCGGACGGAGTCGCGGCCAAAGGCTAATAAGTAATATTTATCACTCCTATAATTTATTTTATCGTTTATAAAGGTTCAAAACTTTGCGTGGAATCCTTACAAAATGTTTTAAAATGAGTCGCTATAAATCAATTACGTTTGCTTCATCTTGAACTATTTATACGTCCGCGGTAATTGGCTTTAGCTAGAGCTGCGGATTGTCTGAATTATTAATAGGAACGGACATGTTTAAGTTACAAATTACATTCTTAAATCTTCTGTGAACCATAGCGCGTTTCATAGCCTATCGCAGTCTCCTGCTGGACATAGGCATCCCCAAGTTCCCGCCAAACATCCACCATCCATCCATGAACCGGGTTCATAATCATCGTCCAGCCTTCGCCAGCGATCTTACGTAGATTGTCTGTAAAGCATAACCTATATGTATGTGTTTATGTACATTTACAGTCTTAATAAACAAAATAGATAGAGAAAAATTAATTTAATTTCAGAAAATCATTGATGATTGGCGGTTTGGTCACAGGACTAGCAGTCGATACCTTATGATAAGTATTTGTATGAATTATATAGACATATCTAAGTAGGTCTGGTATTTTATAATGTATGTTTCTATACCTTCAACAAATGGGGTAAATCCAAGTGGTGGCCGTCGAGTGTAATTATTTTTAAATATATCGATTTTATTCGGTTCCTGTGTCCCCTAGCTTCCTGTCGTCTTGGCAAACGCAGTGTAGGACGTCCTCCGGCACGCTGGACCGACGATCTACGTAAGATTGCCGGTGTAGGCTGGATAAGGATTGCGGAAAACCGGGATGTCTGGCGCGAACTTGGGGAGGCATATGTCCAGCAGTGGACTGCAATAGGCTGATATGGTATGGTATGGTATGGTCCCCTAGCTGAGGCAGAGGTCGTCTACAGTGCATCACCATCCCGAGCGGTCCTGAGCGTCTTGTTTGAACTCACTCCATGTCTTTCCGATGGCCTTGGTTTCGCCAATTATTGTCCGAAATGTTGTAATTTTTTTAATATATTGATTACCAATTGCTTATATCGGGCCGAATTAATTTTTGGCCTCATTTACGGAAACGCGGTGCCGCGACGCACGTCACTAAATTCAAATGTAAGGCGTTGGATGAGTGCGTTTACGGAGAAGCGATTTTACACGCGTTCATTTTCATACATTATGACACACGCGTTCCGCCACGCCACACGCTACGCGCAACGCCCCGCGTCTCCGTAAATGAGGCCTTTGTGTGCATGTGTGTCTGAGTGCTTGTGTGTCATTGTCAGATGTTTAAAGAAAATCTTCGCGTTCAGCAATGTTTCCTGAGCTTCGTACAGCGAAGGAAAATGTCAAAGAATGTACTCCTCCAAGTCGACAGTTTAAATTTAAATACAAAAGAAATGTATAGTGCATTTTTACAAGAGAATTGTTTACTACGAATTACCAAACAGACTTTATACTCGGGTGTTGAATGATGACTTATGTTTTATTTACTATGCAGTATGCACTACTATGAGTAACAAAATAAACAACAACAACAAAAAAGCTACATAGCCCACTTTCAGAAGTACTCAAAGAACAAACAAATGTTTTTCTTTTAGCTTCCATTGTCAACATAAACAGTGTCATCACATCCGTATCTCGGAGCCGTTCTAATACGTAGACACTAAAAAGTTTGAGCATCCTTCTAGAACAAAAGCGAAAGAATCCATTCAGTCGCCGCGGCGAGTGAGGGCCGGGTGCAGGTGAACGGGTGCGCGGGTGACGGGTTTCGGTGACGGGTGCGCGGGTGACGGGTGCGCGGATGACGGGTGCGCGGTGACGGGTGCGTAGTCACGGGTGCGCGGTGATGGGTGCGCGGTGACGGGTGCACGGGTGCTCGGGTGCACGGGTGACGGGTGCGCGGCGGATGGCGCGTGAGGGCTTACCTCCTCTACGCTGCACGTAATATTGACCGGCAGGCTCGGCCTTGGCCCGCTGCAGTTGCAGCCCTATCACACACTCAACATAATTTTATTTCACAATCCTTTTAGTAATGCGTTCAATGCTCATTATGAGTGGGTAATATAAATATCTATATAAATTAAAATGAATGTTACTAAGCGTATAACTTGAGAATGGCTAGACCAATTCGGCTTTTTTTTTTGTACATGTTCCTATTAAGGCACACGGAAGGTTTTAATACTAAAAAAAAAACTAAAAACAAAAATTGCGTGGACAATAATTATCATCAACTATTGACAGAACAAAGTATAAATCAATTGCTGTTCGTTAGTCTCGCTAAAACTCGAGAATGGCTGGACCGATTTGGCTGATTATGATCTTGAAATGTTTATGGAAGTTCAGGGAAGGTTTAAACGGTGAAAAACATAAATAATATGTAACGGAAAATACTAAAAACTAAAAATGTTCCTAGCGGGGAAATTTAATGTCTTTTGTCAAAAACGTTGTCAATTGGTTGTCAAATATTTATAGGTGCGTTCAAAAAGTAAAATACGTAGGTGATACGAAGTTCACCGGGCCATCTAGTATAATATAAAAATAATATAAATAAATAATAAACACATTATATCTGTACTTATGTTAAACTGTGTAGTATATAATTATAGTTCACGTTTATTTCGAGAATATATTTTACAATATTGAATGGTACGGATTTTCTTTGTCTAGGGTAAGTTGCGTCGCATAATAGAAACGGCTTTGGCTTCGAAATCTGGTCTTAGATCGAACAATAGCGCTTAATCGTTTATTGTTATAATAGTCTGTCTCAATTCAAGTGATTCTTAAATAAACATTAACTTACCAGTACATTCAAAATGTTAAATTACAATGAATCAAAGGCGATATAACTCCTCAAAGTTAATACATACCTACTGGTAAAATTTTAGAGAGGATAAAACATTCGACGAACAAAGAGTTGGACCTTCGAATGAAGAATTTTTGTATAAACTTGAGCGGAGCGGAAGTATAACTTTCGTTAACGGCGTCCGTCCTGTCACACTTTCGCGGCATTAATAGAAATATAAAGGATAAAAGCTAGAATCTAGATTTTACGAAGTTCAAAAACGCCGCATCACATTGGAAGGCTGGATAGCATCATGAGTCTGAAATACCCCCTCAGCACCCTTCACCCGCACCCCTCCCCCGCGCTCGCCCGCCGTACCTCCACCCCGCGGATGTCGTAAACTTGACGTTATTTTATGACTCTCTTTCCTTTCTCAGCCGATAGATAGTGATGTGCGAATTACAACAACTTTATCGATATATAGGGGAGGCCTAATAGAGTTGTGACAATTTTTACTTTAAGGCCCATATCTCGCTTAGACATTCCACATTTCTGACTTTTGTGATGTAGCACTATTCCTTACCTTTAAAAAAAAATATTAAAATAATCAAAGTATTAATTATGCAATTTCAACAAAAACAAACTACTCCCAAAAATTCCCCAGTCTCCTATTACCAAGAAAGTTTTAAACATTACGTTTAGACTATTTGATTAATATAAATTATAGATACTATTACACATTTTATTAACGTAACTCATACTACATATTTTATAAGGTTACTCATAGTAGGGAATGTATCCGCCAACCCACATTGGAGCAGCGTAACTGATTAAGCTCTGGTCCTTCTCATTTATTTATTTATTTATTTATTTATAATAATTAAAACGGTTTACACCAGTTACATTAATTATTAACAAGAAATATAAAAACATAAACACAGCAATCAGGATATACAACAAACAGAACTAAAAACAAAACAAAAAAGATTGAGAAAAGAAAAAAAAAAAACAGCAATCACTACAACAATTATACACCTCGCTCACAAAACTTCATACATACAGACAGTATTTTCGACCATTCATCCGCAAACAGATCACACTCAGGGTATGCATCCAGAAGAGCGTTGAGCGTGGCGAGAATGCGGGGAATAGGCGAGTTCGCTCTCGCGACAGTACGCGCTGGAGGTACGGCAAACAGTTTATGGTGGCGGAACTGAAGGTAGTTGTGTGGGACAGCGAATCGACACAGCCCGTCACTCAGGTCCGGGGCATCAATCCTACCACGGAATACTTTGCACGCTGTGATCAACTGACGGTGCAACCGTCGGACCTCCAAAGAATTATAATTTAGGGAACCCAATAGAAAATTTGTTGGATACAAGTAGGGATGGTATCCATTAACACGCTTGTATAAGTATCGCAGGAAGGTCTTTTGTACCTTTTCTAGCAGGAGATTGTAGGTGCTATGGTAGGGATTCCATACACAGGCACTTGTTTCCAGTTTGGATCGCACGAGTGCATTGAATATCAGCCGCAACACGCTAATGGAATCGAAGTCGTTTGTACTTCTAAGCACAAACCCAAGGCGCTTATGGGATTCTTTCACTAAGGCCATCACATGGTCGTGGAATGTCAGTTTCGCGTCGAATAGAACCCCAAGATCCTTAATGGTGTCTGCCCTGGTCATTACATGATTGTTAATCTTGTAATCAAACTTTAGAGGATCCCGCATCCGACCGAATGTCATCGTGTAACATTTATTCGTGTTAAATTCCATTTTGTTCCTGTTACTCCACTGGGAAATGGAGTCAACATCTCTCTGTAATGCAACACAGTCAGCCTCTGATTTGATCTCCATGAACAGTTTTAAATCGTCAGCGTATAGTAGGCATTTACTTTGAGCGATGACTGTCGGCAGGTCGTTTATCATGATCAGGAACAGCAAAGGCCCAAGGATCGATCCCTGGCTGACGCCAGAGCGCGTGTGATAGTGTCGCGACTCATAGATACCGAGCTTGACATACTGCTGTCGGTTGCGAAGGTAGTCTGCAATGAATTTAAGCAGACCAGGGGCAAAGCCAATGGCTGCAAGCTTTTCTAGGAGAATGTCATTATTGACCCTATCAAACGCTTTCTGGAAATCAAAGTACAGTACATCAACCTGCCCTCCCCTATCAAGACGAGCAGAGATGTATTCAACGAGGAATAATAGATTCGTGTCCACCGAGCGCTTACTTCTGAAGCCGTGTTGCTCATTACATAAGAATGTGTCTACTTGGGCACATAGATACTTATGCAAAATAGTTTCAAATATTTTGGCCGGCGACGAAAGGATGGCGATCGGTCGGTACTCCTCAACCACATCTTTCCTGGAGCCCTTTGGTATAGGTGTTACTCTTGACACTTTCCAATGAGGAGGATAATTTCCAGTTTTCAATGCGAGGTTGAAAATGTGGCATAGTGGAAGGCAAAGCCATTTTTTAGCACCTTTGATAATATGAGATGGTAGATTATCAGGACCAGTGGAGCTATTCGGTCTTAGCTTATCTATTGCATTTTCAACGTCAGATGGAGTTATCCTCGACAGATTTATTAGGTTGCTGTTCTTGTCGTAACCCACGAGAGTAGCACTAGACACGCTCAGCTCGGGATTGTCAGGTAAGAAGACACCGGCAAAAAACTCCGCAAATGCTTCCGCGGCTTGCAGCCCAGTTAGCTTAACGTTTTTGTGTATAATGGTAGGCTCAAAGCCACCCACGGACCGCAAACCGGAGATATGCTGCCAAAACCTTCTCGGACAGACTTTGATATCCGCTTCAATGTTCTGTATGTATTTGGTATAGGCAAGGTCAATGCGACATTTAAGGTCTGCTCTGATGTCTGCGAATTGATGGAAGGCTTCATCGGATTTCGTACGCTTCCAAGCTTTGTGAAATTTCAATTTCCGTCTAGTATCCCGGATGATGTCAAATGTGAACCAAACCGGGTATCGCCTACTTGTACCCAACCCCCTTCGTTTCTTTGGCATACATATATCGAACATGCTGTAAATAGTGCTATAGAATTGTTGGCAGGCGGACTGTGTGTCGTCAGCTTCTAAAACTTCACGCCATGCGTATTCAGACAGTAAGTCCACGAGCAACTCAAAGTCACATTTTTTAAAGTTCCAGTCCTTTAATAGATCGACATTACTCGGTTTAAGGAGCACTGCGTGACGAGCCCTGTCAATACCCACCGAGATGTCTAAAGGCGGATGATACGCGTCTGGGGGTACGACCCCCTCCGTAGCTGTGACTGTAACCTCATGAATGTTGTCGCTCTTCTGGATCAATACTACATCTAACATTCCTCCATACATATTCACCACGACATTCTTCTCAGACATACTACAAAAAGATACAAAAAAACAATAATAATTCTTAACATTAACAGAAGCACTATTGAGATTTAAATCACCTAGAATAAATAAGTGGCCTTTTAAGTTGGCTATAATACTTTCGACTTTGTTGAAAAAGGTCATGTAATCACTATCACTGGCACTTGGTTTGATATACACTACACACACATAAATTGAACGGCCGCGCCATGAAAAATTTGCCCATAAATCCTCACCGCTGCTTGTCTCCAGATCACACCGTCGTTTTAAGGTAATAGGAGATCGTGCCGCAAGTAGAACTCCCCCACAGGTCGTAGGTCTGTCACGACGTAAGACATTCCAATCTCCACATAAGAGTTCACCATCACATACGGAGTCATCAAGAAAGGTTTCTGTTACAGCTATTATGTTGTGTTCAAGAGCACTAATATTTTTACGCCACGTTCGAAGCTTCGTTTTTAAACCTCTTACATTCTGATATAAAATGTTGATGGTAGAAACGTGACTGCTAGGTATGAGGGAACTAATGGTTAGGCGGGAGTGCTGGTTCCCGAAAGGGCAGTTGGCTATTATTGTTGGTCTGCTGCGGGTCCACACGCCTTTTGTACGTGATCCAGGTTTTTAATCTAGCATTAACGGGCCAGACTTCAATTGACAAGCACTTTTCAAAGTAAGCGTTGGGTACACCTAACTTAAAAGATTTATAGTTCCCTCTTGGATTAAGTTCTTCTACTGTACAAGTAGCGTTGGGACATAAATGATCGAGGTAGTCACGAACCTCATCAGCGCTGGACACCATGTTCCATAGGTGAATATATCTGCGGGCCTCAACTGCTTTAAGTGGTGTAATATCAGGCCCAGCTGTGCCTGCCAGTGAAAGATGCTGTCGAGTCCTCTTCTTCACTACGGTCTGTCGCTGATCCTCGTTTCCTGGGCCCGAGTTGTCTATAGACGTAGCAATGGGCTGAGTATCTGTGATTGATTGAGCTTGTATATTACTTTGAGGATTTGGTTTTGGTAGACGCGGTTTATATTCCCATGGAGTACGTGTTTCCCCCTCAGTGCCTAATAAAGGTTGTGGTGACTTATAAGGGCATTCTGTAGATTGGAGAGGATGAATAGACGAATCATGTGCAGTGGAAATTTTGTTGTTAACCTCATACAATTTCAGCTTTTCTTGGAGTTGATCAACCTGAGTCGCGTAGCTCTCGAACTTATTTTCATACTTCGTTATTAGTGACACTGCATTGCTAAGCTGGTCTCGCAGGATCGCCATTTCCTCACGCAGGGTGCGGATTTCAAGTGATAAGTTCGTGGAGATATCTTGTTCTCCTACTATAACGGTACTAGACGTAGAAGGCTTATTTTTACGGAAAGTTACATTTGTGTCGCGCTGCAGCTTGGCGGCGGCGACTGGTGTAAGGCTATTGTCCCCGCCTAATTTATTTATACAGATGCATTCGGGACAGATCCATGTTCTAGTTCGCTCAGAGTCCATCGTCTTTTTCCCACCAGCACAAAGACGGTGATACATTTTACTACAGTCCTTCACCGCACAAAGCAAGAAATCTTCATCTATTGTAATAACACTATAGCAAGCAGCGCAGTTCATAATTGCAGCCAAAATAAATTAAATCGAAATTTAGTAAAAATTAAAATAGTATTTAAAATATAAATAGTATTTTCTAATGTAATAAAATATGAAAATAAAATTTTATATATTGACGTTAATAATGTCGTTGCTAAGCTCTGTGTCCATTTTCCAAGATAAAATCGTTCTTATACGTTAAGTTAGGCACTGAATTAAAAAAAAAAAGGTTGTTTCGGAAACTAGACATGTTAATCTATAAAGTCAGCGTATTTTCTTTTCATTTTGTTTAATTTTTATAACAAAAAAAACGTAATTAAAAAGTGATATGTCAGCTGTCCGTTGGTCTGTGCCCTTTTGTTGTCTTCACGTTTTAGAAAAATATAAACAATTAATTGTAATAATTTCTTTTGAATAATACTTCAGTCACTCTAAGGATGAACTGTATATCTTTTTATGATTGAACTCTTAACCGTTTTAAAGATATTAACGAAATTCGAAAGATTTTCTGGGTTTCTTTCATAAATATTTTTTCTTTTTTAAACCCCGGCGCAAATCGAGGGGTGGTATAAGTTTAACGTGTCTGTGTATCTTTGTAACTGTCTGTGGTACTTTTTTCTAGTTGATGAGGGGATCTGACTACCTTCCTTATGTCCTATCGATTCAAATTTGGTACCGTGTTACTTTAATGATATTGAAAGTATATGGTAGGGTAACCATGACCTGATCAGCCGTTCGAAGATCATCAGCTCTTTAATAGTTGATGAGGGAATCTAATTACCTTCCATATGTCCTATCGATTCGAAATTCGGTACCGTATTACTTCAATGATATTGAAAGTGTATGGAAAGGTATCGTATTATGTATAGTAAGGCATCCGCCAACCCGCATTGGAGCAGCGTGGTGGATTAAGCCCTTTAATATATATAACAAAAAAATTTAATCAAATAATATATCTACAGCTGTCCGTTGGTATGTGCACTTTTAGTTGTCTTCTCGTTTTAGAAAAATATAAACAATTTTAGCGAAATGTATAAGCTATTGAACGAGCGGATAAATAATAAGATGTTATCTATCTTCGCTGACTCTTTATTGAAGAATAATAATGATAGAAAAACAATATTCAAGTAGCAAAATTTAAAAAAGTAACAAAATACAATTATAAGATAATAGAAAAACAATATATTCAAGTAGCAAAATATAAAATATAATTATAACGTAAGTAAGTACGTACATAATTTTACTTACTAAATTGAAAAACAAATTATCAAGAAGAATTTAAAATCAAATTCTTTGACGACTATCAAAAACACGCCACATTACTCTCCTCCGAGACCGAAGGTCAATAGCCGGTTGGCGGGCCAGTGGAACCAGATGCTGCATAGCTCTCGGTGAGTTGGAACTGTCTGCGGTGATGCTTGCGAAGCCTGCGTTGCCGTTCAAGCTCGAGGTTACCAGCTTAGCGAATGACCACCAGTTTAGCAAATGAGCTCGGTTTAGCGAATGGATGAGCGGATGATAAAATATTCGCTAACTCCGCAGATTTTTTATTAATGAATTGTTATTTTGTTATAATATAAAACTGAATCAAGTAGCAAAATGTAAAATATTATATAACAAGAAGAGCTTAAAATCAAATTCTTTGACAACTATCAAAAAATATTTTTATTAAAATGATAAAAAGAGGTTTTTATTATTATTTATATAAAAAGTCTATATATGTAGAGACGCCAATTAATTGTAATTATTCCTTTTGAATAATACTCCAGTCACTCTAAGGATAAACTCTTTTTCTTATTATGACTGAACTCTTAACTGTTTTAAAGATATTAACGAAATTCGAAAGATTTTCTGGGTTTCTTTCATAAAAATTATCACCGTCTATTTTTTTTCCTCTCTTCTTTTTCATGAACTATTTATTTTTTAAATAACTTCTGCTGCATCTAGCGACATTATTGATATTTTTGGCAGTGAAGTTAAAATTTGTATCTATGTTTCGTGACGTGTCGACAGATTTTCGATAGTATAAAATGCCAAAAGAAAATAAAAACTCTGCAAGAAAACGTGATCAATTACAACGTGATTATAAAAGAGAACGTCGTAAAAATTATGAGTCTTTCGAAAAATTATAAAGATGATGTTATGATTGAGTTGAATAAACCTGAAAGCTGCTGTCTTGGAAATAAACATAGTGGAATCTATTCTGCTCAAATTCCTAATAAGGATGATGTAAACCTTGCTCAAAAAAAAATGTCGAATGTCTCAAGTTCGTCAAAACGATGATTTTAGACAAAGCGAACGAGAAAAAGATAGGTTAGCTAAGCAGGCTCAGCGATAATTTAGTGCCTACCTTAACATATAAGAACGATTTTATCTTGCAAAATCGACACAAAAAATAATAATATTTTATTCAATTGATTTCTCTTTTAGGCAATTATTATTAATTTCAATTCATAACACAATGAGCGTGTGAGGCGTGCACTTTTGGATTTTCCAAATTACATACATAGGGAAAGAGGTATATGCCCACCAGTGGGATATTACAGGCTGAAGCGTTCTTTATAACGTTATCACGTAAAACTATCGTCAATAAACCGACTTTACAGTTAACCAATTTTTTGGAGTGTACTCCTTAAGAATCGATTTTCATATAAGGCCCCCGGTATGAAAAAAATATAGGAGTAAAATCTACTGAACGAATGACCTCGTTACGTTTTTGTGCGCCATCTATCTGCTACGACGTTTACTACGGTACCGGCTACGACGGTTACGACTGTATCGGTTACGACGTTTTCTAATAATGGCATTTATTTAATTCATCAAGCGACTTCCAAAAAAGGAGGAGGTTCTCAATTCGACACGTATGTTTTTTTTTTTTTTTTTATGTATGTTAGCTCAGAACTTTTGACTGGGTGGACCGATTTCGATCAATTTTGTTTTAATTGAAAGGTGTTGCGTATCATGTGGTCCCATTTTAATTTAATTGAGATCTGACAAGTACTTTTAGAGTTATATCTAATAATGCGTATTTACGTGACTACTTTTTCGTCGACCTACGTTATATTATACCGCATAACATTTTACTCGGTGTACCGATTTCGATGATTCTTACTTTAGTCGAAAGCTAATACTTGTCTTGTAGTCTTGTTTAAATTAGATCGAAAACTGATTACAACTTTTTAAGTAATCTTTAATAGCGCGTATTTACTTGACTATTTTTTCGTCTTATTACGTTGTATTACTTGTCGATGTAATTGAAGTCGCTTTTTTTTCGTTTGCGAGCAAACACAATTATTTATTTACCATTTGATATGGTATTAATCTTTTTCTTAGACTATAATGTCATATTTGTGCATATTCATACAGTCGATCTGAAGAAGTAAACTCCAGTCGTGCGTCGGAGCTGACACACACACTTTTTTTTCCTAACACCGGAATTATATCGTTTCTTAATGAATAAACTCCAAAAAAACACAAACATATCGATAAATCTCTAAAAGTATTCCGACATCCCTCTACTACGCTTCGGAAATTTCGTATTAATAATAACGGAATTTCTTTCTCCTCATCGGATCGTTTAATAAATACCATTACTGAACACATTTGACGTCAATTCTCATTATCTGTGAAACAATTACTTTAAACCGGCGTATTATAATATATTTCGGTGCATGATTACATAGATGATAAAGTGGACTTTGTGACGCTGTAAATCATCATTGAGGTATAATAAATAGAGAAGACACCTCGAAGCAAATTGTTACGCTACGCATTGAGGTCCAGTGGACCACAATGTGTTAGTCAGTCTGCGACGTTCGACCCGATTTGACGCGTGTTGCATAAAATATTAAAGTGGTAAAAATGCCTTCATGCATCGTAAAAAATTGTTCAAATCATTCTAGGAAAACAAAAACAAGTCAAGGTGTGACATTTCATCGGCAAGTAAAAGAAAAACCTTGCTTTTATGCATATTTATATTATTTTATAATGTCACCAGGCAAAATACGATCGGCGCCATTTTCACTACCGTCTATCATAGATTAGACCTCGCAGATGTAACACATTGGTACTAGTTACTAACTTCTTGTTATATGTACCCAGAAAATTATTAACTATTTTATGTGACTAAACTCACAGTTTACGAAAATTAATCAAGAGTATTATTTTATTTCATGTTAATTCTTTAAATAAAAATTCTGTCTAATTCGTAAAATAAAACAACTTGGACAATGACATTATTTCTTGTAATGAAAGTCATTCTTGAATCACTTTTCAAGTGTTTTTAGGCTGTTAATTATAACCTAGTCGATACTTACTCCTTTTTGAGATATTTTAAAACATTTATTTATTTATTAATACTTTATTGCACAATACTTTTTTCAAATAAAAAAAAAATTTAAAAAGAATACATTAAGGAATTGATCATACATAAATAATTATACTGATTAAATTATACAGACATACATAAATACATATTATATACTACTTACTAAAGTACATATCTATATAATACAATACACAATAATAGTAATTATGATAATTAATTTACGATTGAGTGAAAAAGTGCTGTTTTAATTTTATGCATTTTTCTGATTTCACTCATAATTTTTGTAGTATATTATTTTCTGTGTGGTTTAATAACGAATAAACAATTTATAATAATAATAACTAGTTAGTCTTATTACGTTTCCTTAATGCAATTCAATAGGCAGAATATAAAAAAAAAGTTCCGTCTGCGTAATTATGTCGCATCTTTGACTCGACTGCCTCACCCCGCGCGCCCGCACTGCCGCACATGGCGAACAGATTTTGTTCGGGTTGTCTTTTCTAGTACGTTAGTACATATTACTTCAATGTAAATCATGCGATATATTACTAAATTTGTACTTAAGAGCGTGCATAAGGCGAGCAAAAAATCAGATTTCACCCGCGCGCCCGATGAAACAAAACATACACAAAGCCTCGTGTCAGAGTGCGATAGACGATATAGTTTTGAGCGCATTACGAATGTAAAAAACGACAAATATGTTATTTTGTATATAATTCCGAAACTAAAAGTAATAACATTAAATGCCTTGGCATAGCCTTTACTTATATTTAAATGTAATTAATTATTAAATTTTTGTCTTAATGGTCATAACCATATCGAGTATAAATAGAAAAAATATAAAAATTAGAGGTTACTTCATGATTATATTTTATCGAGGAAATTTCCTTATTTTATGTTTTTGATATGGGTCAACCCTTGCAAATATCACGTAGTTTGTCATATATTTTTATTTTAAGATTTGGTCTGGAACTTTTCATGTCAAAACTAATAGAAGATGGTAATTTTGCATTATGCACACTCTTAAACACAGTTTATGTATTATTTTCAAAAGAGTAGGTACCTGCGGAGTTTCTAGCCGATTATTCTCTACAGAATTTACATCGTAAATAAATAAATGCTTCATTCTATTATATAAACTATGTAGGTATTGAATACTAGCTTTTAGTCCGTGACTTTTCCTTCGATAGTTTTGGCAATTCCGTTTACTCTCATTAAAATAAAGACCCCTAAGACCAATGTAGACCCCTTCTGGTAAAAGAATTTTTAAAATCGGTCTTGTAGTTTTTGAGTTTATAGTCGTTTTACAAATTAAAATTTTACCTATCGTAAAGATTAGTTAGATTATGCAGAGAAGAACCGTGAAGAAGCTCTGATAAAAAATAAATTGTGTTTTATTATTACAAACCGAAAAGACTTCGTTCTGTTAATAGTTAATAGTAAAAAAAAATTACATAAAGAATTTTCATTAAAAATTATTTTCCATTATCTAATACTAGCTGCCCGGACAGACTTCGTTCTGTCTACATACAAAAAAATAGCCGAATTGGTCGAGCCGTTCTCGAGTTATGCGCTTAGCAACATTCATTTTTTATTACATAGAAGAGTCAGAACATAACGAAGTAGAGTAATATCAAGATAATCAAATAAAACATTCAATATAATTATATAAAGCAAAGACTCAATAACACATACAACACCCTACAATATTTACACCAGCCTATATAAAGTTATTACGTTGTAAAAAATAAAATCTCAACCGATTTATTACTGCGTTAGGTATCCACTAAAAAAAGGGTAGCTTTATTTTATTGCTACGGAAGTTGTTAAAGATATATTCACTTATAAAATCTATATAGTTAAAGGTTGTACTCATTTTGTCAAACTGGCCAGTTTGCCTGTTATTTTTATTTAAAAAATAGAATATTTAAAAATAGAACTTTAAAAAAAGTGTGTGTTGTACTTATGTACGCACATTATACTTCATTGGCTAGCTAATTTCAAGTTGCTAACTTCTTCTTCGTTGAGTAGTTATCTTCAGGATGTTGGTTTTGGTAAAAATTTTGTAAAATAATGTTATTAACTGAGGTAGGGCACAGCAGGAAATTTCCTGCTCAAAATATGGAGCAGCCCGACTGGGGTAGTACTTCGACCTTACAGAAGACCACAGCTAAATAATACTGTTTTCAAGCAGTGTTGTGTTCCTGTTGGTGAGTAAGGTGACCAGAGCTCCTGGGGGGGATTGGGGATAGGGTCGGCAACGTGCTTGCGATGCTTCTGGTGTTGCAGGTGTCTATAGGCTACGGTCTTACCATCAGGTGAACCGTACGCTTGTTTGCCAACCTAGTTGCATAAATAAAATAAATTACTCTCGTCATTTTTACCTAACGCGTTATAAGTTGTAACAATCCGTAATTCAGAAGTAAAGAACTAAAGCTTCAAAGACAAGTCTATGTCATCGTTACGGATAATATTAAAAGCCTACGTCAGAAAAGGAAAATAGAAAAGATAATTGACTAATCAGATAATTACCTTCTCGAATTAATTGTTCAAAGGGCAGTTCAAAGGGCATTAGAGCGAGGTGCGGCATCCGGCTGCTTAATTATAACTGTCATGCGATACGGCGGTTTGTTTAGCGTATCCCTACCCGATGTAAGGTATTATTAGTTTGTATGTCCATACATGGTAATAAATTATATTTAGTTTGAATTCAATAAATATCTATAATTAAATAAATAATTAAATAAATATCTATAGCACACACGGTCGTCTGTTTCTAAATTAAGCAGTTTAATACTTTTGCTATAGGTAGCATATAGGTATATAGCCATTTTAATAAAAACATATAAATAATATTTATATAAATACATACATATATCATACCCAGACTCAAGGCGGGAATCGAACCCACAACCCCCGGAGCAGAAGGCAAGGTTATTACTCACTCTACAAATTACTCACTCTCTGACTTGGCAGCTAGTTTTACGCCCATGTTATATAAGTGCTATGTTAATTTTTTTGCGTGAATACTGAATGGCGTAATAAGGCTATAGGCTACGGTAACCACTCACCATCATGTTGGCGTACGTTTATTTGTCGACCCAGTTGTATAAACAACTACATTCATTGATAACTGAAGACTTTACAACAAATTCTGAATTAATCATCACTACATATTATAAAACAAAGCCTCTTCCCGCTGTCTGTCTGTCTGTATATATGCTTAGATCTTTAAAACTACGCAACGGATTTTGATGTGGTTTTCTTTAGTAAATAGAGTGATTCCAGAGGAAGGTTTATATGTATAATACATGCATAATATAGTAGAGGAACACTGATAGTTTTAAAGTTTTCTAATGTGATGTCGTAAATAAACAAATTTTTTGCGCTTAGATTGCAAATATTTATTTTATATTTTACATTTAGTATCAGCATTGCACCCGTGCGAAGCCGGAGCGGGTCACTAGTAACATATAATATGACATCAATACATTTATGATAAAACTAGCACTGCCAGCGACTTCATCCGTGTGGAATTCAACAAAAAAGTTATTGTTATAAAATAAATAAATTTGTAGAATAAAAGTAGCCTAAGTAACTCCTTATTACATCAGCTATCTGCCAGTGAAATTCTTGTCAAAATCAGTTCAGCCGTTTCAGAGATTAGCTGGAATAAACAGACAAACAGACAAAATTGTTATTTTGGTATATGTACCGTGTATACGTCCATTTAGTAAAAAGAAACTCCAATTTTATTTATTTGTATAGATACCATAGGTATTAAAAGGACATAATGTTTGCAAACGTCAATAGTAGATTTACCTAAGTAAAGTTACTCAAACTACGGTGAGTTATTTTAAGGCAGTAATGCAATTGTGTCTGCTCTGCTCATCCAGCACCAGTTAATCTGTTATTTCTTTCATTAAAAGTAAATTTGCAACAAAAATTTATGGGTGGTTGCAGTTTTTATTGGTCATAAGCGAGACTAAGCGAGACTAGAATATTGCGTTACGCTGTTAAAAGCCAATTTTGTTAAATTTTTCTACATCAGCATTTGAAGTTTTCAAAATAGTTGCTTTTTGACAAAGTAATGTCGAGAGACCAATATCATAACACAACTTTAGTGAGTCGAGAGTGCTTCTATAAAAACTTTCCAAAATTCCGTCAAATTTCTGGTAAAACTGCCGCTGTTGACGTCACGCCTGACCCAGTTCGCGAGGAGCACCTGCGATGGCATTCATTATTCCCTGTACTCTAGCTGCGTCTGACCGTCGTACAACTATGTTTAATATTACCTAAGTTATTTGGTAACATTAGCGACTTAGTTAAGTCACATCTCTCTGTACCTGTATAATATACTAGCTTCTGCGCGCGACTTCGTCGGCGTGGACTCCGCTCCTATTAGTCTTAGCGTGATGATACATAGCCTATAGCCTTCCTCGATAAATGGGCTATCTAACACTGAAAGAATTTTTCAAATCGGCCCAGTAGTTCCAGAGATTACCGCGTTCAAACAAACAAACAAACAAACAAACAAACAAACAAACAAACAAACAAACAAACAAACAAACAAACAAACAAACAAACAAACAAACAAACTCTTCAGCTTTATATATTATATAATATATAGTAAAAATACGTGTGAATTTCTCTCACAACCACCTCACGATTTATTTACGTTAAATTCTTATAGTTCAGCTCTTGTTGTCTTTTATATTTTTAACTCTGTTGTTTTCATTATCTTTATTTTTTATGTTCTACTAGCTGACCCGGCGAACTTCGTACCGCCTAACAGTCGATTCCTTAATTTTTTATTTTTTTTAATACTTATCCTTGCCATATCCTTGCCATAACTCATATTTAAACTTTATGGTATGATATTAAAGTTCAAATTGACTTTTAAGTATTATTACGAATCTTTTGTATGGGAATATAGAAAAGTGTTGTTTTTAGAATTTCTCAGGTATTTTTTTTTAAATTTTTCTCTCCGTACCATCCTCGTACTTTAAGGAATATTGTAAAAAAGAATTAGCGAAATCGGTTCAGCTGCTCTCGAGATTTGTGCTTAGCAACACATTCAGCGATTCATTTTTATATTTATAGAGATATATGTTATAAAACAAAGTCTCTTCCCGCTGTCTGTCTGGCCCTATGTATGCTTAGATCTTTAAAACTACTAGTAAATAGATTCTACTAGTAAATAGAGTAATTCCAGAGGAAGGTTTATATGTATAATACATGCATAATAAAGTAGAGAAACACTGATAGTTTAAGAGTTTTGTAATGTGATGTCGTAAATAAACACATTTTTTGCGCTTAGATTGCAAATATTTATTTTATATTTAGTATCAGGATTTCGCCCGTGCGAATCCGGAGCAGGTCGCTAGTATATATATAAAGCATATTCAGCTAGTAAATTTTAATATTTCAGAACTACCCTATATCATTCGAATGTACGTTCACACGTTACTTTCAGAACCGATACAGCTGACCCAATTCCCTTTACGTGTAGCGCTGTCGTTACAATTCTTGTCTCTTTGTGTAGCGATTCGTGTCAGTGACCTTATTATCATTTTCTCTTGAAATGCTTCTGCACTTATCATAATGACAACATATTGTCATTACATGGTTATATCTTAGACTAGCTATTTGCTTTCTAACAGAACCTATTATACTAATTCTGGATAATGTTTATCTAGCAGATGATTTACGAATAGACTTTAATAAGAGAAGGAATAATACTCCATTACGACCTGCTTCGCCTCAAATAAGTAACTACATCTTTTAGAATCACAATTTCGAATATAAATATGCCATAAATACAGTGGAATATAATGTTGAAAAACATAAAAATCTTTATTATTATCATATCAAAATTTCGAACCAGCGAGCGGGGTTCGAACCCGCACCCCCGACATACCGTGTCGGTGCTGCGTTTCGGTGGTCGGTGTCCCCGGTGGATCGAAATTTTGATATGATAATAATAAACATTTTTGTAATTTCCTCATGTGTGGGAAACACAAAAATGTAAACAATACGAATTAACATAAAAATCACTAAAAATAGATCTTACTAACGCTTTCCAGCAGAAAAACTTAACTTAAATATTAAGGTAAGCGACAAAACAAAAACGACCTCGAAAAAGGAGAAATTTTCGATATGGCTGTATTTTTATTTGTGTATTACACAACATTTTTACCACTTGTAACACATCTTTTATTAATAATACTTTTTTTTCTTCGATAATTCTCAGAAGACAGTCGAGTCAGGGCTGCCAAAATTTACTCGTTCAATACTGCAGTGCCTAATTTATTTTTTCGTTCTACATATATTTATAGTATGTTCTCAGCATACTTGGCTGATAATGTTGCCAACATTCTGGCCACTTTATTACAAGCTTTTATTTAACTTGCAATGTATGTATGTATGTATGTATGTATGTATGTATGTATGTAAATTTAATGAATGTTTGTTCGGGTGAAATCTTGCAACTCAATTTTGAAGCAGATATCTTCAACCAATTGAGCTGAAATTTTGTATACAGGTTCAATTTGGGTGACAATGCATGATTTGTATGTATTTATGTATTTATGTATGTTTGTTCGGGTGAAATCTTGCAACTCAATTTTGAATCTTCAAGCAATTGAGCTGAAACTTTGTATACAGATTCAATTTGGATGACAATGCGTGGTTTGTATGTATGTATGTTTGTTCGGGTGAAATCTTGCAACTCAATTTTGAAGCAAATATCTTCAAGCAATTGAGCTGAAACTTTCTATACAGGTTCAATTTGGATGACAATGCATGGTTTGTATGTATGTATGTTTGTTCAGGTGAAATCTTGCAACTCAATTTTGAAGCAAATATCTTCAAGCAATTGAGCTGAAACTTTCTATACAGGTTCAATTTGGATGACAATGCATGGTTTGTATGTATGTATGTTTGTTCAGGTGAAATCTTTCAACTCAATTTTGAAGCAGATATCTTCAACCAATTGAGCTGAAATTTTGTATATAGGTTCAATTTGGATGCTAATGCATGGTTAACTTTGTCACGTCATTCTGAATCCAATATAGCGGCATATCCAAGAGTGCGGATTAGTTATTTTTAGTGCACTTCTACAATATGGGTATCAAATGAAAGGGCTTGCTAAGAATAATTCGAATAAAGTGACGTGATCACCGACTAAAAAGTCAAAAATAAATTAAAAGTAAAAAACCTTTTTAAAAAACAAGCTTTTATTTGAATGCACTAAAACGCAAAAAATAAATTTTTACTTTAAAACTTTTACTATCTACTTATAAAGTCATTACACATAATCCATATGATATAAAAGCTTGTCGCAAGATTTGCTTGTAAACAAGTAAATTAAATAAATTGATGTGATTGATTTTAACTATTAAAATTTTCAAACTAAGGAAATACGAGTACTATCTCGCGACAAGCTTTTATATCATATAGATTATGTGTAATGACTTTATAAGTAGATAGTAAAAGTTTTAAAGTAAAAATTTATTTTTTGCGTTTTAGTGCATTCAAATAAAAGCTTGTTTTTTAAAAAGGTTTTTTACTTTTAATTTATTTCACTGCAGTGGAATTTATTCGTATCTATTATTTTCTTTGTTTTTTTTTTTTGTCAACTATAAATAATTACAGTTATGTGGATGCATCACTTCTTAGTTACTTTGTTTACTGTTAGGATAATATATTTTAATGAAATCGTTGTTTTAGTTGGTAATGTATTAGATATGTAATCATTTTTGTAATTATATTGTAGGGTTAACAAACTTGACAAGGGATGTATTGTCTTGATGATCCGGTAAACGTTGCTTTGCTATAAGAATAGGGACACCATTAGCATCTAGGCATATAACGCCTAGGCCTACGACCTATTATCAGAACTACCAAATATACACAGGAAAAAAATATATAAAAATCGGTCAAGCTGTTTCGAGTAGTTCTGTAACAAACATTTAACTTTTATCTATTCCTCAGTGTAACAATCACTAATGTAGCCAACTCGTAGTGGAGTAGCGTGGTGGATTAAGTTCCAATTGTTCTCCTACATGGAGAAAAAAGACTATGCCCAGCTGTGGGATATTACAGGCTAAATTGAATGTCGCTAGTCTTTCACGTGGTGTACCTACGTTTCATTTATTTACATATTACTAGACTAGCTGTGAAAACTTGTAATTGGCCGTAATTTAATCAGTTTTTTTTTTCTTTTATAATTTTAAACTAGCTTTAAGTTTTCGAAATTTGAAAATAAAATTACGGTAAATTTTACAAAACAATTAAAATAAATTATTATAATCGCTTTATATTTAAATGAAATCAACATAATATTATATCTAAAACTGTTTTTTCACAAATTCTAACGTAAATCCCTTTTACTAAACTATTAATATTCAAAGTACGTTTGTTCGATTCAGCAGTTAAAACTCTAAACTGTAGCCGAATCAACAGCATCACAATAAATTGCAGCATCACAATGAAATCCGCTTAGATCTGCAAGGCAAATGCGATCGTACCAATTTGTACCCGCATCCTTCGGAGATAGATATGTGGAAATATATAAAATCACTGCTTCGAATACTGGAATGGTTTATTATTTTTTTTTATTTAAAATTTTGTAACAACAGACAAAATACGTTTCTGGAATTTGGGACGTACTCGTAATAGCAATGCTTGTTCAATTAATTGATTGCCATTTGCTAGTCATTGTTTTAAATAATTATGTAATATTGACTACTTATCTATGATGACTTTTTATAGCTAAAACCTTTAATTAGAATTAGATAGATTTCTCAATAAATGGACTATTCAACACAAAAATAATTTTTCAATTCGAATCATTAGTTCCTGAAGTCAGCGAGTAAAAACCAACCAACTCTTCGGCTTTATAGTATAGACAATATCTCAGAAAACTGCTGATGAGTTGCGTTGTTGTTTGCGTTGCGTTGGGTGAGTGCGTTTACGGAGAAGCGCTTTTACACGCGTTCACGTTCATTTTCATACATTTTGACACAAGCGCGACGCTACGCCACACGCTACGCACTACGCCCCGCGTCTCCGTAAACGAGGCCCGAACCATTACGACTTATATATTTGACGAATGTTAATAAAGGATTAGTATTATATAATCGCTCGGTTGTTTTAATACTCTCATCTCTACATAAGAATGGTACACACACAGAGATACATATGTAATTAGGTTATTAAGTTATTACACACTACAACTATTCAAACCAGCGTGCCCTGTAATAACCCTATCCGTCTATGAACTTATAACTTACAGAAGCCGCAACTAGTACCTACTAGTATTAAATATAGGTATATCTGTATAATTATCAAACAATTTAGCGAATAAGGAAGCATAGTTACAAACTACGCTTGTTAAACCTTCTCGTATAACATATTTAGTTAGTCAGTTCGCGTGTACAGTAACGATATTCATGAAACTAACCGCTTTTAATGACAACGTCGACGAACCCATGTTTTAATGTAATTATGTGTTTTATGAATTACGTTATTGCTTACACATGTTTTACTTCATTGTTATAATTTGTTATTAAATCTATATAAATAAAAATGAATCGATAAATCTTATACATATATACTGACTGAGGTAGGGCACAGCAGGAAATTTCCTGCTCAAAAAATGGAGCAGCCCGACTGGGGTAGTACCCCGACCTTACAGAAGATCACAGCTAAATAATACTGTTTTCAAGCAGTGTTGTGTTCCTGTTGGTGAGTAAGGTGACCAGAGCTCCTGGGGGGGAATTGGGGGTAAGGTCAGCAACGCGCTTGCGATACTTCTAGTGTTGCAGGCGTCTATAGGCTGCGGTAATTGCTTACCATCAGGTGAGCCGTACGCTTGTTTGCCGACTTAGTGATATAAAAAAATATTTAAAATTATCGTGCCACAATGTTAGTAACCATACTCCTCCGAAACGGCAGGACCGATTTTTGTGAAATTTTATGTGCATATCGGGTAGGTCTGAGAATCGGCCAATTTCTATTTTTCATACCCCTAAGTTATAAGCGGGGGGTTAAGAGGGTTAATAACATATATGGAAAAACAACGTTTGCGGATCAGCTAGTGTATTTTTAAGCGTCAAACTCGAGAATGGCTCAACTAATTTGAGTTTATTGAAGTGAAATTTATTTAGAATCGCTGTGATTTGAAATTAGATGAAACGAAAAATATGTCACGATAAAGAAACAAACACATAAATGTATAGGAGAGAGTGAGATATAATACATTACTGTAAGACACTTACAACCTTTTTAATGAGACCGTGATCATCGTTGATAGAAAAAATTGCAACGACCTACATTCCTATGTCTTTGTGACTGTATAATCACCTTATGATGAAATAAACATTTTCAGTTCACATTCATTGACATAGCACTACGTATCCATGGCAACAAGATTACTTATGAATTTCCACCCACGAAGTTGCCACGAATGTTGAAACAATCCTGCGATTAGTTGGAAATCACTGGCTTATTGAAACAATAGCGACTCGTTAATTGTATTTTCAATCAATAATAGTTACTAAGTACATATAATGTAATGTAATATAATGTCTCAAACTATGAGAATGGTTAACTTATAGATGGGTAACTTAAGATGTTTTGTTTTTCTTGATAGAAGTGCTTTTTAATCTAAAAATAATGTAGGCTATATAAAAACAACATTCCGAGTAATTGAACGCTTGGAAAAAATATGGATTACGCTAGTATATATTATGGTTACCCTTACCTATTTTTACGTTACCTTTTAGATAAAGCTTTTAGATACGCTTCAGCCTGTAATATCCCACAGCTGTGCAAGGCCTCTTACCCCGTGTAGGAGAAGGATCAGCACTTAATCCACCACGCTGCTCCGCTATCAGGCATAGGTACATGATAAAAACCGGGACCGACGGCTTAACGTGCTCTCCGAGGCACGGTGGGGAGACCCACAAGGACTGCACAAACACCCAGACCACGGCAAACATCTGTATGGCCCATACAAATGTTTGTCATGTGCGGAGATCGAACCCGCAACCGCCAGCGCAACAGCCAAAAATCAGTGCTGTGAAGTCGTCTTTTCTTTATTTGTGACTATTAGCCAAAAGAAAAAATCTTCCGCCTACTGACCGTCAGTCATTATTAAACTGTGTAGTGAGATTTTTTATTTTCAACTCAAAGTTAATTTAAATTATGCAGCAAATAACAAGACAAAAACTATTATCAAAACTATGTCACGCAAAACAAACTAAACGAATTTTTGAATATTAAACGTAATCCCGTTCTGATGAAAATGTTATCATTTTATTACTCGGGGGACGAGAGTTTTGTGCACACACACATAGCGGGGACTCTCCTCTGAGACCGCCGCCATTTTAAAGTAGGTTACCCTCTTAGCGGAATGATCTGCGCTGAATACATAAAATATGAATTATATGTACATATAGTTGGCTCATTTGATATAGCTTTATGTACAGTATATTACTTGTATTATGTACTTGTATTATGTTTATTATTCTTTTTGATCTACATTAGAACGATTATTAATTATGGAATTAAAATTAGCCACCAAGTTATTTTATTTTAAACTTGATTTGATAAAGAACAGCTGATAATAGAACTCCTCAATTGATAAAACTACAGCAGAGCGTAATCTATAAAATTGATTTAAAATATAAGAAAGACTTTTTAACAAAGCACTTAGTAAGTTAGTACAAATATAGGTAGTTGGGTAATGAACGGTAAACAAAGTGAGATTATTTTAATGAAAATGTGACAGACATTTCAAGATGGCGACCTAGTTAATGTTAACATACATCCACATTTGTGAATATAAATTTAAAATATTTCTTGAACTAATTATGATGTATAGAATGATATTAAAAATAAAATATAGTAGGTACATGTTCCTAACTGTGACATGTAATAATATACTAAAGCTATTAAATAATACGTGTACCTAATTATGTGTGGCTGAATAACGCGTGTCAAAAAAATTAATGGGTGATTAGGTAAGGCGGTATTCGTTGCCATTTTGTAACAACTCTAAAAAAAACCTAAAAACAGATTTTGACTGGACTTTCTATCAAGTATGACTAAGGCTTAACCCACAATAAGCTGAGGAGTGTAATGCGCCCAATTTTAGATGAAGGCGTGCAGATGACTGAATAGCAAAAGAATTTCGAAAGAAATATACGAAGTACGTATATTTTAAAAGGTATAAAAGCACAAGAATAATAGAAGACAGTCCATAGTAATCACACTTCAATACATAAGGCTACAAAATCCATTTCGGTCTAACTTTTCGCCGGGCAGCCTTAAATGTAGTTTCGAAGTGGCAAAGTTCGTAGCACGTCCTGCGAGCCGGTGAAATAATGGGCTCGAGTTGGGCAACGAAATACTGCTCTTAGTGAAATATAATGTCTATTTCTTGTATCCACTGTTTCGTTAACTTTGCCTCTGTAAAGTTTTTCAGTCATTCATTAGGAGGTCGACTGGAAGTCAGAAGCCGATCTGGTGTAGTGGTGTGAAAATTTTAATAACGCTGATGTCTCAGTTTTGACACTCAAATACAAAAAAAAATACAGTAAGATGACGTCTTTGCTTAGCAAACATTATACAGACTAATTCAATTTAATTCAGTAGTTCCTAATACTTTGAATTTCCCAGACTGTCCAAATTTTCGAGAGCCATTTAACTTTTTCAGTGATGTATCTGTTACTTAAAAACGAGTAAAAAAAAAATTAAAAAAAAGATTTGAATGTGACTTAACACTGCAGTAGTCGCGCACCAAAAAGTTACGCGAGTTGTCGCATGGATTACATAATTATCTAAGTCATTTTCAAATATTTTATAAGTCAATGATTTCATCCTGACCACAGACAAGTTAATCAAAAACTCACCTCTGCAAACACTACCATAGTTTTTATTCACTGTGCATTCATTTTCCTAATTGTTACTATTATTTATTTATTATTCATTTTTATTCGAAACAAAAGTAAAATTGTATTATAATAATGCTAGTATTAACCACAACTACAGGTCACAGTTTACTACAATATTTGACCTAACCCGTTTTACGTCTTACAGATGAAACACTATCTTCACACGTACACATGTATAAACTGACCTAAATATATACGCCTTTTAAGCTCCTATTACTATGTTTATAAGATATAGAATCGTTTGAAAACATTTATATAACAATATGAAGAACAAGCGAGAAGCACTAAATAATAAACTCGGTCCACATGTTCTTGTTTTACGACCAATAATGTATAAATGTACGTATAAATTATACAATACAGTATTTCATGTGTCTTATTATACAGAATACTATATTTCATATTATGTCTAGTTATAATATTGAAGTACGCATCCAATTTCTCGTATTGTGTCTGTTTGACTGGTAATTTATAGCTCTATTCGTAATGAATTGACTTGTAATTTAATAAAATACCCCTTATTACAACATCGTCAAAGCGATTGACGTCATTGTATGTTGTGGATCCTCTGATTTTTAAGCTTTAGCCACAATGATTTGTTGATTACATTTTTTTTAAAGTTTCAAAAAAATGTCTTTAAATCAACAAATGAAATATCTCGTTCCTTTTTCCATTTATGGTTTTTTAATTTAAGGAATCCTACCTCATCAAAATTGTTAAACATTCTAATGTCTATGATAAGCCATTATGCAAAAAATTCTCAAGTTAACTGGCTGTATTTAAATTTGTTATTAAATTTGTAATTGCTCGTTTTTAAATTTATTATTTTGTTTTCATAACCAACATGAATGTACATCTGACTAATCCATTGACGCATTTGAAAGCGATCTTGCTTTCCGCTCCATTGTCGTAGGTTCGAGTCCGGTCTTGAGTTTATGTGTGATATTTATATAGGAATATTAATTATTTATTTCATATATGTGTATAGGTATATACGTCATCTGTTATCTACAACACAGATAATTAAATTGCCTCAGGAACATATGAACATTTCTGTACGTTACGTTAACCTTATTTACTGAAGTAGGTACTGAAGTTATGTATTGAAATAAACAACAGTATAGGGGTTTATACACTCACAAATATATTTGGAAGCGTCCAAATTGAATGGGGGACTACAAGGACGACGTGGGCAAATGACGTCACATCGCTGGCATTTGCGCTTCCGTCACCATTTGACTGATGTTCTTCGTGATCATTCCTCTACTGCCGAACCTAATTACGATCCAAAAACATTAATCTTCGTTAAGCAAAAAGGCTTTCAAATGAATACAGATCAGCCTACGTATTATTGTGTTACTGCTCTGTAACCGCCCTTATAATGTTCTTCTTATATTATATGTATTTGACTAACCCGATGGCGCAGTTTGTAGTTTTGCTTTCAGCTCCGGAATCGATCATACAAGAATTCGATTCCCGCCTCTAGCCTCAGTCTAATTTCTAAATTTATTAAGTTTGAATGTAAAAGTCTTTTTTTTTTATACAACTAACAAAAAAACTGACAAACATTTGAAATGGCCATACAGATGTTTGCTGTGGTCTGGGTGTTTGTGCAGTCCTTGTCGGTCTCCCCACCGTGCCTCAGAGAGCACGTTAAGTCGTCGGTCCCGGTTGTTAATGATGTACACCTGATAAACTCTGATTCTCCTACATGGGGAAAGAAGCCAATGCCCAGCAGTGGGATATAACAGGCTGGAGTATTTTATTCCCCTTTCCGCAATTGAGTAGTGTGAGGAAATTTCCGCCATAATATATGTATTTCTTAATAAAAATGAGAGAACCCTTTTCAAGCTTGGGTTGACTCCTCATTCGTGTAAATTAAATTTACATATTGTATGTTAATATCCATGCGTGCCATCTAACCGTTTCGTTTTAAATAAATTTTTAGTTGGCTTAATTCTTAATTAGAAAAAAGGCAAAGAAAATAAAAACTTTATTAAATTAATTTAGTTTATTTTAAATACCTATGTTTTTCATATTTTATAGATAAGTATTATGAATGAGACAACGGCTTTGCAAATAACTTGATGGTTTTATTAAATACTTTAAAGATAACAGTAGTATTATTAATATACAGAATCTTTTTTATAAATATATTTATATATGTATATAGTCTTGTCTATAGATTTATTTAATGTATATTCTATATGTTCATTACTTTTATTTATTGATTTATTCTCAAATTTTGTGAGGCACAATTTAAAATGTATTCTACATACAAAACTTAATTGATTTATTTTTTAAACATAAGTGTACCAAATTACGTAGAACTGTTCAAAATAAACCTTAGAACCCTTTTTGTCTGTCTGTCTGTTTGTTCCGGCTAATTTCTGAAACGGCTGGATTGATTTTGACGGGACTTTCACTGGCAGATAGCTTATGTCTTTTTTTTTATAACTGCGAACTGAACAATAACTTTTTGGTAAATTCCACGCGGACGAAGTCGCGGGCACAGCAGCTAGTCTATCTATACTTTCTATACTTATTATAAAAATAAGTCCCCCGGCCGCGTCTTTCTGTCCTCCTGTCTGTCTGTCTGAACGCGATAAACTCGAAAACTACGCAACGGATTTTTATACGGTTTTCAACAATAGAAAGAGTGATTCTTGAGGAAGGTTTATGTTTTAATGTAAATTAGCAGAAATACGGCGATAAATGTTGAAGAGGTCGCAAAAAATCTCGCCAACGGGGAGCTTTCCACGCGAACGCTGCGTAAACTAGCAAAGATATAGTTGTATAATGTACTAGCGAATTCAAAATCTATAAAAATGCTACAAAAAAGTCCGCGATAGCATATCTCTATCTCTTAGGGTTGACTTACAATAACCACTTTTATGTTCAAATTTTTAATTAAAAACATTACCTTATTTTCAAAGCTATTTTCTTAAGTTCAGTATTAATCCTTATCCAAATTAATATGTTATTTAGCTTAGGCATTTAATGCAGATTAAAATTGCCCTTTACACTATATCAATCAGATGAATAGTTTTTGAGATATCGTCGTTTGAAGTAATTATTAAAAATAAATAATGCGTAACGAAGTGGGCACGGGTCGGCTAGTATATATATAATTATATATTATATATATATATGTTCTATATACTTTCGTATATAGAACAGCACAGTGTACAATCGACCTAATGGATAAGCATTTAGTCAAGTTTTCAATGTATAATGTTTTTAACAAAAACCAACTTGGATTCAAAACAACAACCTGGTATTGACTCATATGTTTAAAAACCCATTGTACCAACGTCAGTTTAAATAATTATAATTAGAACTAACTGCGTGTTCAACAATAGCAAACATTATAACACGAAAAATAACACGCAAAAAATTAAAAGTTTTTTTTTTTACATACTGCCAAAGTTAACAAGAATTTCATTTATTAAACAAGTAATATAATTAAAAGAAAACAAAAAACCCGCCTGCGTAAAAAACGGAAAGAGCAAAGTCAACATTTTTTAAACTTTCTTATTGTATTTCTTTATTATTATTACGGTAATAATAATCATAATATACATTTTTGAAATCCTTGTATTGAGCCCTTTAATTTGATACCCATACTATAGTATTCTAAAAAAAAATCATTTCTTCATTAACTACAATGGCTTCGCACAGCCACCATGTTTGTTTTTTTTTAATGTCACCTATCTAAGAACACTTGGGCTGCTAAGACAAATCTAACGATATCTCAATTATGCAAATCCGTTCAGCGGTTCTAGAGAAATGAGGTAATTAAGAATATTACATACATACATACAAGATACGCACGAAAAACATAACCCTTCCTTGGCAGTCGGGTAAAAAGCAACGTAAACACAGTCATTATGAAATAGTGATTAACTGGTAAATATATTTTTATCACTATATAAAATTTATGAAATTTTTAAACATTTATAGTAAACTGTAGAGCTGTATTGTGTACCAGAGAGACAACGGTATTTACGAGGCGAGTCAAGGGGTTGAAAGTCGATTAGATGTCCCATCGGACCGCCTCGTTAAACCGCTGAGTTTTTATCGGTTTACAAATAAATCTGTTTTATTAGCGCCAGTCCCACGATACAGCTTCACACAATATACATTTTATTGTTATCGCTATTGAGCATCGTTATGCCGATCTTGTACCTTGAAACAAATAAACATGAACACATGGTATGTTCCTAAGTTTATATCTTAACTAGCTTCTGCGCGCGACTTCGTCGGCGTGGACTCCACTCCTATTAGTCATAGCGTGATGCCATATAGCCTATAGCCTTCCTCGATAAATGGGCTATCTAACACTGAAAGAATTTTTCAAATCGGCCCAGTAGTTTCAGAGATTACCGCGTTCAAACAAACAAACAAACAAACAACCAAAGAAACAAACTCTTCAGCTTTATATATTAGTATAGATGTCTTTGTATAGGTATCAGCCGACAGATATATATATTATATTTGCCAAAAAAAGTGTACAAAAACAAAAAACAAAAAGATATGCCTCGAAATCTATACTAATATATAAAGCTGAAGAGTTTGTTTGTTTGTTTGTTTGTTTGTTTGTTTGTTTGTTTGAACGCGGTAATCTCTGGATCTACTGGGCCGATTTAAAAAATTCTTTCAGTGTTAGATAGCCCACTGATCGAGGAAGGCTATAGGCTATGTGTCATCATGCTAAGACCAATAGGAGAGGAGTCCACGCCGACGAAGTCGCGCGCAGAAGCTAGTAGTCGATAAGATGACCAAGAATAAAAATAGAAGATAAAAAAATTACAGTTCTCTGCAGTATCTACAGTCTGAATCTGTGGTAGCTTCACTTTTAAGTATAATTAATTAATTAATACTAACTTTATTTTAATATGTAAAATATCGTTTCAAAAGTGCTTTTAAAGCCTAGTTGAATATTTTTTTTAAATATTGATTTTGTAATCGAACGCATGCGAAAAGCAGGGGGTTAAAGTGAAATACGGTAAATGTGGACCAGTTGAAAATGAGCCACGCCTTAATTCATTTAAAATGTATAATTAACGCATTCCCAGGAGCAAGAGACTAGCCCACATTTACCGTATTTCACTTTAATACCATGAATTACTTATGTAAATTAAGTTTATTATTCATTCATTTGAATTTATGACTGGATGGATTGGCTAAATGGCGCAGATGATTTTAATCAATAGCAAGAAGAAGAGGAATGGGGTAGGAAGATTAATCAATGCGATCGAATGTATTAATGATTTATGTACAACAATGTATATTTCATTCATTTCATTCAGTGTTAGTATCTCCGAGTTTGTGATGTGATCTTGTCACCGTACTCGGAAAATGTTTCGTAGACATTACATGTGAATGGTGTCTTATATCACTTCTGTTGAGGCACCAAGTCTCACAGCAGTCAACTGACTGATGCTTCAGTGCCTCCAGTGGGCGTGAGTTCGATCCCCGCACATAACAAAAATAAGTACAGGCTATACTAAATGTTTGTCAAGGAGGTTTCCGCTTGTATGTTGCGGGTATTTCCGGATCCGCCGGACAGTCCCCATGAAGGAAAGTCTGGCCTTTTCGCCGAGGCCAGCCTGTCGCTGGAGGGATCCTGTTGCCTGCAGATCCGAGACCCTCCAATTAAAGCGGCTGAAGGCTCCCGCAGGGGGGTATTTCCGGATCCCCGATACATTTTTATTATTACACCTACCTAAAAAAATGTTTTGTCAGTTTAATCTATTATTATTTTCTTTAACATTCACCTATTTTAGAGACTATTAGCACAGTCGCCCTTGATAGTTCAAAGATGGTGAAGGCTCTACCGGAGTGCCCTAGAGCGGGTCAACAAGCCGATTGGTTCGAAAGTAAGCTTCGAGAGGCTCGCTCGATGAATACCATCCGATTTTCAGGGTAAAGAGATCATTCATCAATGGAATAGTACCGTCTGTAGTCGGGAATAGTACGATTAATTAATTTTATTAAATTAATACCGCAGTTAAAATTTGTGGAGGATATTATAACCATTTTTACTTATCTTACCATGATTATATTTTGAAACTCCCGATACATTTTTTTATACAACTAGGTGGACAAACAAGCGTACTTCTCACCTGATGGTAATCGATTACCATCAACTAATTCCAGGAGCTTAAAATTTACCCATTACATAGTGGAAAGTATAATTTTCCTTTGTGCAAATACGCCACTACATTGCCGGAATAATATGTGGTCGTAAGGAATCGTCAAAAACTATTAAAAACCAATGAATGTTAAAAAAATTATAACATTTTACAAGTGTAAAAGGTTATAAAATTTTTAAACTTATAACATTTTGTTGATCTCCAATGCTATAACTAACAAAAAGTTGACATTTATTTAATATTTGTATAACATTATATCTACAGTTGATTTAATATATAAATAAAATATATAACAAAAAGCATTAATTATGAATATAATAAACGCCTCACACTTAACGGCCACCTCTAGGATTCACTCTTGTGTCTGAGATGCAGAAACACACACAATACACAAGCACAAACGCTTAGGCAACGCGAACATCTGTAATAAATAATCTGTAATAATAAAGTGTTTGCACCCCTTTTTCCAAGATGGCGGCCGGGGAACAAGGGCGGCAACCCCACAAACTTGGGGTTAAGCTTCTATTGACCCCCCCACACATGTCCCAAAAATAAAATTGCGTCCTCTACCAAATGCAATACTTGGTCCTTAAATTGTAACATTTCAATGGACTATAAGTAACAAATGTTTACCATGTACGGGTATCGAACCCTTGATATCCAGCGCACCAGTCTCAAGCCAGTACCGTTACCGTTGCGATAACACGCCGTCTAGAATGACTCTACAATATATTACAGGGTAATATTGAAAGATAAAAGCAATTACAAGACACGGAAATACAAAGATATTGCAATATCGAACAAAGGATTCCTTCCCGAGATGAGGATATATCAAGTGAAAGAAGAGAATGTGAGCCCTTTGGAAAGGTCGGCGTCGCCTCGGGCGCGATTCGCAAAGATTTGTCGGAATATACGCAAATAAACGGTACTATTTGAACTTTTACGTACAATGATCCCAATAAAAGAAGTAAAACTCTTAAAGTGTACTACTTAGAGGCGAAATTCGAGTAAAATTTGTCATGACAGACGAGGTATACTGAGAAAGGTCGCTCGTCTCTATAGAGTTTTTACGTCGTGTATTGTTGGTATTGTAACCGAGGCCTATCGCGTCTTATATTGCAGCATTACTGCGCAATTTACAAGTACAATAACGTAAGAAAAGAAACGCATAGCTACGTAATTGCTTAGTCGGCGTAATTGTAACAAATAGATGTTGTATATTAATTAGAATGTTTATCTGTAGTAATAAATATTATTAAGCTGAAAGTTTTGTTTCTTTGTATTTTTTGTGTAAACGGATTAATCTCAATCTCAAACAAGCGTGGCACACCTGCTATATGTTATTTGTATGTATGTGTATTAAAAGGAAATTAAGCTATATCATATAGCTATAACCATACCGTAGCATATAGTGCTATGTGGTTACGGCACTAAAGAATGTAGCCACCCCCTCTCTTCCCTTGGGTGTCGTAAGAGGCGACTAAGGGATAACACAGTTCCACTACCACCTTGGAACTTAAAAAACCGACGGATGGCGGGATAACCATCCATGCTGGCTTTGAAATACACAGGCCAAAGATGGGCAGCAGCGTCTTCGGTGCGACAAAGCCAGCCCTGCGGTCACCAACCCGCCTGCCCAGCGTGGTGACTATGGGCAAAACACATGAGTTCGCGTCATAATGTCGGGCGCGAACTTGTGGAGGCCTATGTCCAACAGTGGACTGTGATAGGCTGTAGTGGTGGGGGGGGGGATATAATACCATTACTCATTGAACTTAAATTTAACACAAAAAAAGTAAATAAGTAAATATCGAAACCGTGTTTGAGAGAATGAGCACGACTTAACGTACAATTTTACATTACGTACGCCCACACAGAAACTCGTACAATTTCTCACATTACATGATGAAATCTCAGGAGATTCTACAACCAAGAGCGTTCAAGTCTTTGTTTCTTTCAAAATCACATTAAAGTTCAAACGATGAACAAAGCTCAGGTATAGAGGAGAGAGTTCTTTGTTGTCAATCGATTTTCGTGACTCCACGACGTCAACTGAACGAGTCAACTTTTTAATTAAAATTTTAACTTTGTGTATAATGAAAACTTGTATTTTAAATTCTTAATAAATTGTACTTGAGGCTGTGTTTACTAAGTATGGATATGTCTTACTTTGTTGTAGCTTAGAGACTATAGGGTCTACTACTCTGTCAATATTATGAATTGGCGGTTTACCTTAAATTAAACGGGGAAAGTTTTACCATATATAAATAGATAAATACTAGTACTAGACGTGGGCACCAATGAAGGGACTAGTCCACAAGTTTAAAGTCGCTCAACGTGCAATGGAACGGGCGATGCTTGGGGTCTCTCTCAAATATGATCAGAAATAAGACTATCTGCGAGAGAACGAAAGTAACCGACATAGCCCTCAAAATTAGCGAGTTGAAGTGGCAGTGGGCTGGTCACCTATATTGCAAGACCAATGGCCACTGGAGCAGATGTGTCTTGGAGTGAGTGAGTGAGTGACTTCCGGCCCGCTGGACCGACGATCTACGTAAGATTGCCGGGAGTACTGTATGAGGATTACTGAAACCGGAATGTCTTGCGCAAACTTTAGGAGGCCTATGTCCAGCAGTGGACTACGATAGGCTGATGTGATGATTGTACTAACAGCTGATATGATAAATATCTTGCCCGAGCTAAAAGTAACCACTTGTTATGTGTGTTATGTATCTACTTCAGACTTACTTAACTTATTAAAAAAATATAAAGAAAACTCTCACGTAATTTAATTAATATTACAATAAAGTGTTTAACAAAGAGATTTCAATTTGATTTTCGAGATCGCCTCTCGAGCCGGAAATAGAACTAAACTGAGCCCTCGAGGAGTGGCTTTAGGGCTTAAAGAGAGCAGCGAGGGCCCTACACTAGCGTGGCACAATAGCGGTTGAGTCGCAGTCTACCTCATACACATAATACATATAATATACTAGAAGTGCCGTGTTGTAGCGCGATACTTTGTAGTCCTCAACCCTCCTTAATAAACAGATTTCCTAAAAGTAAAATATTTTCAAATTCATCAAGTAAATTCTAATATCAATACTGTTTATAAGCAAACCAACCCTTTAATATATAATCTATATATATATATATAAGAGATTTCCACCCATTGAATCATCACGATATCTCTGGAACCATAAGGCGTAGAGACTTGAAATTTGGTAGGGATATTCCTTTCGTCAAGTAGAGGTCAGTTAAGAACGGATTTTACAAAATTCCACCCACAAGAGGGGGTTGTGGGGGTTAATAATATAAATGGCAAAACAACGTTTGCGTGGTCAGCTAGTTTTAGAATAAATATAAACTTGACACTGAAGCCTACTAAAATAAAATAAATAATTGTATTGTTAAGTGGGTGTTTTCAGCACAGAAAAAAAAAACTGTTGCATAAGACAATCGTGTAAGTGTAACTCTACAATTTTACTCGTTTTATTAAATCAGACATAAAATACTACGAATTTTGTAAAAAAACATCATAAATATAACCATTAAATTACTTTTCAAATGTATGTTTAATAATTTTATTATCATTAGATAATACATATTGTAACTGTAAATTATATAAGATATATAAATAAAGTATCAAAATAATTACTCGTATATTACAGAGATGCTGTAATAAATTCTATTAATTATTTGCAAAATTACAACAGTCCATCTCAGCCCGTAGCGCGATTGTAGAGGCGCTACGAAACGGCTACAAAGGCTACGGCGCTACGAAATCCCTAACAAGCGCTTTAATGGGTAGAGAACGGGGAATATTTTATAACCGGAGAGGCGGCTGTGGAAAAGGGGACTCGATTTATAAAGTGCCAATTTTTATTAAAATGTCACAATAAATTTAGATTAAGTTTAAAATATTAACTTATAAAGAAAATTGAAATGATGAACAGATGTTCTTTGACAAATGAATACATAAATACATTTATATATAGAGAATTTTAATCGATTACATATGGTTAGTTACGTCATCTGTAAGTTTAATAATCATCAACGTCTTACTTATACCCTGTTTTTTTTCGGTACGGACCATGTACGGACTAAATTGACACATGCAAATGTCAATTTTCGAAATAATGATACCAGCTTTTTTGTAATAGTGTTGTATACCGATTTTATTAATACAATACCGGTTTTATGAATCGTAACTTTTTACTTTTACCACATAATTTTATTATTATTTGACAATATTAATATATTATTATATTATTTAATTGAAATCATAGTAACTATGGAGCATCACAGACAAAAAAAATATTTATTATGTTTTGCTACCTTAACTTTCTTTTATTATTGTTTAGTTTTTTTTTTTTAATAAATGAAATTTTTTTGAGTGCGTGTACGGTGTGTGTGTGTCATTTCATTTTAAATTGCATGTGATTACTAAGATTAATAAATACTTTAAAAAATAAATGTTTTTCATTTATCATAAATCTATACATTAGCCATACAGGTACATACATTATATAGGTATGCCTATAGGTACATTACGGTTGTCGCCACATTCTAAAATTTTAAAGACAAAGATTTTTGTAATTATTACTAAAAAAAACCGGTCAAGTGCGAGTCGGACTCGCGCACCGAGGGTTCCGTACAAACCTGTAGGTATATAAGTAAAAGTTACGGTATTTTGCTGCTAAATGAAATCCATAACATTACAATGTGGAAATCTGGAGGAGCATAAATTTATGACAAAGGTCTCTTTATCTTTTCAGTAATCCTTTAATTTATATAAAATAAAATAAATAAATAAAATAAAAATAGCCTTTATTTCTATTACTATTAAAATTTCAATGAATAATAGCGTAAGTATTCTTAGTTTAAACATATGTATTGTATATTAACCTATGTATATGTTGATTCTATACTCGTATAATTAACTCGTCTATATGCTTATAACATAACTTAATTAATATTAGTAATAGTAATAGTCGCCTCTGCAGCGTAGGCCTCTCCTAAACCTTTCCATGTATCCCTATCCCGTGCTCTCCGTATACATAGCGGTCCACATCTCTGGTTGAAGATATCTCTCTACCTTTTACTTGGTCTCCCTTTTTTCTTTGACCTGTCTCTTGGTACCCATTTCTTTAGGCAATCCTTTAATTTATAGTAACAAAAATAATTTATTTTATATTTTAAACAACTTTGTTCATTACAATTTAATCTCAGGACTAGAAACGTTATACTTATAACATGTCTTTTTAACATTTACCGTGCCTTTAATGTAAATCCTAAGACTTACCAAGTGAATGGTGGTAAAAGTGCGAATCGCAAAATCGGCTTTTACTATTAAGAGTTGGTAAATCTTAGGTTTTACTCTTAAATCTTAGGATTTACCGTAATTCGTGCATTTACAGTAACATATATATGTATGTATGTATGTACCTATACCGTGTATTTATATATTTGTATATATATATGAGTAAACTTATATGTATATATGTGTCATTAAACATAGCATCTATTGTTATATAGTTATTTATTTATATCTCATTTTTCTTTTTCTTCCTTTTTTTAAAAAATTTTGCGCCCTTCCCCTACTTTATATGCAAGTCCTCTGCCCAAAGATCGCTGTATTAGCGAGAAGGCCGCCTGTTGCAACTGATGCAAGTTGATTGTTATAAATTCTATGTATTGTTCTTTTGTGTATTGGTGTGCAAAAAGAGTTAATAAATAAATAAATATATCTTTGCAAAGCTTTATAATTGAAAAACAAAGCAGAAATAAACAACATTAACGACAAATTATTACAAATTTTATTTATTTCTGTAGTGCTCGTGCGAATACTATTTCTATAGTTGCGATGTAACTATAAATTTAAGGTTTTCGTAATTTTTCCTTTATGTGTGCTATAAAACGTTGCTTCATACCTAAAGATTTTAGGTCGACTGGAAGTATCCATTATTTTTTGATTCCCTTGCGACTAGTTGCGATACAAAATATGCGGCTTAAATTGCTGTTTCTTTTGATTGCGTTGACATAGAAGTTTGATTTTATTACAGCTTAAAGTTATTATAGATTTGAGTATTTGATATAAATTTCAATTTAATACCTTTACGCGTTCATAAAAAAAGGGGTATTGAGTTTAAAATTATTAAAAGTATTTTTATTATACGATTTAACTAAAAATGTCTACTTTTCGCAATTTTTCCTTTATCTGTGCTATAAAACGTAGCTTCCTACCAAATTTTAAGTTTCTGAGTTTACGGGAAGTACCCTGTAGGTTTTGATTCCTTTGGGACTAGTTGCGATGAAAATATGCGGCTTAAATTGCTGTTTCTTTTGATATCGTTGACATAGAAGTTTGATTTTGTTACAGCTTACAGGTATTATTGATTTGAGTATTTGATATGAATTTCAATTTAATACCTTTACGCGTTCATAAGAAAAGGGGTATTGAGTTTAAAATTATTAAAAATTATTAAAAGTATTTTTAGTATACGATTTAACTAAAAGTGTATATTTTTGGCAATTTTTCCTTTATCTGTGCTATAAAACGTTGCTTCCTACCAAATTTCAAGTTTCTGAGTTCACGGGAAGTACCCTGTAGGTTTTGATTCCTTTGGGACTAGTTGCGATGAAAATATGCGGCTTAAATTGCTATTTCTTTTGATGTCGTTGACATAGAAGTTTGATTTTGTTACAGCTTACAGGTATTATAGACTTGAGTATTTGATATGAATTTCAATTTAATACCTTTACGCGTTCATGAAAAAAGGGGTAAAAATTTAAAATTATTAAAAATATTTTTATTGTATGATTTAACTAAAAATTTATAATTTTCGCAATTTTTCCTATATTTGTGCTTTAAGATGTTGCTTCGTACCAAATTTCAAGATTCTCAGTTCACGGGAAGTACCCTGTAGGTTTTGATTCCCTTGTGAGTGTCGAAAATTTGCAGCATAAACGGCTGTATCTTTTGATTGCCTTGGCTTGGAAGTTTCATTTTTTCACAGCTCTAAGGGGCAGCAGATCTGAGTATTTGATATAAATTTCAGCTTGATACCTCCACGCGTTTCTGAGAAAAAGGGTCTTGACAGACAGACGGACAACAAAGTAATCCTATAAGGGTTCCGTTTTTTCCTTTTGAGGTACGGAACCCTAAAAACGATACTAGATTGTAAATTACGTAAAGTTACGGTAGTGGCACATCACTATTAATGATTCGCAAAAAACTAGCAACACAGCTTATGTCAATTTAGTCCGTACCGAAAAAAAACGGAGTATAGGCGATAAATTCAGAAGAAGTCGTCCGTCGATTCATGTAAGTCACTACTACAAAGGAGGAGAATGGCTGCTATAAGTGAGAGAACGTATTTGAAAGATTTTTGCAAGTTAAGTTCACGATTAATTTTTTTTTTTATCAAAATAAGTCTTAAATAACTTAGTCTTAATAGAAAATGTTTAGTAAAGCAATAGCTGAACCAGATAACTGCGATTAATTTTGATTTAAACAGATCGAACAAATAATAATAAGTACACAAACATGTACTTTCTGCGATACGAACGAAACATTTCATCTATCTTCAGCTTTTAAAGTTGCTAGGAGCTCTAACTGTTTGAGACAACCAATTTTCTTCTAGTTAAGAGAGTAATTTTTCATTTTCTATCTCATGAGAAATGTTTTAAGACGCCTGAGAGGTAATGATTTCAACTTAGAAAGAAACACAGCAGTATATTTTTATTAACGTTTAAGTCTTACTATATTTTACCTTTATTTTTTTTATTTCAGTTGACATACAGTATTATAGTATTAGTATTTATAGCCAAAAAAAATCTGTACCTTTGACCAGACACAATTAGGGTTATGACTGTATTTCGATGAACTAAATCCAAATTTGAGGTCCGTTTTCTCCGTACAACCCATAATTTTGAGTAAATTCCAAAAACCCGCCAAAAATAGGTAAAATCGCAAAAAAATGCATTTAGGCAAATAAATTGCAAATGGGCGATAATTAATCTTTAGCCTTTATAAGAATATTTGTAATGTTTTCATATAATTATAAAAAATATACCAATAATAATGTATTTATAGCAGGTATTCCTTATCGTCAGCTCTTGGCCTATATTTAAGTGTATGAATAATGTAGGTATTCAATGTTTAATTAAACCTCTGGCGCGCATGATGTGTAAATTATTAGTATTAACTGTATCACGAGTTTATTAGTATATAAAGGACAATAACAAGGTCATTATACTTGTAAAAGAGATTAAAATTAAAACTGGTAGGTACATAGTCAAAAAAAATACTTTTTAAATCAGAAGTAGTGTTAAATAATATTAGACTGGCGTAATTGTGTTTTCAATAATCCGTTTATTATTTTGTGTATAAAAGATGTTCGACTTCTAACCACGTTCCTTCAAATGGAGAGTTCTGTAGGTGTAATAAATTACGTTCCACGTAAAAAAATTCCTAGCCTATTTTTAAATTTGGCTTTCTTTAAATAAACGAGCTAATTTGATAGACAGGTTCCGCGTGATACCTTTACTAAGCACGTAAGCGCGGCTATAATTTACAATGAAAAACATTCTACGAGAAGAATAATTCATTTCCAAGTTACTCTCTGACTTAAAGTATACCAAGGTTTGTAATTGGTTTTTGGACCGTAGCCTGAAAACAGACTGAAATTCGGGAAATACGAAATACGTCATAATCGTGCATTAAAAACTCAAAGAATTATCCTCAAAATACGGTTGTAATCGTCGAACCTAAACGTACGAGGTACTTTTCGTCCCAAAACCCCGGAAAAAATGAGTACCTGCTTTATACCAGCCTGTAATATCCCATTTCTGAACTAAGCCCTGTTGTCTTATTAAGCAAAGGTCAAAATAATCCACGCTATACGAGGGTATTAAGGTTTTACATAACTCAAAACCTCTCTCAAGGCTACTCATTAAAATATACATATGATCAGTTAAGATATCAAGAAGCAAAACTTTCTTTTGCCCTTTATAATATCTACTAGCGACCCGCCCCGTCTTCGCACGGGTGCAATGCTGATACTAAATACTATCTACAACAAAAGATACGTTAGAAACCTCTAAAATTACCAGTGTTCCTCTACTATAATATGCATGTATTATACATAAAAACCTTCCTCTTGAATCACTCTATCTACTAAAGAAAACCGCATCAAAATCCGTTGCGTAGTTTAAAAAATTTAAGCATACATACAGACAGACAGACAGACAGCGGGAAGCAACTTTGTTTTATAATATGTAGTGACTAGCTAACCACGAACTTCGTACCGCTGATATATTATCCATAAATCAAGTGTTAAAATAGATCTAACTTAGTCATATACAAAGTAGTGACCTCTGGTGTCAATGTCAGTCTTTCTTAACTCTCTGTTACATTGTCTGTGTAAATGTTTATAATTTATATTTATAATCTATAACAAATATAGTTCTCTTTTGTTTATCATTATATCAAATAGGCAAGCGCACACCATCTTAGGCTACATCTTGCACCATCTTAGGCTACATCTTCACTTACCATCAGGTGAGATCGCAGTTAAGCATTAGTCCATAAATATTTTAAAAATAATTGTGTTTGCTCGCAAACGAAAAAAAACCGACTTCAATTACATCGACAAGTAATACAACGTAATAAGACGAAAAAATAGTCAAGTAAATACGCGCTATTAAAGATTACTCAAAAAGTTGTAATCAGTTTTCGATCTAATTTAAACAAGACTACAAGACAAGTATTAGCTTTCGATTAAAGTAAGAATCATCGAAATCGGTAGACCGAGTAAAAAGTTATGCGGTATAATATAACGTAGGTCAACGAAAATGTAGTCACGTAAATACGCATTATCAGATATAACTCTAAAAGTACTTGTCAGATCTCAATTAAATTAAAATGGGACCACATGACACGCAACACCTTTCAATTAAAACAAAATTGATCGAAATCGGTCCACCCAGTCAAAAGTTCTGAGCTAACATACATTAAAAAAAAAAAAAAAAACATACGTGTCGAATTGAGAACCTCCTCCTTTTTTGGAAGTCGGTTAAAAATCCCTTATTTACCTTTTTTATTCACTTTTGGACGAACTTTGTCCTGACAATAATAAACACAACAAAAGAAGTTTTACACGTACAAACACTGCGGCAAATCATTTTCATTTTTATTTTAAACATTTTTATCAAGCCTTCTACAAACAAAATACTTCCAGGCATATATAAATTAATCTTTAATTATAAATTCATAAGTTTTCCTATCGTAAACAGCGATCATATTACACGTGTAAACAAAACTCAAGGACAAGAAAAACGTATTGGCTTTCAGAATATATCTCCAATATAAACATCGATGAAATACATTACGTCTAACTTTTAATGTTCGTATCACTTTACTTTTTGAGTCGCTATCACAGTTTCGATAAAGAAAATGAAATTATTTTGATCAAATTCATATTTGAGATTCAATCTAAACTAATATTATAAAGCTGAAGAGTTTGCTTGTTTGTTTGAACGCGCTTATCTGCTGGATCGAATTGAAAAATTATTTTTCTTTTGGATAGTCCATTTACTGAGAAAGGCTGTACTATATAATGTTTTAATAATTTTTATCCGTAACGCGGTTGAAACCGCGAGGCAAAGGTAGCAATTTTAACAAAATAAAATAACAAGTACCTTTCGAGTTATATCTTACTTAAATATTTTTTCATCTATCTACGTTGTTACTTACCGATGTATAATATAAGTCGTTTTTTTTTCATTTGTGAGCATACACTTATGTTGTTATAATAGAAGTACTTATAGTCTTTGACAATAGAACCTTAATAATGTTCAAACTTATAATTTAAATATCGAATTCGACCACTGGGTGACCACTAGTTTACAATGAATGTTTCATAATATAAACCAACGACGACACAAACCAACACTGCAATTTAAACTTTATTTCCTTAGTGATTAAGTTTTATATCAATTGACAATGTAACATACAAATCGACTTTATGTTAGCAATTTTATAATAACAGGGTATAATGTATTGACAACACAAATCTTATACTATTAAACGAGCAATTCTTGTATATATATATATATATATATATATATATATATATATATATATATTTTCTGAATCTCGGAATCGGCTCCAACGATTTTCGTGAAATTTAGTATGCAAGGGATTTCGGGGGCGAAAAATTGATCTAGCTAGGATTCATTTTAAAAAAATGTCGTTTTATCCCTGTTTTTAGGCAATGAAAAAATATCATTAGAATACGAAGCTTAATTTCACCATTTATTAATATAGCTGTAACAGTATAATTAGGAAAGCGACGGATTTCAAATCGTGTTGACCCGGGTTCGAATCTCAGTCTCCAGGTTATTTTTTTTTCTTTTTTTTTTAATTTCACTCGTGATTTATTATTTAAATAAAATTAAAATATAAAAATACCGAAAAAAAAAAAACAAAAAATAAAATTAAAATACCGAGCTGGGCTCGGTCACCCAGGTACTAATTTCGAAAGTGGCAACTCAACTTTTGCGTTGGTCAAGTTATATTAAAGTATCAAAATTGTTTTCATTTATAGTTTTACTAAGTATTTTTTTGTGTGACTTTGACTTTATAAACGACAAGTCCCTTGTGATTTCGCCTGTCTTGAGTTTAATAAACGAAGATATTTGTTACGTCTGTTCCTGAACTTTGCTTTGCAGTGTGCTGAAAGTACGATAGTAACTAGACTTTCATCGCTTTGGTCGTTCGTGTGATTTGAAACTTGATGAAACGAAAATGCGTCACAAAAAAGAAAGAAACACATCAATGAATAGGAGAGAATGAGATAGAATACATTACTGCTCAAAACACGTAAACGGCACGGACTTGTTTGCCAAGTGCCAACCTAGTTTTATAAGAAAAAAAAAACATTTTAACCATGTATCTTATGTATAAAAAAACTAAAGTTGTGTGTGTTTGTACAAACGTTTGTATAGTTCTATACGTGCGGACTGTTTTTCTTTTTGTTTGCGATAAAAGAAATACAATTAAGAAAAACAAAGTCACAGTTGCCGGTCTGTGTTCTCTCTGCTGTAATTGTACTTCTGGCGATGGTCAGTTGTCTCGTGGATGTGATATGTCAACAGATTGTATCCAGAGCTTTCCACTGATTAAATTGATTACATCGACAATGTTGATACGAAACGTTTATTACAAGTGACCTGCTCTAGTTTTGTAGTTAACACGATTACAATTTTTGTAATTTACTTTTTTTACTAAAATTAACAACATCCACAGGTTAAAAATATAATAAGTGTCATTCTTATTCTACTGGAGATTTATTGAAACAGTCATTATTAATTACTCATTAAAATATGTTTCTGTGAAGCATAGTATGTTTTATTTCCATATATTTTAAAAAAATGTATAAGATTGTAAAACCTTAGGTTTTATAGAGTACCTACGTAAATTCTTAATTCTTGAGTAATCGCATTTTTTTTAATACCCAGAAATGAAATTTAAATTGACGAATGGAAATCTTAAGGCTATATACAAATTATTTCCTTAAATCTTATACTATTAAACGAGCAATTCTTGTATATATGTATATATAGAATCTGAATCTCGGAATCGGCTCCAACGATTTTCGTGAAATTCAGTATACAGGGGATTTCGGGGGCAAAAAATTGATCTAGCTAGGATTCATTTAAAAAAAATGTCGTTTTATCCCTGTTTTTAGGCAATAAAAAAATATCATTAGAATACGAAGCTTAATTTCACTACTGTCAACGTAGCTCTAACAGCGTAATTAGGAAATCGGCGGGTGTCAAATCGTGTTGACCCGGGTTCGAATCTTAGTTTCCAGATTAGTTTTTTTTCTTTTTTCTTTTTTTAATTTCTCTCGTGATTTATTATTTAAATAAAATTAAAATATAAAAATACCGAGAAAAAAAAAACAAAAAATTAAATGAAAATACCGAGCTGGGCTCGGTCACCCAGGTACTACAATTTAAATGTGTTAAGTAATCATGCAATAACATAACGCTATTCAAAAATAAATTGTTTTATTCCATAGAATGCATACATTGGTGCGAGTTATGTACTTCGGATTCACTCTATGTAATGGATAAGCTTACAAACTACTGAACTGAATTTATAAATTCTTTTACTAGGAGAATGATACTACTAAGTCACATAGGATTTATTATACTCCGTTTTTTTTCGGTACGGACTAAATTGACATAAGCTGTGTTGCTAGTTTTTTGCGAATCATTAATAGTGATGTGCCACTACCGTAACTTTACGTAATTTTCAATCTAGTATCGTTTTTCAGTAATAATCACAAAAATCTTTGTCTTTGAAATTTTAGAATGTGGCGACAACCGTAATGTACCTATAGGCATACCTATATAATGTATGTACCTGTATCGCTAATGTATAGATTTATGATAAATGAAAAACACTTATTTTTTAAAGTATTTATTAATCTTAGTAACCACATGCAAATTGAAATGAAATTAAATGAAATGAAAACATTTATTTCGCCTTAATGGTCTAAGATCCGGAATATAACAAAATCTTCCCTCATCTGTTAATTAGATGAAACAATTTTTTATAGGCTGATTTCAATATTGTGAATTTATAAAAACAACCTCTGCCACCATAAGCCTGCTGCAAATAATAATACGTAAAAAAAAATTTTTTTTTCTTCTAAAAAATATTTTCTCTCTCATGTTAATTACATGTAGTAAGCTAAAACCGTCAATATTTTACATTATATACCTGACTATAGTAGGCACCCATCTCTATGATTGCTATACTTACCTGCAGCCAGGTTACTCTGACTGAGGTTACTGACCTGGCTGCAGGTAAGTGTAGCAATCATAGCGATGGCTGCCTACCACAGTCAGGTATATAATGTAAAATATTAACGGTTTTAGCTTACTACATGTAATTAACATGAGAGGGAAAAGATTAAAAAAAAAAAAAATTTGCAGCAGGCTTATGGTGGCAGAGGTTGTTTTTATAAATTCACAATATTGAAATAAGCCTATAAAAAATTGTTTCATCTAATTAACAGATGAGGGAAGATTTACCTTCTCGGATCTTAGACCATAAGGTGATACACACACTTAACGAAAGTAAAAAAATGTCATTTACAAAAAAAAAAACTAAACAATAATAAAAGAAAGTTAAGGTAGCAAAATATCAAATACTCAAACAATAAAATAAAATAATTTTTTTTATCTTAACATTCGGTACATTACAAACTTACGGTGCATTTTCATGTGACGCTTGACGGTGGTTTTGAGCGTCAAATTTGGTCGCGTGTTGACAATTGAACTATGCGCCATCTTGAAAAAAGTGTAGCGAAAAAGCTAAACGTAGTTTAGCCTTTTAACGGGTGATAAGCGTAACTCGAACAGTTATATCGATAATCAATAGTAATCGATCCTTATAAAACAACAATCAGCTGTTACTTTGTGATATTATAAATAAAAAATAGCGTGTAGAAATAAATAAAAACAAATACTTAAAAATACCACATACAATTTTTTGATTAATTTTACGAAATAAAATTAATCAATAAAATTAGATCATAGCTCTGTAAAGTTATAAACAAAATTATTCATAAAATTTTTTTATTTAACAAAACACAATCCCGTATTTCAGTTGAAAAAATTTTGTCAAGCGCAACCTCGTATCTTAAAATACAAGATGGGGCATATAAATAAACAAGTTCCCTCTCAGCAGTGTAAAGTGTTATTTAGTTCAATACTATTAATGTAAAAATTATCTTTCAGTAAATTTAATTGCCATTCAAAGTGAATAAACACATTTTTATTATAGTGAAAAAAATATCATTATAATAAAAATTAAACAACTATCAAACTAAAAAAACGTTCTTTATTTTTCGCTTGAATTTGACGCTAAACACAGAAATTTATCGCTACAATTTTTTCAAGATGGCGCATAGTTCAATTGCCATCACGTGACCAAATTTGACGCTCAAAACCAGCGTCTAGCGTCACATGAAAATGCACCGTTAGGTAATGTACCTAACGTTATAAGCAACCTTAAGTTAGTCAAAATGTTAAAATATTAAATTACTGAAAATTTCTGTCTCGGTAGACATTACCTATCTATTTTATCCTCGGCTTTATTAAATATTAATAAATATTTTTTTTTATCTGTGGTGCTCCATAGTTACCATGATTTTTAAAAGATTCGTCTATTGTCAAATAATAATAAAATTATGTGGTAAAAGTAAAAAGTTACGATTCATAAAACCGGTATTGTATTCATAAAATCGGTATACAACACTATTACAAAAAAGCTGGTATCATTATTTCGAAAATTGACATTTGCATGTGTCAATTTAGTCCGTACCGAAAAAAAACAGGGTATACATATATACAAGAAAAAAACGGACTGGGTAAAATCGTGTAACCTACGCGAGCAAAACCGTGGATGGACCGTTACTATTTTATTATACTACTAGGGTACTATGGAACCCAAGGTCTTTCAAAGTTGTCGATCCTACCCTCGTCCCAACCCTGAAAGCTTTTTTTTGTTTCAAAGATGGCTAAGAAGCCTCGATACGGTTCGTGTGATGGTAAGCGTATACCGTAGCTTATGGAACCCGGAACTTCAGCCACGTTACCACAAAAACACAACACTAGTTGAGAGTAATATTATTTCGCTGTGATCTTCTGTTAGGTTTAAGTACTTCCCCAGTCGGGCTGAATCTAATTTTTAGCAGGTTATTTCCTGTTATTCCCTCCCTGAATTACTGGCATAAATATATCAAAAGAACGTTTTGCTTCTACTCCACTCAAATAGCACTTCCGTTGCCGCATTCCTCTCAATAGAAACACTCAACAGTATTCACAAAATATTAAAACCTACTCGTAATCTCTTTAAAATGAAACAATAGAGTGGTAAACTTCGATATAAATACGAACGTATTTAATGCGGGTCAAGAGCTGCGCTGCGGTGAATTTTAAAGTTATTGTAACAACATTTTCTGAGGCCATTATGAAGGCATAAGTTGTTTGAACGCTGCAGCAACTTGGCGGAATTAAACTTCAGTAACTCACACTGACGGGCTCGAGATGTATTCACGTACAGTGCAACACAGATGCACTTCGAGACTGTACGTTTATAGCATAAAGCTACTGAATAACTTTAGTACGTAGTTACGCTATTTATGTAACGAGATTATGCAACAAAAGTATGAAAAAAATCCTTTTTTAAAACAGTAGATTCAAGAGTACCCTTTTTTATACAACTGGGTCGGCAAACAAGCTTACGGCTCACCTGATGGTAGCGATTAGCGTAGCTTATAGACGCCTGATACAGCCTGCAGAACTATCCCAAGCGCGTTGAAAACCCTACCTCCAATCCCCCCCAGGAGCTCTGGTCACCTTGCTCATCACATGAACACAAAACTGCTTTAAAGTAGTATTATTTAGCTGTAATCTTCTGTAAGGTCGAGGTACTTCCCCAGTCGGGCTGCGCCAGATTTTGAGCAGGATATTTCCTGCTGTACCCTACCATTCCACCCTCTATGCACATTATAGCATTTATATATCTCAAATATATGTATGTATAGTGATAGCGTGAGTTGTTCGCGTGTTTACGTCGAATGGAACTCCCCTATTGAAAAATAATTACCGTAATAAAATTGATATGTGTATCATATTTGTCAGCGCGAGCGTCGGACGGTTATTATTGTATGTATTTTATGGACAAAATGCTGTCCTTTTAGCTTTTACATTTCGCTGTCCCCGGGCAATAAAGCGGTAATATCAAAAATCAAATTTTACAGGAGAAATAAAACAAGCTAATTTGTTTATAGTGCAGCGTATAGTGATCCAAAACAGATGTTCAATATGTCAAATAAAAGCTAATTTTTTTACCAATTTAACATTTTAAAAATAATTTTAATGGTGTAAATATTAATTGAAATAATTGAAAAAATGTATATTACAATTTATAGATCATACTATTTTAATTGTAACATCATTAATAACTTTTATAAAAACACCAACCACTGAGATTCAGGAATGTAAGAAACTAATACGACGTAATTTCTACTTTAGATTTCGAGCGTATCAGCCGATTACCACCTTCTTCAGAAAATTTTTAAAGGCGTAATAGCATTGTACAGAATAAAATCTCTTGTGATTACTCAGTATTAAGTGTTTACAGTTTATTGATATAATACGTTTATTTCCAAAAGCGCGGTTATATTTATTACTGTTACTCTTTGTTTAAAAATTTAGTGTAAAGATGTTCACCGGTTTTTTGTGTTATGTTTTCTCCATGCAATAAAACTGTTATTGTCATTTATTCTAAAGAAATATTAATACGAAAAATCCGAAAAAAATACTAGTGATAGATTGATACTCAGAGAAGCCAAAAATCAAATAACATTAAAAAAGGCGTAACTGGCGTTTACCGCTTTATTGCCCGGGGCCAGCGAATTTTGTCGTGACATTATATCTGATACGCTAACATAATCTATTTATACGTTTCGTACTTGAAATAAACAAACAACCTTACAATACTAGAATCTCGTATTAGTATTAACTAGCTGTCCCCCGCGGTTTCACAAAATTAATTCCAACATTAATTTGAGGAAAAAATAGCCTAGAGCCTTCTTCGGTAAACTGGCTATCCAACACAAAAATAATTTCATATTGTTTTCTAATGTTTACGCGAGTTTCGCTCATTATAATACTACTTTTTCAGATTTATTAAGTTGCTTAGATGCCCGATGTTTTGGATACTTGACAGCAACCATGGTCACGGCAGGACCATGTAGACAGTCTTCCCGTCGTTGCTTGGTGATAAAATCCGAAAAAGTTGTTTCACTATAAATAATTTTTCAGGTCGAACCAGCTGTATTGAACACTATCTGTGCCGCAATCACAAGAATTGGTTTATATTATTATGTACTTTTTATTTATATATAATATACTGTATATATACTAAGCCCAAGCGCCTTTTTCGCCATCAAACTGTGTAGACAGTTATGCGAATTTATAGTCAGCACAAAGTTTGCAGCGAATAAATAAAAAGAGAGTTTATCGAAGGTCCAGAAGCATACGACAACGTTCTTCTCAGAATAAACAAAGGCTATACAAGTATAATTACATTCACAAGAGACCCAGTTGTAGATCTCCAAACTTTGTAATAGAACCTGAAAATCAATCAATATCAAAAGTCCCTTTATTCGAGAAAACGTCGAAAGCACCTTTAAGTGTCAAGAAAGTTAATTTTATTTTAACAGTTAATTTTATTTTAATTAACTATCGACCCGCCCCGGCTTCGCACGGTTGTATTATTATACATATAATTATGTAAACCTTCCTCTTGAATCACTCTATCTATTTAAAAAAACCGCATCAAAATCCGTTGCGTACCTACTTTTAAAGAACTAAGCATACATAGGGACAGACAGACAGCGAGAAACGACTTTGTTTTATAATATGTATTGATATTGATTAAGAACACTGATAAGAGAAGAATACATAAAAATAACGAACAAAATAACGTTCGATTACTAGTATACAATAGGCAGTTATAATTCCAGTCATGTCCGCCCTGCGCCAACAATTCAATACAATTATTTCATATTAAACGTATTAATATTGAATGTGTGAACTAAACAGAAGGCAGTTATTAAAACTGTAACGTTACGGGTCGATGAATGGGTGTGGCCGCGCACTATTTGAATTAGAGTTGCCAGATGGTCGGGATTCGTCGGGATTGTCCCGACATTTCGTATGATGTCCAGAGTCCCGAAAAAATACTAAATGTCCCGACAAATAACAACTAATCAAAAATCTCAAACTATCGCGATAATAATCATCATCATCAGTCATCATCAGTTCAGCCTATTGCAGTCCACTGCTGGACATAGGCCTCCCCAAGTTCGCGCCAGAGATCCCGGTTTTCTGCAATCCTCATCCAGCCTACACCGGCAATCTTACGAATGATATGTAATCTAAAATTCCGTAAAAAGTGAGAATCATTTCATTACCACTTAGTCTAGTCGATAAGTTGAAAAGGGTCGAAAATAAAGATACTGCTCTTAAAATTATGTGTGATAGCTTATTGCATCAGGAATGACGCCTATAAAAATGTTCTAAAAGCGTGTTAAAAAATTGCACAAGCTACAAACAATTTAATTGTTTGTAACTTGTGCAATTTTTTATAAAAGGAAAAAATGGCTTTTCGTTTTTTCCCAATATTTCATAAACTGTTAATTGTATTTAAGAAATTTCAAAAAAAAAAATCTGAAAGAGGAGGTCCAATAAAAAAGTCCCAGCTCCCGGAACTCTATTTCCATTATTTATAATTTAAAAAAAATGGGTCTCTGCGTGATATTTTTAGGTTACGCGCGCGGCGTCAAAAGCGAGTACGACACATTGATTAATTTATTTAAGGTATTGAAAAGTTAATTTTTCAACAAGTTAAACGATTGTTAACTAACAAAATTTTCTCCGAATTCCGTCTCAATTGTAGTTCCAGAAAAATCATCATTTTTTAGAAAAATTACCAGTTTTTGTTCAAGTACAATAATTATTATAAACAAAGAATGAATATATTTTCTACTTTTGTGGCATGATCTTGTTAATCATGTATGTAAGAAAGGCTCTACGAAACGAAAAAATTTTACGACAATTATTTAAACATTTTTTTTCATTTATGTACAATTGAGACGGAATTTCGAGAAAATTTTGTTAGTTAACAATCGTTTAACTTGTTGAAAAATTAACTTTAAGTAAAATTTCTAAAAGGAATTAAGTATTTATAGTGTTCATAATACACCATATTTTTTACAAATAAAAAATATATATATTCAATACCTTAAATAAATTAATCAATGTGTCGTACTTGCTTTTGACGCCGCGCGCGCAACCCATTTCACATTAAACCCCATTTTCAGCATTAAATTAAAATTATAAATAACTAGCTGCTGTGCCCGCGACTTCGTCCGCGTGGAATTTAACAAAAATTGTTCAGTTCGCAGTTATAAAAATAAAAATCTAAAATAAAACTAGCCTAAGTTACACCTTATTACATCAGCTATCTACCAGTGAAAGTCCCGTCAAAATCGGTCCAGCTGTTTCAGAGATTAGCCGGAACAAATAGACGGACAGACAATAATTGTAAAAAATGTTATTCTGGAATATGTAGGTACCGTGTATAGATCCATATACATTTAGTAAAAAGCGGTTATTTTAATATTACAAACAGACACTCCAATTTTATTTATTTGTACCTATAGATATTTGTATCTCCATGATTAGTTCCGGGAGCTGGGAGTTTTTTATTGGGAATTTCCTCTTCTTTCAGAATCTTTGTTTGAAATTTCTTAAATATTAACAGTTTATGAAATATTGGCAAAAAACGAAAGGCCATTTTTCTCCTTTTTTAATTGTTTGTAACTTGTGCATTTTTTATGTACTAAATACATGCTTTTAGAACATTTTTCTAGGCGTCATTCCGGATCCAATAAGCTATCACACATAATTTTAAGAGCAGTATCTTTATTTTCGACCATTTTCAACTTGTCGACTAAACTAACTACTATACGCGGAATGGAACACGCTTGGCGAGTCTCTGCGCTGTGATCGGCAGAGCGGGGAAAAATTTTTATAATAAAAAAAGATTTTTATATTTCGTAATATTTATTTGTACCGTTGGTCCCGACCATAATCCCAAAATCCCGACTTTTTGAAAATTTGTCCAGACATTTTAGTCTTCCCATCTGGCAACCCTGATTTGAATACAAGCTTTGACAGGACAGAGAAACAGGACTTACTTAAAAATTAACCTCACCCTAAGCCCTATTCTCGTATTCAAACATTACCTACCAATTTGAGCATTATCGAAGTGTCCATCTTCATCTATCCTTTTATCCAAGTGAAAACAAAGACATGAAAAATTTATAGGCTCAGTAGAACCAAAGATAAGATGACGCTTTAGTTTAAATAACCAAACATAGTCTTACTGTAAATGCCATGTTCGTACTACTAAATTATGAACTGCTAAATTTATTACAGACTAGCTTCTGCGCGCAACTTCGTCCGTGTGGAATAGGACCAATTCTGTCATTCATGATTTGTGCGAAACTTTAACCGTTTACGCAGCGGAAGCTCTCAAAACGATAAATAACCCCGATTTTGAAACATTCTTCATTGGTGCTACGCTCCTATTGGTCTTAGCGTGATGATATATAGCCTATAGCCTTCCTCGATAAATGAGCTATCTAACACCGAAAGAATTTTTTCAAATCGGACCAGTAGATCCTGAGATTAGCGCGTTCAAACAAACAAACAAACAAACAAATCCGCTCCTATTGGTCTTAGCGTGATGATACATAGCCTATAGCCTTCCTCGATAAATGGGCTATCTAACACTGAAAGAATTTTTCAAATCGGCCGAGTAGTTTCAGAGATTACCGCGTTCAAACAAACAAACAAATAAACAAACAAACTCTTCAGCTTTATATATTAGTATAGATTACAAATACATTTCCTACTCCAAGGTGGAAGGGAGTACTCGAAAATACCTACTCGTCTCTGAAGAAATTCTTTTAAAATTATATTCGGCAATATACAGTACGGCTTGATGTAATAACCTACTTGAATAATAATTGTATATACCTACTTGAATAATATATGTACCTATGTCCTACCTATTATTTAGAAGTCGGATGAAAATTAATATATGGAATATTTGTAATATATATTTTATGCATTTTAAGATACATGTATGTAATTAGAATGCAAAACCTAAAAGTTATTCCTTTAATATCATTATACCTAAATGTAAATGTAAGTTTGTTTGTTACGCTTTCACGCGAAAACTACTTAACCGAACATCATGAAATTTTGTACACATATTTTTGAACGTATTAGAAGTAACATAGTACACTTTTTATTAAAATAAAAATTCAATGCAAGCAAAGTCGTGGGTAAAAGCTAGTTCTTTATAATTATGGAAAGTTATTAAGACGAATAACTACCGGAAAAATATGAAAAAGGATACTCCGACATGACGATCGTGTTATATATTATTCACTATAATTATAATTAAATCGAACATAAAACTTATAAAAAATTTCAGCCGAAACATTTGAGTCTAAATATACTACACCTAAATAAATCTTGAGGGTTCGTAGCATCTACTGGTGACATGGCATCACTTTGGTCCAACGAACCGGAATTTCCATTGAACGCGGATATCCTGTCAGCATTCCTTCACGCTTCGCTGCAATTACACGCAGACATTATTTATGACGTTTTTATATATACGTTTTTTTATCATACGTTCAGATATTTCGACCTCAGATTGTGACACGTACAAATAAACATTCTTAATATAATAAACTAGACTAAGCCCCGACTTTTCCGCCAACCCGCATTGGAGCAGCGTGGTGCATTAAGCTCCGATCCTTCTCATACATGGGGAAAGGGGCCTATGAACATCTCTGGGATATTACAAGCTGAAGCGAAGACTACACTCACGATTTTGCCTGAAAAATAAATAAATAATAAAAAAATCTTTATTGGACCAAATATTTTACATAACCCGCCAAACTGCGTCACAGTTTATCGACGAAGTGTGTAATAGTAGTAGTAGTCGAAGTAGTGTGAAGTTTTAGTAGGCACTTGTATCAAAATTAAACATTACTTTATAATAATAGGCTTCAAAAGCACTTTTGAATTGTATTAGTCATTAGTCTTAATTAATTAATTACAGTTAAAAGTGAAGCTGCCACCGATTCTAAATGTAGATGCAGGAGAAGAATTGGGCAGAAACTCCGCAGTTAACCTTTTGGAAAAAAATATTTTATAATAAAATTAGTAAAATCCTGCATAAAATACAGCGCCACTAAATCCACGAATTGAATAATAAACAACTAACTTATAGTATAATATAGCCTACGCTCCCGATTTTGCTTGAAGTTTTAGTAGGTACTCGTTTGACAAGTTGTTACAAAAGTTACACAAAATGTATCTCCTCTATCTCTATATGTAAATGTGTCGATAGATACAGTAGATAGTATACAGTAGTCGCATGTATTACAAATAATTTCAGAGAATAGTATCTAACATGAGTGCAAACAATTTGCTCTAGACTTCTAATTACCAGAATTTAAAAACTGAACTAGCACTAATTTATAAACGGAAACCTAATTATCGTCTCACATGGCACCTTAGAATTAATCCGTATCCCGTTCGAAACTACCGCCTTCCTAATACGATCAGAATATCGCCTAATTGACGTTATAACGTTTAGCCGTCAACGAATTGGCTTCAGTTTACAAGTCACCTGCTCTACAAGTCTAGCCGCTAATGATTGAACGCACCACCTTCAAAAAAATCCTCAACAGTGAGATGTTACAGGTTAAAGCAGATTAAAATATACTATACATATGTGTAGTTAAAGAGATAGTCATTATTATTATCTATCTACGTAAGATTGCCAGTGGAGGCTGGATGAGGATTGCGGAAAACGGGGAACAGGCTGAACTGACTGACTGACTGATTATAATTTAATTGATTGCCTTAACATGAAATCGAGGTAGTCGAAACGTGACATTTTCAGTATCTGAGTAAACTTTCACCGACGGAAGTAGGTAATAACAAGTAGCTCGGTAAATATAACAATAGCGTATCACTTTTTAATTTCATATATGCATTAAATCTATAATTATGTTATGACGAAAATTAAAAAAACTTGCCTAAGTGACTCTATTTATGAATACTATAATAAATACATTATGATGTACAATAAGTGCTCCGCAATAACAAATAAAATCAACAATTTTAAAGTATATTTTAAATGAGTGGTTCCGCTGGGGTTGCATATATGGTTTTTATTTTTTGTAAAGTAACCCTAAATTGAGTCCTTTGTCTTTACATTAGCTTGGAAATTACAATTAAAAAAAATACTTAAAACAGAAAATTGATTTATATTTTTAGCAAACCTTTCTCGACTGTTTTCATAATTCGTTTTAAAACTCGGAATCCTTACATACTTATTTAGTTTTTTTTTTTCGAGGCTTCTCTGGCCGGAGGAAATGGAGCAATTACTGCTCCGGCTCATCCTACCTTCTGACGATCTTTTAAAACATGTCCATTCATTGCTGCTTTTTAACTATCTTTTAGAGAAACGTCATAACTCATCGAGTAATGAAAGTAATGGTCAGGAGTGAAAACAGAGAAAATTTTCCAAATGGTAATATAGTGCTGGGGCCGACGGGCGCCGCACGTGGCTGCCGACGATCGATACGGTTTACGACAACTGTTGCGCTATAGATGCCATCTCTTTCACGTATACACGAAAATGTATCAAAGAGAGGGATGGAAAAAAAAGGATTTCGTTACGAGCGCATGGCACAAATTCCACGCGTCCGATTATCTGTCCTTATCGCTCGTGTTGGGTGTTATAGATGTTGGAATGAGAGGGTAGATGCGGCACCATGATTCTAAACGTCACAAAAGAGGTCGCCGATGAATAACAATGCGGACTGCGGAGTAAGTCCCTATCGACGAGGGCCTTACAAACTACAACCGCACCCGGAGCCTTTACGACTAATTGTGACGTAGTAACGCTACAACGATATTTTACTAACATTGAATTACTTGCATTTAATTTCATTGATATTGTCAAAGGATTATGACATAGATTGTATTTAGCAGAAGTACATTCAAACATATTATCTATCTTCTATATATTATAATTATAAAAGAGATTTCCACCCATTGACACATCACGATATCTCTGGAACCATAAGTTGTAGAGACTTGAAATTTGGTAGGGATATTCCTTTCGCCGAGTAAGGGTCAGCTAAGAACGGATTTTACGAAATTCCACCCACAAGAGGGAGTTGCGGGGGTTTATAACATATATGGCAAAACAACGTTTGCGGGGTCAGCTAGTAATGAATTGAGAATTTAGAATCTTTGTGATTTGAAACTCGAACTAATAAATTTATAGGAGAAAATGAGATAGAATATATTACACAGTATTTTATATTCTCGGTGAAAAAAATCTCTCCTAGTACGTTTCAGAAGTGTCACTTATGCCGTGTGTGAATTGTTCTTTTTTGTTATTTTACAGTATATCAACTATACCGTTATATAGATATACAGTCAGCATAACAGCTATAATTTGAAATTATTAATTATAAGTATATTAGATATAAAAAGAGATACGATCCAGTACTATCGTTAAGGTTATTCTAAATTTAAAAAAAAATGTAGAACCGTTTATATTCCAAAATTCACTTTAAACTAATCTTTTCTAAAAGCTTTGCTTATGGGGACACACATATTGTAGTCATTGTTGTCACAATATTCTATGGCTCTTGACGTGTCATTTGTCATAAGGGCCATCCATAAATTACGTCACACGTAAGGGAGGGGGGGGGGATTTGACGAAGTGTGATATTGTATGACAAGGGGAGGGGACTAAAATTTAAAATCTCTAGACAACACATTTCTAAATATGTTATATGTATAGTTAAATGGAAATAAAAATAATTTCGAAACTGACGGATTAATTTAATTTACAACAAACAACAATTATACATACATATTACATACAAACAATTTATAGGTTTAAATTTGCAAAATATGTAAGGTCACATTAGTTACGGGGGGTAGGATGGTACATAAATGTGACCATCTGTGACAAGAACGTGGGAGAGCTCAACAAATCGTGAAATTCGTGTTATGTAGATGACCCCTAATTTATTCAAAAATTGAAACATAAATTTATGATTAATGCAGATTACAATTATCTACTAAAAAAATACTCTATTGAGTTCGTCTAAAAACACTTTTTAATCGTATTTTTGAAACTGAGTTAATATGAAACGATCAGCTTACTTCAAAATGAGATAAATTATATTCTCCTAAGAGATAATTATCTTCGAGTAATTAAACAATGTGAATACAAAAGCATTTTGTAGTTCAGATCAAAGGTATTATTAATTTCGTAGTGTACAATCACTACATACGAGTAGTATAAAACAAAGTCGCTTCCCGCTGTCTGTCTGTATATATACTTAGAACTTCAAAACTACGCAACGGATTTTGATGCGGTTTTCTTTAGTAAATAGAGTGATTCCAGAGGAAGGTTCATATGTATAATACATGCATAAAATAGTAGAGGAACACTGATAGTTTTTGCAACCGTGCGAAGCCGGGGCGGGTCGCTAGTTAGGTGTATAAAGTAAAATAAATACTTAACATTTAAATTGCATTGCTTTTATGTTGGTGAAAAATAAATCAATAACAAAGTGCCTGGAAATTAGCGATAAGACCGCCTTTTGTAAATGTTTATATTTTCCTTTTAAAACGTTCCTCTCTTAGTGTACAATAAAGTATATTTGTATTGTATTGTAAACTGAAAAGTCGATGATAATGAAAACCTTGAAACTTTTATGAGGTAATGAAATACATTAGCCATAGCAGGAAACATTTTTCTTCAAAATCTGGTGCAGCCCAACTTAACAAAGGCTTTTGTTGCTAACATCACTACAAAATACTGTAAATCCTATCTAAGGAAGGCCGTAGCAATTAAGGGCTCATTCAAGCATTTAGACAGCCCTTACTGGTTATGATAACGCAACTCCAAAAGCAGATATAACAATGAAGGTAAAGGACATGAAAGAGCTAAAAAATTGATAAGGATCACCCGTCGTCTTAAGAAACTTCTCTCACCCCGTGCTCTATTTAAACCTTTTTTGTACCCAGTAGAGTCTATTTTTTAATGGCGATAACTTAGCCACTACTAATACATAATTAATTTATAATATGAATGAGCTAACAGCGGATCGTGATGATTCATTTTTCATCGATTACGAGTATATAATAACGCTTTCATTCGATTAAAATCAATTTTTAATGAAAAGGAGAATATTATGATTTAGAATAGAAAATGACTCTATGTGGACATGTGATCTACTTTCAAGTTTTCGACTCGAAGTCGACTTAAAAAAAAAGGTAGAGGTTCTCGATTTGACTGTATTTTTAATGGTGGTTTCATAACTTTTTAATGGGGTGATTTTGATGATTATTATTTTGATAAAACTGGTACTTATCGTGTGATCATTAAATTTCAGTGAGATCCGTAGAGAAAATATTTGAGTTATCTCTTGTAATGCGTATTCTATTGACTATTTTTTCTATCTACTTAGATGATGTTCTCATTTTATTTCTTGTTGTATAAACAACACAATTATTAAGATTCACGTTACGTTGTTCTTGTGACCTCTACACGCTTGTAAACTTAAAAATTGTTATTTGTAATGACTTGCAAAGTATGTAGTCATTAGTAGCTTTCATAGCGAAATAGATTAACCTACTGGCGTAGTGCTGTGCAGTGCTGTGTGGCTACGGCACTAAAGAATATAGCCACCCCCTCTCTTCCCGTGGGTGTCGTAAGAGGCGACTAAGGGATAACACAGTTCCACTACCACCTTGGAACTTAAAAAGCCGACGGATGGCGGGATAACCATCCATGCTGGCTTTGAAATACACAGGCCAAAGATGGGCAGCAGCGTCTTCGGTGCGACAAAGCCAGTCCTGCGGTCCCAAACTCCAGAATTACTTTTCAAAAAACTTCTTTATAGTAATATTATAATATAAAAAATAGTCTATAGCCTTCCACCCCACCAGTACTTAGTTCCTAAGTTTAAACAAATACACAACACACTTATCAAGTTTAAAATAGTATAGCAAAATAGTTATTAGATATTCTCTTCAGTAGTCCAGTCATCTATACATATAATAAAATGGTAGAAAAGTCAAAACTGTACATTGAATATTTTTTTAAAAGAATACTTGGGGTGTGATCTACAATCGATACCGAAGCCAAAAATATAGTTTTTAGAATTTTTGTCTGTTTGTCTGTTTATCTGTTTGTCTGTTTGTCTGTATGTATGTCCGGGATAAACTCAAAAAGTACTGCATGGATTTACTTCAAATTTGGCACGAATATTATTAAGAAGTCGGGTCAAAATATAGGCTATATATTATCACGCTATCACCTACGGGAACGAGCAGTGAACCTTTATTTCTTCAAACGTATGTCCGGGATAAACTCAAAAAGTACTGAATGGATTTACTTCAAATTTGGCACGAATATTACTAAGAAGTCGGGTCAGAACATAGGCTACATATTATCACGCTATCACCTACGGGGAACGAGCAGTGAAACTTTATTTCTTTAAATATATGTCCGGGATAAACTCAAAAAGTACTGCATGGATTCACTTCAAATTTGGCACGAATATTATTAAGAAGTCGCGTCAACATATAGGCTACATATTATCATGCTATCACCCACGGGGATTGAGCAGTGAACCTTTATTTGTTCAAATATATGTCCGAGATAAACTCAAAAAGTACTGCATGTATTCACTTCAAATTTGGCACAAATATTATTAAGAAGTCGCATCAACATATAGGCTACATATTATCACGCTATCACCTACGGAGAACGAGCAGTGAACTTTTATTACTCAACGCATTCTGTAACAACGTGTAATCTAACGACGCATATTTGAATGTTGTTGTTATTATGCCATGCTACAAGCTAGCTTCACACTATAAAAAATAACGCAGTATAAGTAATTAGGATTAATTGAATGAATATCAGTAGTTCAAGACAAATTTAAAGCAGCGCCTTCTATGAGATTCCAAAAACATCATCATCAATCCCTTTTTGGATATAAATAATTTAAATTTGATCATGTTGGCGAGGTTAATTGTTATTTTTAAAAGTCATAGATGGAGTTGTGCATTTTCTTCTTAAAAATTGTAGGTATCGTTAATTCGTTTCAAAGATGAGCAAGACAGTTAAAAAAATCTGTTTAACAAACAGAACTCAAAAAGAACTGCATAGATTTATAACATAATTGTGTTTGCTCGCAAACGAAAAAAAACCGACTTCAATTACATCGACAAGTAATACAACGTAATAAGACGAAAAAATAGTCAAGTAAATACGCGCTATTAAAGATTACTCAAAAAGTTGTAGTCAGTTTTCGATCTAATTTAAACAAGACTTTAAAACAAGTATTAGCTTTCGATTAAAGTAAGAATCATCGAAATCGGTACACCGAGTAAAAAGTTATGCGGTATAATATAACGTAGGTCGACGAAAAAGTAGTCAAGTAAAGACGCATTATTAGATATAACTCTACAAGTACTTGTCAGATCTCAATTAAATTAAAATGGGACCACATGACATGCAACACCTTTCAGTTAAAACAAGATTGATCGAAATCGGTCCACCCAGTCAAAAGTTCTGAGCTAACATACATTAAAAAAAAAAAAAACATACAGTCGAATTGAGAACCTCCTCCTTTTTTGGAAGTCGGTTAAAAATTTAAACTCGAAAACGGCACGCTATTTCTGTATGCAATTTGAGCCAAATAGCGAAAAAAGAGAAAAATTAAGCATGCCATATACCTATATAATAATCATAAGACATGCTTATTCTTTTACAGTACAGAATAAGTAGTAATAGATTTAGTACAAAATAATCATTGACTGTTAATATTTTTGTTCGGTATTTATTGGTGTAATTATTGCGTCTTAATTAATATATTTTCATGTCGCATAAAAGCTTAAGTGAGATGTGGAACTAGCTAGATGTTTTTACGCACGCTGCGCACACACAGCCATTTATTTTATGTTAAGATCATGTAAAGTCATAACATAGATGAGTTATAATTTTTCACCATATAAAAAATGTTTCCTGTTTGCTAACTAGACGGCGGTGGCGTCGAATTAAATCGTGCTATAGTTTCGTTCACAAAAAGTGATGTTATGAGTACAAATGTCGTCGCCTCAACCTATAGAAACTGCGGTTACCTGCTTTGCTATAAGTTATCGTGTGCTTGGAAACCAGAAAATATTTTCCTGAAATAAATAAGTCCATACTAATATTATAAATGCGAAAGTAACTCTGTCTGTCTGTCTGTCGCGCAATCACGCCAAAACTACTGAACAGATTTAAATGAAATTTGGTATACAGATAGTCTAGAGTCTGAGAAAGGACATAGGCTACTTTTTAATGAGAAAAGGGTGTAAGGTGTTGCAAAGTGGGAATGAAAATTTGTATGGAAGTATGTATAATGTTCGTGTTTCGTAACTGTCAAACATTTATTGTTTATCCCGTGGATATGGTTAAATCTGCCCTAAAATTAAAGAACGTATTTAAATAAAGTTTTCGATTGATTCTGTCAATCCAGTCAAAGTCAATATTATACATTAATATTTTCATCGCGAAAGTGTAAAAGATATGTTTGATATATCTTAATCTGTACTAATCTATGCTATGAGTAATGATCGCTATCAGGTGGACATGATAACAACCGGGACCGATGGCTTAACGTGCTCTCCAAGGCACGGTGGGGAGACCCACAAGGAATGCACAAATACCCAGACCACGGCAAGCATCTGTATGGACATATTATGTTGTCGTGTGTGGGGATCGAACCCGCAACCGCCAGCGCAACGGCCACAAACCAGTGATGTGACCGCTGCGCCAACGCGGCGAGTTACTTTCGCATTTATAATATTAGTATGGATTATAAACCTGAAAGTTGGTTTGTTTGTTTGAACGCGCTAATCTCAAGAACTACTGATTCGAATTGAAAAATTCCTCTGAGGTGGATAGCCTATTTAAAGAGAAAGGTTATGCTTTATGAAGGAGCAAGGGTATTTTTTTCCTCAAAGCAACGCGGGTGAAGCCGCGGGGCACAGCTAGTTATTATAATAATTTTATATTGTATCGACTTAATTGGACCAATTCCAGTATTTTAAACAACTGTAATAAGGAAATGAATAATAAATAAATTTTAAAACAATTTCCCTTTAAACATTAATTGAATGAATTTAAATAATAATTTCTAGAATAGCACAATAGTCTTTGACCTAAAAAAAATTCCTAATTAAAGTTTCGCGGGCAACGACAAACAATAAATCAGGTCGAAGTAATTATTTGTTACATGGCGTGCTTTAAACAAATAACGAGGTCAATTACCCGTCCACTAATTAATGCAAAAGTTGCTCCGTTCTATTTTCAGTTTCCACAGATAACGTCTGATTCAAATTGAACCAAGGGTCTTCTATGTCGTCAACAGCTAGATGAGGAGTAATCGAGAATACATTTAAGCCGGTTATGTACAAGATGTGGAAATTTAGAAAATTGATGACTTTACTTTGATCCGTATATGTGTATACTTTTTCCAACTCGACGGCTTATCGGTGCAGGATCACATGGTTAATAAAGATATGTGGACTTAGTGATGCTGTATTTCATGCAAGATATTACTAATTTTATACTAAAACTTATTTTCAAAAGAGTAACTGCGGAGTTTCTTGCCGAATCTTCTCTGCAGAATCTACATTCCGAATCGGTGGTAGCTTTACTTTTACGAAAATAATTATCACTTTGAAATTTTGATTTGTAAAATGACGATTCGAAAGTGCTCTTAGAGCCTATTTGAATAAAGTTTTTTTGATTTTGATTGATTTTGATAACCTACAATTTTCTCCATAAACAGGTGTAAAAAGAATTTTTGGAATCGACTGAGAGCCCGTCCGGTGAAATCAATCAACCTTCCATAATATCGTAGTCAAATAATACAGTTCTAAATAGTCTTGTGTTTCTGTGGTGAGGTAGCCAGAGCTAATGGCGATATTCATTGCTAGTACATTCTTGATGCGTACGGCCAAAGAGTAGAACTCTTCGCCGGCATCTGTGTTTCCGAAAAGCTACAATCTGGGGATCTAAAAGTCGCGAGTGAATAGACTCTATTTCTAGGTAAGCGTGCTTCCAACCTAGACCGCATTCTCACTTAATATCAGGTGAAATAGTGGTCAAACGCAAGCCTATCAAATTATTAAAAAAATATGTATATATCTTTGTTACAACATTGTAGGGTTTGACGACCCAATACTACACTACAGAAGATCACAGCCGTATAGGGGATGTTACAGGCTGAAACATCACCAATCATCATCATTTTATTGAAGACAGTTACAGAGAGATCAGAAAGAGAGATCTGACTGCATGTATAATCAGAGTATCACACTATTGAACCTCAGTTGACTGATCACTATAGCTTGACCGCTGTAAAGTCGACCCTCCCGATGGCATGCGGGACGCGGGGTGGGGGGATTGCACACAAAGATGATTCAATAAGATATCGACAACCAGCGAAATAGGTTGTTTCAAGTTTAAAATAAGCTCACGTTAGTTACATTGTTCTTCTGCGAACAATACATTATTTTCACAACCGTGCCTTGTTCTAATTGATGGCTGTTTTTGAGTATTTTATGCGGTCGTTAAAACTTCAATATCTGCTAAAGAAATACAGCTGGGTTTATCTGAAGCAATAACTGTTGTACTCCTAAATAAACCAGGAGCTGGGAATAGGAATTGAGACTTATGAATAAATTTGATGAAAATAATACTTGAGTTTGTTAACTTTTTTTTAAGACTTCAAAAAAGAAAGAGTTCAATTCAATTGTTACCTCATAACCTATTAAAGATTTTTATGATTTTACTAGCTGTTTGAAAAAGTTAAAGCAGGAATTTAAAAATTTATCTAAATTTTGTGTTTTAAACAGATATATGGAGTGACGCTTTTATAATAATAGGATATCAAAAATATTTCTTTATTTCTATTAATTGTATTTAAAACATTGAAAATTATTCACTAAATCGAGACAAAAGTAAACTTTAAGAGTCTAGTAAAACCAAATTGTAGTGTTTCCGAACGCGACGCTGCAAAACTGCTTGTCAAATACCTGTTTGACTGTGATTAGCTCTCCGCTTCCGTACACGTTAGAACATGTAATCTTTTTCGTAGACTTCGCTTGAGTTGAGTGCTAATTGCAAGTATTTCGTAGTTTCGTGGTTATTATTGTGTTATAGAGCCTTCTGCTAGTTAGGGGTATTTCTGTGTGTGACTTTGAGTGGACAATCAATATACTAAAGGCAACGATTCTTATCATTCGATAAGGATATATCTAAAGGTTTCAGTGAACTTATTTCAAACATCTATATAATACTTATCGTGGGATATTTCTGTGTGTGACTTTGAGTGGACAATCAATATACTAAAGGCAACGATTCTTATCATTCGATAAGGATATATCTAAAGGTTTCAGTGAACTTATTTCAAACATCTATTTAATACTTATTGTGGGACATTACTGTGTGAGACTAAACCTGCAGGTTACATTGACTATATTCTAAGAGACTATTAAGATTCATTGTGGTTAAAGCTAAGTTACTTATATTCATTCTGACTGTTGACTTACCGTGGTTACCTTGTGGTACTTATCGTAGTTCTTATCATACCCAAGGCATATTCATTTAACATTTATCATAGTATGGTTCTGTGTGTGACTTTTCGTGGAAAATCAATAAACTTAAGGCAAAGGTTCTAATCAATCCCAAAGGCAAGAGGTGCTTATTACTGTGTGAGATAATAAACTTAAGGCAAAGGTTCTGATCAATCCCAAAGGCAAGAGGTGCTTATTACTGTGTGAGACTAAACCTACAGGCTACATTGACTATATTCTAAGAGACTATTAAGACATATCGTAGTTAAATCTAAGTTAAATATATTCATTCTTCTTTCTAACAAAGCTATCACATCGGTTCATAGAGTTAAACCATTCACTTAAATAGAGAGATTTCTAAATAATGTTTCTTATTTCTAACTAAGCCATCACCTAGGTTCACAGATTTAATACCCTCAATTGAGGCAGAGAGATTTCTAGATAACTAAAGAAAGTTCTGAACTTTGCATTTAAAGGGAGTTATAAATTTTCTTGATTGAATAAATAGAGAAATACTATACTTACAAAGGATTTTACTTATCAAATTGTGTTCATTCTATACTTATTAAAGAATTTGAGAAGTGATAAATAATAGTATAAACATCTTGTATTATTGTTAATATTTTAATAGTGGCATCAATCGTTAGATCCACGGCCCAGTTGATATTTATCTTGTGTTCATATATGTTTTTTAAACATAAGGTAGCAGAGCGTGGTTAATTAAACAGTAGTGCCGATTCAGTTCAAAATCAAAAGGAATTGTGAAACAAGTTAATCACTTTTGTATGGCGGGCGGTGTGCCTTAGTATGGCGGGCGGTGTGCCTTTGTATGGCGGGCGGTGTTCCTCTAAAAGGATAGGTCAGGCGGTTAGCACTCAACTCATTAATCATCATTCTCGACTAAGCAACTTCTTGTTTTATCATTTACTATATCACATAACACAGTCATACATGCACTTGGCATGAATCAGAGTTCAGTCACTAAAGAGAAGCTTCCATGTTCCTTGCTGTCACATAAGTAGTGTGTGGTCAGCTTAATTGTAAGTACGTTCTGGTGAGTACGTTCCAGTTTCCCTTTGCTTACTACTTACAGTGATTTGGATACTATTGAACATGATCTTAAATCAATTAGTGGTTTCAAATTTAGAACCTCTTGTGGTAGATGTTACTGTGAAGCTATACAAGCCTATCTACTCATATAAATTATTTTCTTTATGCTTTGGCTATTCTTATAAAAAAAATAAATAAATAAAATAAAAGGTGTAAAAATAGAAGTCACTCGAGACACCTTGATTTGCGTCCTGGGCACAGTGCTGGACATTCAAGTGACAGTGGCTCTGGCTCTAGGAGCAGAAAGCCTCATTCTAGACTTATTTAAAAGCGAAGTTTCATTCTAGACTTTTTTCAAAGTGACATAATTCCTCTATTAATATGTTAATCGAACAAATATAACTAATCATAAATCGTTCAACTGGATTGGCAACACGAGCCGTAAGCTGGAGCGCCTGCGCTGACGCTACCACAGCTGTGACCTGCGACCTGCTGAGCATCTAAGTTCGGTGATGGAAGGTCGAGTATCTACTATGCAGTCATCGCTAAGGAGTTCCTTGAGTGCAATTAAGGAATGTGATGTCAGAGGAACTAATCGTATCATCGATGCGATGCGTTCAATCAACATGATGGTGAGATCTAACCAAATTTATTACATAATTATCTAATTTCGATCTTATTATCCACGATATAGATACCTGGTGTGAAGAAGGTGACCGTGCTGAAAGTACACACTATTGGAACGATAACAAGTGTCTATCTCGCATCTGTATCTATCTTAAAGAGGATGCTAGGACTTAACTCAACGAATGAGTTACCAACTATCGTAGTTTCAAGCTATTTCTAAGAAAGAGTTTAAGCCTTTGTGCCCTAGGAAACCAGATATTGCAATTATATTACACAAAGTCATAAGTAATTAATCTGACAAATACCCGACTAATGCCAATTATTCTCACAGGTCTTTTTAAAGTTATGTATAGTTAGGGGTGAGTTATGAGCTTATTTCAGCAATAATCATCTGACAGTACGGATTTGCAAATTCGTGCTTTGGCTACCAATGTGAAGTTAATGATAATTATGTGTAGCTAGTAAAAATTCATTTCACTTTATGTGAAATCAAATTCGTCAACTTTTCTTAAGAAATTAAGGGGTAGCTTAGAGTAGCTAGTAGGCGGAATGATCATTTTGCTAAATTAAATCATCTTTGTTATTGTTAACAATCAACGAGAACCATCACGGGCTGCCTGCCGGTTGCGAGCTTCGAGTGCCGCCGGACCAAGTGAAGTAGCTACTGCTCGCCCTGTGTCTGCGGGCTGCTTACCATCTGTCTGCGGGCTGCTCGCCCTGTGTCTGCGGGCTGATCGCCCTGTGTCTGCGGGCTGCTCGCCCTGTGTCTGCGGGCTGATCGCCCTGTGTCTGCGGGCTGCTCGCCCTGTGTCTGCGGGCTGCTTACCATCGATCTGCGGGCTGCTGGCCCTGTGTCTGCGGGCTGCTCGCCCTGTGTCTGCGGGCTGCTTGCCATCTGTCTGCGGGCTGCTCGCCCTGTGTCTGCGGGCTGCTGGCCCTGTGTCTGCGGGCTGCTCGCCCTGTGTCTGCGGGCTGCTTACCATCGGTCTGCGGGCTGCTCGCCCTGTGTCTGCGGGCTGCTGGCCCTGTGTCTGCGGGCTGCTCGCCCTGTGTCTGCGGGCTGCTTACCATCGGTCTGCGGGCTGCTTGCCCTGTGTCTGCGGGCTGCTGGCCCTGTGTCTGCGGGCTGCTCGCCCTGTGTCTGCGGGCTGCTTACCATCTGTCTGCGGGCTGCTTGCCATCTGTCTGCGGGCTGCTCGCCCTGTGTCTGCGGGCTGCTGGCCCTGTGTCTGCAGGCTGCTCGCCCTGTGTCTGCGGGCTGCTTACCATCTGTCTGCGGGCTGCTCGCCCTGTGTCTGCGGGCTGCTCGCCCTGTGTCTGCGGGCTGCTGGCCCTGTGTCTGCGGGCTGCTGGCCCTGTGTCTGCGGGCTGCTGGCCCTGTGTCTGCGGGCTGCTGGCCCTGTGTCTGCGGGCTGCTCGCCCCGTGTCTGCGGGCTGATCGCCCTGTGTCTGCGGGCTGCTCGCCCTGTGTCTGCGGGCTGCTCGCCCTGTGTCTGCGGGCTGCTCGCCCTGTGTCTGCGGGCTGATCGCCCTGTGTCTGCGGGCTGCTCGCCCTGTGTCTGCGGGCTGCTCGCCCTGTGTCTGTGGGCTGCTCGCCCTCTGTCTGCAGGCTGCTCTACATGCCAGTCACGAACCACTGTTCTCCGAAAATAATGATCACTACATTCGATTAGTCACCGTTAAACAACATATCATTATACTAGAACCTGACCCACCTACCTAGAAAAGACTACTACTTGTCAATTACCTAATTGTTTGTTAAAATAAATTTAACAAAGGCGGGCGGTAATGTTTGAAAAAGTTAAAGCAGGAATTTAAAAATTTATCTAAATTTTGTGTTTTAAACAGATATATGGAGTGACGCTTTTATAATAATAGGATATCAAAAATATTTCTTTATTTCTATTAATTGTATTTAAAACATTGAAAATTATTCACTAAATCGAGACAAAAGTAAACTTTAAGAGTCTAGTAAAACCAAATTGTAGTGTTTCCGAACGCGACGCTGCAAAACTGCTTGTCAAATACCTGTTTGACTGTGATTAGCTCTCCGCTTCCGTACACGTTAGAACATGTAATCTTTTTCGTAGACTTCGCTTGAGTTGAGTGCTAATTGCAAGTATTTCGTAGTTTCGTGGTTATTATTGTGTTATAGAGCCTTCTGCTAGTTATTTGTGTGGTGTTATATATTGTAAACATCAAATAGTATAAATACTAACTCGGCAATTTGCAATAATGAAAAACCGGCAACAAATCCGACATTCCTATAAACTCTTTCCTTATTTTTTCTGCTCGTACAATTTGCACGCACATAAAGCTTTACATAAAGCAAAGTTTCCTGCTATAACTTAACAATTCATATTACATAATTACTTGCTATCAACGTGAAATATGTATTAGCAAATTCATAACAATCTTGTAAGCAGTTATATATATTATTGTCAAAAGAGTAAGAATAAAGTTCCTTTTGATGTTGGGTTCAATTTCGTAAATAAACTAAAGTAATACATAACTCTTTTATTACAAGTACTATTCTAATAATATGTTTTAAAGCTAATAAGTAATTAAAAGTATTGGATAAAACATCTACTAAAAGTGACGCAAGCCGGACACGTCGTTACAAGTCTGGTTTTCATTAGAGAGCTCACTTTTAGTAGATGTTTTATCCAATACTTTTAATTACTTATTAGCTTTAAAACATATTATTAGAATAGTACTTGTAATAAAAGAGTTATGTATTACTTTAGTTTATTTACGAAATTGAACCCAACATCAAAAGGAACTTTATTCTTACTCTTTTGACAATAATATATATAACTGCTTACAAGATTGTTATGAATTTGCTAATACATATTTCACGTTGATAGCAAGTAATTATGTAATATGAATTGTTAAGTTATAGCAGGAAACTTTGCTTTATGTAAAGCTTTATGTGCGTGCAAATTGTACGAGCAGAAAAAATAAGGAAAGAGTTTATAGGAATGTCGGATTTGTTGCCGGTTTTTCATTATTGCAAATTGCCGAGTTAGTATTTATACTATTTGATGTTTACAATATATAACACCACACAAATAACTAGCAGAAGGCTCTATAACACAATAATAACCACGAAACTACGAAATACTTGCAATTAGCACTCAACTCAAGCGAAGTCTACGAAAAAGATTACATGTTCTAACGTGTACGGAAGCGGAGAGCTAATCACAGTCAAACAGGTATTTGACAAGCAGTTTTGCAGCGTCGCGTTCGGAAACACTACAATTTGGTTTTACTAGACTCTTAAAGTTTACTTTTGTCTCGATTTAGTGAATAATTTTCAATGTTTTAAATACAATTAATAGAAATAAAGAAATATTTTTTTTTTTTTTTTTTTTTTTTGTTTTTTTTTTTTTTTTTTTTTTGGTAGCAGAGCGTGGTTATTATTGTGTTATAGAGCCTTCTGCTAGTTAGGGGTATTTCTGTGTGTGACTTTGAGTGGACAATCAATATACTAAAGGCAACGATTCTTATCATTCGATAAGGATATATCTAAAGGTTTCAGTGAACTTATTTCAAACATCTATATAATACTTATCGTGGGATATTTCTGTGTGTGACTTTGAGTGGACAATCAATATACTAAAGGCAACGATTCTTATCATTCGATAAGGATATATCTAAAGGTTTCAGTGAACTTATTTCAAACATCTATTTAATACTTATTGTGGGACATTACTGTGTGAGACTAAACCTGCAGGTTACATTGACTATATTCTAAGAGACTATTAAGATTCATTGTGGTTAAAGCTAAGTTACTTATATTCATTCTGACTGTTGACTTACCGTGGTTACCTTGTGGTACTTATCGTAGTTCTTATCATACCCAAGGCATATTCATTTAACATTTATCATAGTATGGTTCTGTGTGTGACTTTTCGTGGAAAATCAATAAACTTAAGGCAAAGGTTCTAATCAATCCCAAAGGCAAGAGGTGCTTATTACTGTGTGAGATAATAAACTTAAGGCAAAGGTTCTGATCAATCCCAAAGGCAAGAGGTGCTTATTACTGTGTGAGACTAAACCTACAGGCTACATTGACTATATTCTAAGAGACTATTAAGACATATCGTAGTTAAATCTAAGTTAAATATATTCATTCTTCTTTCTAACAAAGCTATCACATCGGTTCATAGAGTTAAACCATTCACTTAAATAGAGAGATTTCTAAATAATGTTTCTTATTTCTAACTAAGCCATCACCTAGGTTCACAGATTTAATACCCTCAATTGAGGCAGAGAGATTTCTAGATAACTAAAGAAAGTTCTGAACTTTGCATTTAAAGGGAGTTATAAATTTTCTTGATTGAATAAATAGAGAAATACTATACTTACAAAGGATTTTACTTATCAAATTGTGTTCATTCTATACTTATTAAAGAATTTGAGAAGTGATAAATAATAGTATAAACATCTTGTATTATTGTTAATATTTTAATAGTGGCATCAATCGTTAGATCCACGGCCCAGTTGATATTTATCTTGTGTTCATATATGTTTTTTAAACACTAGCTGACCCGGCAAACGTTGTTTTGCTATATTATTTCTAAAATATTAAAATCGCTATTAAAAATAGGGGTTGATCGTAGAAGGATGAAAATTTAGGGTTGTATTTTTACTGCCAAATCATGCATAAAATTTTTCATAAGAATCGGTCAAGCCGTTTCGGAGGAATTTGGCCCCTAACACTGTGCCACGAGAATTTTATACATTAGATTTTAATTGAAGGCAGAGGCTTGTCGTGGTGGTGGTGCTGGTGGTGTATTTCAATTTGATCGAGATCTAACGAACACCTCACAATACATAGGTATTTATTTATTTATTTGATTGACTATTTATTTATTTATTTACTTAATTAACTATTTCTTCAGCTACCTACTTTGTATTACTTGTCGATGTTTTTTTTTATATAACTAAGTCGCCAAACAACCGTACGTCTCACTTGATAGTAAGCGATTACCGTAGCTTATAGACGTCTGCAACACCAGAAGCATCGATAATAAGAGAAAAACGAAAACGCAATAGTAAGCGAATTTTATTAAGTTCATTACCATTTGTCACTCGAATATTCTTCTAATTTTTTTCAGTAGATTTTACTTACTAATATAACGTTACTAACATAACGTTAAAAATGTCCACCTCCTAGATTATAAAGCCATCAGATCAAGCAGAAGGGACCGAGGGTTGTTGGGCACAGTTTAACGGTCCCTTTTCTTATTTTATAAGCGAAAGACCGTAAATATTAATACTAATAATAAGAAACGTCTGCGTTAAACAAATTATATATATATATATATATATATATATATATATATATATGTATACACTAGCTGTGCCCGCGACTTCGTCCGCGTGGAATTTAACAAAAAAGTTATTGTTCAGTTCGCAGAGTTATAAAATAAATAATTTTCTAAAATAAAAGTAGCCCAAGTTACTCCTTATTACATCAGCTATCTGCCAGTGAAAGTCCCGTCAAAATCCATCCAGCCGTTTCAGAGAATAGCCGGAACAAACAGACACACAGAGAGACAAAAATGGTAAAAAATGTTGTTTTAGTATATGTACCGTGTATACATCCATATGCATTTAGTAAAAAGCAGTTCTTTTAATATTACAAACAGACACTAAAATTTGATTTATTTGTATAGATATACATACATACTGAAGTTATAAGGAACGTGAACGAGGCCAACTTCGTTTCACTGGAATATTGGAAATATTTCCATTTACTTTCGCCTCAGTAATCAGACGGGTTTTTAATTAAGGGCACTTTGGCATGTGAATAAATAATTTATCCTTTAGCGTGCATAATTTCGAAATATTTTTCGTGGAAAACTTTCAATAATATTTTCTGCTTTAACTCTGCATCACACTCTACGTAGGTATTGTAACTAAACAATTAATATCTACTTGTACTCTTATTATAGAGAGGAATTGAAATGTTGTCTGTCTGACAGTCCACTTTTTATATAATATGTAATTATAACTAGTCTAGGAATGATAAGCAATAGGGTACTTTCCGTAGTGAAAAATAAATTATAAAATTTGATAAAAATTAAAATTTATATAGAAATACACCTAAATATTCTGATTTGGAATCATAAAAGCACATGATTGATTTATTATATTGAAATTAAAAGTCGTATATTTTAATCTGTATATCACGTGACCTAAAACACGAGCCGCCATGGTGTGACGTCATACAGGCAATAACAAAGTTCTGTCAGTGCTGTCAACAGCTAACTATATCAATAATATCTATCAATTTTAACTTCAAGGAGTAATAGTTGTGTTCTTTCGTATAAGAACTCTTCATATCTTGTCCCAACTGAAATAATATGCATTCATTACTAATTTGTTGATGGTTGTCATAGTAATTGTAGGTTATGTTACTCTCTTACTTACGTCATACACTTTTGTTATTGCCCATATTACGTCACCAAAATGGCTGTAGCGTTTTCGCGGTAATAAAAAAGGTTTAAAATTTAATTTAATTTTATGGCATGAAAGCGTGTTTATTTTTGCCGAAATATATTTTTTTGTGGATTTTTATTAGAAAATCAACATTTTGAAGTACTTTTTCAAACATAGTGGAATACCTTATTACCGTAGCTAATAGACATCTGGAACACCAAAATCATTGCAAGCGCGTTGCCGACCCGATCCTCGATTCCCCGCAGGAGCTCTGGCCACCTTACTCACCACAGGAACACAACACTACTTGAGACTAATATTTTTTAGCTTTGATCTTCTGTAAGGTTGACGTACTTCCCCAGATGGGCTGCTCCAAATTTCAAGCAGGAAATTTCCTGTGTCCTACCTCAATGAAAATTAAAGTATAAAGTTTGCCAAGTATTTTATCATTTGGATTACACACAGACACACACATTCATGCACATAAACACATACACACACATCCGTGCTCGAGATGACTAAAACGACTTAAAATATTTTGCAAGTTACATATCAAGTTTAATTTTCTATTCTATACCTATACATAAGAGTGCCGTTACTCATAATAGCTTTCAAACTGCGAACATAAAAATGTCTAACTTAGCCCGCATATTAAGTTGCCTGCGAGAACTTGGCTCTAAAACTGCGGGCGGAATCTTCGATGTTAAAGTTGAACGTATGGTAAGATACTGGCGAGATTTTACCATAGTGTAGTTATTTATCAAAAACAAATCATTTTCTACGTATAAAGTGTGTTCCCTGCCATGCCGTTTCATTTGGGTATGTACTGTATACCTACAGTTTTGTAAATTTTAGATAAAACCGACATCTATACTTACAAAATACACTTTTGACTCTAGACCAAGCTCAAATCTTTCTACCTACGAAAAATACTCTTTCGCCCAGCTGTGGAACATTAACTCTTTTATATCACAGTTACACCTAAGCATAAGTTCGGCTTAATACTCCGAGTTCCTGTAATGGATGTTTTTAAATCATCTTTTGTTATGCAAGTAGTGCTTCTTAAAGATACATTAAATTGTAATTATCTGAACATTTTTAGTACCTATATACAATAACTGAAGCTTTCTTTGCTGTTTTATGTACTTTGAATAAAATTAGGTAAGGTCTTATTCGGAACGTTGAACGTGTTTTGAAAAAAAAGTTTCAAGGGTACTTTATAATTGATGCTAAAGAAAAAAAGGTAATTTTTTCACTTTTGTGTGTCTGAATCTAGGCATCGTATGACGCCCAAATTTCCGAGTCTACTCGTATACTACGATGTAGGATACTTGAATAATTTTATTCTGAGCTTCAGTACAATTTTCATGAAATAATGGAAGATATTCAGATTTGCAACCGTATATTTTTAACAGACTTCCAAAAAAGGAGGAGGTTCTCAATTCAGAACGTATGTTTTTTTTTATGTATGTTAGCTCAGAACTTTTGACTGGGTGGACCGATTTCGATCAATTTTGTTTTAATTGAAAGGTGTTGCGTGTCATGTGGTCCCATTTTAATTTAATTGAGATCTGACAAGTACTTTTAGAGTTATATCTAATAATGCGTATTTACGTGACTACTTTTTCGTCGACCTACGTTATATTATACCGCATAACTTTTTACTCGGTGTACCGATTTCGATGATTCTTACTTTAATCGAATGCTAATACTTGTCTTGAAGTCTTGTTTAAATTAAATCGAAAACTGATTACAACTTTTTGAGTAATCTTTAATAGCGCGTATTTACTTGACTATTTTTTCGTCTTATTACGTTGTATTACTTGTCGATGTAATTGAAGTCGGTTTTTTTCGTTTGCGAGCAAACACAGTTATTTTGTAATGCGCTTTGTTTATATAACTAGATCGGCAAACAAGCGTACGGCTCACCTGATGGTAAGCGATTACCGTAGCTTATAGACGCCTGCAACACCAGAAGCATCGCAAGCGCGTTGCCGAAGAGAGTGCTGGACACATTGATCATCACAGAAACACAACACTACCCGAGATCAGTATTATTAAACTGTTATCTTCTATAATGTTGAGGTACTTCCCTAGTCGGACTGCTCCATATTTTGAGCAGGAAATTTCCTGCTGTGCCCTACCTCAGCTTACTCTTTTTAGGTCTACGTGAGTAAATTTAACTTTTGATTTCCGTTTAATCTTTAAATGCCGAGAATAATGAATATCAGGTCATTAAACTATTATTTCAATCTTTAAGAAGTCGATAAAAATTAATATATATGACTGTATATATAAATGAATTGCTGTTCTTTCGCGAATGGCTGAAATATTTCTGGAAGTTCAGAGAAAATTTAATATACAATAAGTAAAGGAAAATACTAAAAACGACAATTTAATTTTTTCCAATGCAAATTTTTGCCTAGCTGTTACACATTTATTTTGATGTATTTTGTCAAAAAAATTGTCACTTGGTTGTCAAATGCCGATATTTTCACAAAGTTCACCGGGTCATCTAGTAAGAAATAAAATTTTCATGCCACATTAAACTTACTTCATCGACGAACAAAAGACAACATGCTCGTCACTTTGTGAGTCGCATGTCGCCGAACACAAATTTCCATAAACATAATTAGTGTTTCTCTTTAGAGCGTCGGTTTCGACTGCGATGGGATTTGTATTACGGCTCGTAAACACGACATTAAAACCAACACAAAAGTTAATGAAATGTTTTTATTCTTGTTTTTGGTCGATGTCAAATTGTATTAAGGATTTTAGTGGTTGCGTAATTACTGACTGAAGTTAATTAATATATTTTATTGAAGTGAAACTTCTTTAGTAGGGGTAAAATTTAAGCGACCGGTAACGCGGCAGCGTCAGGGACGGTCAATACTTGGATGGGTAACCGCCTGGGAACACCGCATGACATTGGCCTTTTGTTTTTGAAGTGAAACTTCTTATCCGCATGAGGGGTAAAAATTTGAGCTACCGGTAACGCGGCAGCGTCATGACGGTCAGTACTTGGATGGGTGACCGCCAGGGAACACCGCGTGGCGTTGGCTTTTTGTTTTTGAAGTGAAACTTCTTTAGAATCGTTGTGATTTCAAACCGGAAGGCAACGAAAAAACGACAGGGAAGAGCGCGCCGCAGTCGGGCCGCGCTGCAAATTTTACGGCCGCGGACGCGGCCGTTAATTTTAAATTGTTTTTTTTTTTAATTAGTTTGCCAAAGAAGTTTCACTTCTATCGTGTGTGAATCGCACACACACCTTTTTTTCAATTAGTTTTTTTTTCTTATTTCAAATTCGTTTATTTAATTAGTTTTTTTTAATTAGTTTGCCAAAGAAGACATGGTTCACTTAAATTTATTTTTAATGGATATCAAAACTTATACATAAACAAACATACTGACGACTGGTCTGGTTTAGCGGTGCCGGGTGTGTGTGCCGTGTAGGCCTAACACACAACTGGAGTCTGAATTTGTATCTATACAAATATTTATTTCCGTCCAAGGTTGTTCTTGTGGGTCTTTCACCGTGCCTCGAAAAACATGTTAAGCTGTCGGTCCCGGTTTTTATCATAAAGACCTGATAAGGATCCTGATGACCTGATAGAAAATATATCCTTCCCTTCTCCTACATGGGGAAGGAGCCCTATGCCCACCAGTGGGATATTACAGGCTGAAGCGTAATTTTTTTTTAAATTATAACCTTAAATAATTTTTTAATTATGACCTGAAATTAATATTTCTGATCATTGTAAAATCGTTTGTGATTTTCAAAACTATGCCAATTCTAATTTAATTTTTAAAGACGGTATGTAATCAACTTGTATCGTTTTCAGTATACTTGTTAATGTAGATGTTAACAATTAACGAAGTAAAGCCGGCTGGCAGGCTGGCCGCGCTGGCACGCGCAATAGTCACCCGCGCCAAACAGATCCCCTAATTACCAGCCCTGTCTCGATCGAGATTTACTTGGCAGCGACTGAGACGCAATTTATTGTTCTACTAGCTTCTGCGCGCGACTTCGTCGGCGTGGACTCCGCTCCTGTTGGTCTTAGGGTGATGACACATAGCCTATAGCCTTCCTCGATAAATGGGCTATCTAACACCGAAAGAATTTTTCAAATCGGCCCAGTAGTTCCAGAGATTACCGCGTTCAAACAAACAAACAAACAAACAAACAAACAAACAAACAAACAAACAAACAACCAAACAAACAAACTCTTCAGCTTTATATATTAATATAGATTTTATGTTATAACATATATTAACTTTTCATCTGGGACATGAGCTCATATTCAATCTGTTTTCACATCACAAACCCGGAATACAAATAAGTTTTTTTTTTAAATTAAAGTATAAACTGCGGCTTTGATCGCTTATAGAATATTTTAACAAAATCTAGTTTCAATTAATAAAGGATACTTAAATATATGAATTGTCTAGACACGTCAAATCACGGCCCTGCGGTCACCAACCCGCCTGCCCAGCGTGGTGACTATGGGTACAACACATGAGTTCACGCCATTATTGTCGCGAACTTGTGGAGGCCTATGTCCAGCAGTGGACTGCGATAGGCTGAAATGATGATGATGATTATGATGATGATTAATTGATAAGCTCAGTGGCTTTCAGTTGTGCCAGTGGAACACGGTTTATTCCGTCTATGTCAAGTAGAGTTTAGAAGATATGGAAGAGATTGATCAGTGTTATTGAGATAACAGTCTCTATTTAATTAGAAAACATAAAAAATTGTCAGTCATTCATTATTCTTAAAAAGTAGTTGTTCTTATTAGTGACAGACAGACCTCGGATCAAGTCTAATTATCTATTGCAATTTGTTCTTTGAATCGAATTGTTTCAACGGCATTACAATTGTTTCATTATGACACCAGTAAATTAATGAACTACCTACTGAATATCAATTATCAACTACTTATCCAATTATCTTGACAACTGCGACAGCTCCTGCAAGACTTAGAACAGATAGCTTAAGATAAAGGCAAAGCAAGACAAGTTGATTATTTTAAAATCAAAATAAAAAAATATTTTTAAATACCTAGTAATCAATTAAAAAACTGATAGTGCTTTAGACCACACGACTGAAGTAAAACTTCTTTAGTTGCCCCTACAGTAGTATACGAAACGTAACTCGTCTCTCTTTCTATCTTCACTAACTTATACCCTCCTCAACTTCCTCACCCGATCACACTTTTCGTAACGCTCTCATCACGCATTCACCAGCTTACTCCCCAAGTCAAGCGTGCGTAAAGAAGTTTTACTTCAAAAACAAACAGACAAACCCTTGCACTACTTCTTGTTTATTACGCAGTTACGATAGTAATTTATAAATGACGACAGTTTTCGAGTTGACGTTTAATATCGTAAGTGTATCTAGAGACATTAAACCAATTACACCTCCCTCGGCGGCTTATTACTCGGTAATGACCGCTTCACGTACTGGATCGCGTAACTAAAATATATTAGAATTGAAAATATATAACAAGATGCATACTACATCTGTAGGAGGTTAGAATAAATTAAAAATCTATTCGTTTTTTAGAATAACGTTTAATATACCGAAAACTAATGTACTAAATGTTTAAAATAAATAAAATAATCTGGGGCTGCACCTCGACCTTACAGAAGACCACAGCTAAATAATACTGTTTTCAAGCAGTGTTGTGTTCCTGTTGGTGAGTAAGGTGACCAGAGCTCCTGGGGGGGATTAGGGATAGGGTCGGCAACGCGCTTGCGATGCTGCTGGTGTTGCAGACGTCTATCAGCTACGGTAATCGCTTACCATCAGGTGAGCCGTACGCTTGTTTGCTGACCTAGTTATATAAATAAATAAATAAAAACAATAACAACAGAAGAACATTGCTAAGTGGACTCTCGTCATAGTGAACAATCTATATAAATAACATGCTATTTTCAAAAGATTAATTTTTGTAAATATTTAAACAACCACTCCGGTGCAGTGGTGTGAGTAGTCGCCTAAAACACCGACGGCTTGCGGGTTCGATTCCCGCTCGGTATGGATATTTGTATTTGTACAAATATTTCTTGCCGGTTTGGATGTCTGTCCTTGTGGGTCTTCCCATCGTGCCTCGAAGAGAACGTTGAGCCGTCGGTCCTGTTTGTTATCATAAATACCTGATAGCGATCGTTACTCATAGTAGAAACATATCCACCAACCCGCAGTGTAACAGCATGGTGAATCAAGCTCCAATCCTTCTCCTACATGGAGAAAGAGGCCTATGGCCAGTAGTGGGATAATACAGGCTGAAGTGTATTCATAGAAAAAAAAGGCATCACGACTTTAAAAAACATTAAACATTATTTAACAATAAAACTAGACGGCTTGCCATTTGGACTTTGTTATTTGTAATTATTGACATGACCAATTAATTTAAACACAAAATAAAATCATTCTAACTGTAAAACACACGTGAAAAGTAAATAGTATATGTTTAAAATACGAGCTGGACTAAAAGCCAGGACATAACAGATATAAGTTAATTAAAAGTTAATTATCCGAGCTAGAGGAACAAAAACACGAGAAACACGGCGTGTCTACAGACGAGCAGTGCGCATGCGTGGAAAAGGGGGCTTATGGGGGGCGGTAATAAAATAAGGAGCCACCCCAGTACGTACGGTATGCAAACAAGGTTTGAAAACATATGAGGTCTAATTCCATTAGTGTTTCATATTTTAATCATGTCTACATAGATAATTAGACTTAATATCTTGTAGAATTTATATCTTTGATGGTTTATAATGTTATCAGTGGCTCGTGAGCTATAGATACTATTATGTAAAAGGTTAAAGTTAGTTGTTAGTGTTAAAAGGTTAAACATGTTCGAAATTCGAATATATTAGGGTAGATAAAAGTTGTAACTGAAATTAATGTGTTTTTAATATTAGTTTATAGATGTTTATAGATGTTTATAGATATTTTAAGGCGAAGAGAAATGTCATTTATACTTGTTATAGGTTAAATATAAAATATTTAAGTCATTCACACATCATGAAATCCGAAAACCCGCTGAATATACTCTTTTTAGCCCCTCTTTGCAAATATTATGAATTTTTCAAGCTACCAGGTATTTATGACAACAGCCGGGACCGACAGCTTGCTTACTCTAAGAGGGACGGTAGGGAGACCCAGAAGTACAGACAACCACCACTACCACTACCACTACAGCCTATCACAGTCCACTGTTGGACATAGGCCTCCACAAGTTCGCGCCCGACGTTATGACGCGAACTCATGTGTTTTGCCCATAGTCACCACGCTGGGCAGGCGGGTTGGTGACAACAGGCCGCTGGCTTTGTCGCACCGTAGACGCTGCTGCCCGTCTTTGGCCTGTGTATTTCAAAGCCAGCATGGATGGTTATCCCGCCATCCGTCGGCTTTTTAAGTTCCAAGGTGGTAGTGGAACTGTGTTATCCCTTAGTCGCCTCTTACGACACCCACGGGAAGAGAGGGGGTGGCTACATTCTTTAGTGCCGTAGCACCACAGATAACCAGACCGGAAATAAATATTTGCTTAAACACAAATATCGTATCGAACCCGCGACCGCCGGTGATTATTCGCCTACACAGCACACGCACCGTTAATATAAGAGTCATCATTACATATGTTTACAATTTTTGAATATAAATGTAATTCGAAGTATTTTGATTTATTGCGTTATAACTGTCCGCCCTTAATTGCCCATTCAAAGTTAGCACGAGTTACGGAATATTTTTTCCTTGTTAGTTCGCTGTTTTGATTACTATTCACATCGCGTACACCGACTGGTGACTTTATTACCTACAATAAATGTCACAAGTATGTAGGCAATATTTTACATAGAAAATGTAATTTGTTTACCTAATTTTCCTCAAATAACTATATTTATATGTGTAATTTTACATTATTTTGGGTATCCTCAGAATTAGCAAGTTTATGTGGCAGTGGGCTGGTCATCTGTGTCGCAGGACCGATGGCCGTTGGAGCAGACGTGTCCTAGAGTAGAGACCGCGTCTTGGCAATCGCGGTGTGGGACGTCCTCCGGCCCGTTGGACCGACGATGTACGTAAGATTGCAGGTGTAGGCTGGATGAAGATTGAGGAAAACCGGGATGTCTGGCGCGAACTTGGGGAGGCATATGTCCATCAGTCGGCTGCAATGGGCTGAACTGACTGAATGACTGGCTAACTCGAATTGTTTTATCTATCTTCCAAATTAAAAGCTCTCCTAATAACTAGGCTTTCTTACCCAAAATAAATGTTTTTATATTACAGCAGTAACCCAAAATCACCTTAGTAATGTTACATTCGTAGATAAGTTTCCAGTCTTAAGCCGAAGCAAAGCCTGTAAATGAAATTAATAAAGAATAAAATTCAAATTCGTTTGCAGGAGAAGAAATTTAAAAACCAGTGAAATTGCGTTGAATTTTGCCGCCCGAGGGCCATTGAAAATTTTGCCGCCCCATCGTATATATATTTTTTACGTTTTTCACCTGGGCTATATTTTTAATTAAAATTACCGTTTTCGAGAAAAAAACAAAACAAAAATGAAATTTTCGGCCGTTGACCTTGAATAGCTTTTTTAACACACATGGACGACTTTTGGCAATGTCAATTTGACCGGACTATTTATTTCATCAATACACCTAGGGCTTAATAGCGAATTCACAAATTTGCCTACTAAGCATTTATTCAATTTTTGCTGCCCTTACTGACTGACATCTTAAATTAGACAACTTATACAACATAATGTTCGTTTGGTAAACATTGTGAAAAATGTTTTACTGCACGTACGGCTTAAAAAATTCCAACAATATTTTTTCTTTAATTAGCTATTCTATTTATTTATTTCTATCAATTTTCAGTCGCTTTACGCAAATAAAGCTTTTGTTACCTGAACATTTAGTCGCAGGTGTGTTTAGAGCCATATGAAGTGCTATATCTAAGTTTGGTTAAAGGTCATCCAAATTTTGTTTTGACAAGAACGAAGACAGACATTTTAACGATCCAGAATCCAGAATGGAAAATTAGCATTGAAGAAATATCTCTCTCTCTCTCTCCGTCTCTCTGTCCTCCCTCTCTCGAGTTCTCTCTACACGCGTCAAATGAAGTATCAATTCAAAATTAAGTATAATCCTTGAATAGCAATTAATATTAAAGCGCTATTGGATTGTTTTTAAAATTCATCGTCTCAATAGTATATTTAACAGAGCGTGTAGAATTTTTTGCAGCAGACTTCATCCCGCCTGCTCTCTTGCGTACTTTTATGTTGTCGAATGGTTAGATTTATTTTTTTATCAATTGAAAATATTATGACGATATTGTCACTCGGGGCAATGCCCCCCGGGAACCTCCACGATACGACAGTGTTCAGAACAATATAAACTCTTAAGAATTTCCTCTTCGCAGTACCAGATAACGACTTGAAAATCTCGGAGGCGCTCGATTGGAACACCGAAATGATTATACCGTTTCGATCCACTGAATTCCTGTTATTTTACACTAGTGGCGAGCTGCTATTTCCTATTATATAAAGATGTAAAATCTTTTCAGAATTCTTTAAAAAAGACATACTAACTATACCAATATCATAAAACTGAAAAGTTTGTTTCTTTGTTTGAACACATTAATCTCAGAAATATATATATATATATATATATATAGATATATATATATATATATATATATATATATATATTATCGATATAGTTTCGAATTGGATAATTATTTTTTGTGTTGGATAGTCCATGTACCGAGGAAAGTTAAGGGCAACATAATATTTTAGACGACGCGTTGGCGCAACAATTACATCACTGGATTGTAGCTGTTGCACTGGCAGCTGCGGGTTCGATCCCCGCACATGAAAAACATTTAATTTTGTTTTGGCCATACAGATGTTTGCCGTGGTCTGGGTGTTTGTGCAGTCCTTGTGGGTCTCCCCACTGTGACTCAGAGAGCACGTTAAGCCGTTGTTATCATGTACCTACACCTGATAGCGATCGTTACTAATGGTAGGGAATATATCTGCCAAACCGCATTGGAGCAGCGTGGTGGATTAAGCTCCGATCTTTCTCCTACATGGGGAAAGAGGCCTGTGCCCAGCAGTGGGATATTAAAGGCAGAAGCGTAATATTTTAGCACGTTTTTTTTTCATCAAATTAACGCGGGTCACAGCTTGTCTATAAGTTGGCCTAGTATGCTATTGCGTAATACTATTAAATCATTTCGTAGCAGCAAGCTGTCGTTAAAACAAGTTTTGACGTCATTAGAACATGAATACTTACGCGACGTGACGTCAACTGTGATCGAATCGAATCGAATCATAATCGAATCAAAAGACTTTCTTCGTTCAAGTTCAATTTTCGAAGCACTTTGAATTATAATTTCAATAAAGTTTTGTTTTACGTGACTACACTACTTAAGTACATACAGTTTCACGATTCAGCCTGTAATATACCAATGTTGGGCATAGGCTTCTTCCCCATGTAGGAGAAGGATCGGAGCTTAATCCACCACGCTGCTCCAATGCGGGTTGGGTTGCTTTGCGTAAATGTTAACGTCAATAAATTTATGCAGTATTATCACTACATATTATAAAACAAAGTATCTAAAGCTTAGATCTTTTAAACTACGCAACGGATTTTGATACGATTTTCTTTAGGAAATAGAGTGATTCCAGAGGAAGGTTTATATGTATAATACATGCATAATATAGTAGAGGAACACTGATAGTTTTAAAGTTTTCTAATGTGATGTCGTAAATAAACACATTTTTTGCGCTTAGATTGCAAATATTTATTTTATATTTAGTATCAGCATCCGTGCGAAGCCGGAGCGGGTCGCTAGTTCTATAATAAAATAAAAATGTAAATGTAATATGTTTGTGCACGCTAATCTCAGAAAAGGCTTATCCGATTTGGATGCAGTTAGTATTTTTTAACCGACTTCAAAAAAGGGGCAGGTTACTTAATTCGACCGTATATATATATTTTTTTATGTATATTCGGGGATAACTTCGTCGTTTATGAACCGATTTTGATAATTCTTTTTTTGTTAGAAAGGAGGTATCCCAACTTAGGTACCATGATAAGGAAACCAGGATCTGATGATGAGATCCCAGTGAAATCGAGGGGAACCCTCAAAATCGTAGTGACGACTAGTGCGTTTGTTAATTTATTTATTATTTATTACTTGCCGATGCAATTGAAGTCGGTTTTTTTTTCGTTTGCTAGCAAACACAATTATTATAGTTATTATGCAGTAGTTAGGTGCAGATGTTTGTTTCGTGTCAAATAAATAAAAAAGTTATGCTAATTTAAAGAATCACGTTGAACATGTAAATAGCCAAACGACGGTGTTCAAAAAATGCTGTCCAAAGTCACTATTCCACGCGGACGAAGTCGTGGGCACAGCTAGTCATTCATAAAATCGTTTACAGAATAATAAGTTATTCAGTAAAAGTACTCGTTGAATACTCAAGAAAGGAAAAAATAACATGCGGAAACAGGCAATGCGAGATTACTCCTACTTAAGTTTAACCGCTTTGATAGCAGGGTTATCTGGAAGAAATATATATTTAGCGAAGGCGGTCGCCTTTGTACGTTATATTCGTTGGTATACGTGTACTGAGTGATTATGCTTCACAGTTTCTTAATTGAAGTGCTAATTATAAGTTATTGTCCCTAAATGAGAATACAAATTGGCACTAAAGAGCACTGAACGTTGGAATAATTGCTTTTCATCACGCAACGTTTGTTGTACCTACGTTTAGTTCCTTCGCTTCTTTATTTACTAACTATTTATCGAACTAGTTGACGTCGGTTAAGGTAAAATTAATTACACAAAAGCATATTTGATTTTAACGTAATATTAACATGTTTGTGCAGATGATTATAGGAACTACTAAGTCGTGATAAACCTGTCCATCAGATATACATCATATATTATCTCTTATGAGAGTTAATTTTAATTTGAATGTTTTGTTGAAATAAAACTTTTTACGCATGCTTGACTTGAGCTGGTGAATGCGTGACGAGAGCGTTACGAAAAGTGAGACCGGGCGAGGCAAACGAAGCAAGAGAGAGAGGTGAGGGCACACAATTTCTGTCTCTCTCTCATAGCCACTTACGTTTTGTATATCTAAGACAGTGCAGGCCTATTATGCAGAAGTTTTACTTCAGTCGTGTGGTCGCTTACACACTCATGTTTTTTATTTAAAGAATTTGTTAAATTGTTAATTATATTATTGTTTTATAAAATGTTGATAAGTTATGGCTTGGCAACGGACAGAAACTTATTAATCAAAGACACGACTCAATATTTACACAATTTTAATTAAAAATTACTATAACAAATTTACAGCTGGAGGCTGGATAAGGATTGCGAAAAAAATGTCCGAAAACTGTCGCAAACTTGGGGAGGCTTATGTCCAGCAAAAATACTAAATTTTTAAACCGATAAGAGAAGACAAGTGCCCATTAACGGAACGATTAAAGACTCTTACTTTACTTTATTTTCTGTACTACTAAGCAAAAAAAACGATACGATAAAAAGAAATCGTTATATTTTAACATTTAGCCACCACCTCTAAAGAAGAACGCTACGCTTCAGCCTGTAATATCCCACTGCAGGGCATATGACCTCTTTCTTCATGTAGGAGAAGGATCAGAGCTTAATCCACTTATTACGCTGCTCCAATGCGTATTGGCGGATAAATAAGAACAATCTTTGTCAAATAATTTGAATTCTGAAAAAAAATCCATTTAAAAATATTGTATGAACGATTTAAAAACTCAAAGTTAAATATAGCGTCTACTTAACAATTTTCTAACCACGCGACATTAAGAAACTGCTCTTAAAAATGATCAAATCTCCCGAGGCGCAAGTCAGGAAGCTGATCGACTCTATCGTCGCAAGTTAGAAATTCGCCTGTCGGTCTCGACGCTAAATTTAATATTATTCCCCGCGGAACAAATATTCCAAAGCTTTTATAGTGGTGTAATTGTTAAACTAAGGCGATTGAGACTTAGTCAGCAATAATATTAATACTGGCTTTTGCCGATTTAGCCACTTCTAACCAGATTTAACTGATAATTCGGAAAGTTTCAAAGTAAAAAAAAAACTTATAAGTATGTAACGTGGAATAAAAATATACGTACCATAAAAAATATTTTTATAAAAGTAAAATAAAAATAATTACCTACAATATTTTTAACAAATAAATAACACTATAAAAATGACAAAAATGGGTCTTCCCATCCAGTTTCAGTTCAGTAAATTAATGCGTATGTATCATAATGTGAATGTAAGTTTGTTACGCTTTACCTAAAACTACTTAACCGATCATCATGAAACTTAGTACACATATTCTTTTAGGTATTATAAGTAACATAGGATACTTTTTATTAAAAAAAAATTAATACGAGCGAAGGCGCGGGTAAAAGAACTTCGAATGTAAATATGCCAAGTCAAACCCAATAAGGGTTTAATGGCATTGTTACTGTTGAATTGTGTAATTGATATGTCTTAAATAAATAAATAAATAATAACAATTTGTGTTAATAACAATGTTATATTATTCCTCGGCGGATCTCCTCACCCGCCTTAGCTCGTGACCTAATCGCCGAAATGAATCAAAACCCTCTCACCCAACTCCTCAGTAAGTCCTTCAATGAAATTTAGCCAACTCAGGCGAACGTCCGTATCGCTAATGCTATGGAAATTAGCTCGAATAGAAGACAAATTCGTAACAATTTTCGGGATGAATTTTTTATTTGCTTTTGTTATTTCTACTTTTAAACAAATCCGGTTCCGAGTCGAATTACGTCGCTGGGATTAAAACAGCTTAAAGACAGCTTTCATTTCATTCTGTTTCGAAGAATACAATTATTTAAGGTCTTCAGTTCTCGCGCATATATTAAATGTTTATTATCATTAGACTTTGACTTCTCTTTTGTAATTTGAATTCTGTTAGAAAGAGAAAACATTTTAGTAGTACCTTTTATTTTCTTACTATTTACAAGTTGTTTTAATAAATATATGTACATTAATTATTATTGATTTGTTAAAAGTTTCTTTAAGAGAAGAGCATTTATTGATCACTTATGCCGCACAAAAAGACCAATATAAACTGATTAAAAGAATACAGTTTACCGACGCCTTCTGTCTTTAAGTTGAAGGAAAGTATTAAGTAGTTAGTAGTAAGTTCAGTTCAGCCTATTGCAGTCCACTGCTGGACATAGGCCTCCCCAAAATCGCGCCAGACATCCCGGTTTTCCGCAATCCTCATCCAGGATATCCCTATCATACAAAAGGGTAAATTATTATTATTATTGCTTCCAACACAGATCCTACGAGTCACAAACCGACATAAGTTCCATCATAAAATTGGTTTTACTTTTACGATAACTGTCCTGTAAGTCGTTTATATTAATCAATAGACTATTAAAATATTAAATACAATACCTATTTAATAGTCTATTACAGTATCTATTCAATAAATTTGTTCATATTTATTTTACTCTTTGTTTATAGGTTATAGAAATAAGGTGTCAGTGTAATTTCATTTGTAAGCCATCCCACGTTGTATCGATTTTCATTCTGTACGTAACAAACCGAGATAGCTCAGTGTGTAGAACACCGGAATCCGGTCAAAATGGTGCGTCTCAAACCTTAGGTTTTTAGTAGGTGTAATAATTGTTATAATTTTAAATTTAATTTGTGACAGGCTGACGTGATGATGCACTGTTTACACATTTTTGTACAGAGACAGTTTTTGTATCACTATGGTGGTAACAAGCATATGGTACGCCTGACGGTAACGGCTACCGTAGCCTATACACCGCTGCAACACCAGAAAGCAAGGGCGTTAAGAACACTACCCCGACTCTTCCCAGAAACTCTGGCCACCCTACTCACCACAGGAACACTTGACTGCAGTATTAATTTAGCTGTGATCTTCTGTAGGGTTGAGGTATTTTCCGAGAGGGGTTGCTCCAGATTTTGAGTGGAATATATACTGACTACCTTACTCACCACGGAAACACAACATAAATAATTGTGTTTGCTCGCAAACGAAAAAAAAAATCGATTTCAATTACATCGACAAGTAATATTATAGAACCTAAGTAAACGAAAAAAATTAACAAACGCGCTAGTCGTCACTACGATTTTCGAGGGTTCCCCTCGATTTCTACGAGATTTCATCATCAGATCCTGGGTTACTTATCATGGTACCAAACTTGGGATACCTGCTTTCCAACTAAACAAGAATTATCAAAATCGGTTCATAAACGACGAAGTTATCCCCGAACATACATTAAAAAAAAACATATATACGGTCGAATTGAGTAACCTCCTCCGTTTTTGAAGTGGGTTAAAAAATCTTACGAAAGACATAAACTAATTTTTCAAAGAGACAATGTCTTAGCCATCAACTTATGTAAAGTTACTCATCAATCATCATCCTTAATCTAAATTTATCTCAAGAAGCGATCAATACTTCAGAAGTTAAAAAGGAAAATACAGGCTTTTCCCTATCAATGAAGCTAAACAAAAGCCTTCGTGTGGTGTAATTACGGAACTATTAATATTCAGGAGACAGCGTCGCGGCACGCAGGACTCGTTGGCTCGCCCCTACTGTTATAATCAACTTTAACGTATTATCTAATCTTTGAATGTAGGGTATTCACTTCATGGATAACTTAGGCTTTCACATGACTTTACCTGTGTGAGAATTGTACTTATTTACTACAAGCTGTACGACTGTATAGGGCAGTATTAGTGACTTAGCGAGCCTAACTCGCGCCCGGGGCACAATACCTTTTAACGTATGGCGATATCTAACAGATAAAAGTGTTTGATGTATTATTCTTATTCACCAACTAGCTCCACTGTCTTTATGAGATATTCCTATTCGCAAATCTATACGTATAATAAAATGATAGGAAAGTCAATGTATGTCCGGGATAAACTCAAAAAGTACTGCATGGATTTACTTCAGATTTGGCACGAATATTATTAAGAAGTCGGGTCAGAACATAGGCTACATATTATCACGCTATCACCTACGGGGAACGAACAGTGAACGCACGCAGACGACGTCGCGGGCAGCAGCTAGTAAGTATCTAAAACTTGTATTTATTAATTGAGGTGAAATAGGTCTTAGTGGTCTATTCTACACTTCTACCTCCTGCTGTTAAAGATGAATCGTAACCACAGACCACAGAAATACTTCGTGATCGTAACTCATTTGCAGGATAACCTTTATCCACAACTTATGATATAGGCCGTGTGTATAATTAAATAGTTTTAAATAAGCCTGCCTTAATTATAGCCGCAGTTTTAATTTTTTAGTTCTATTTATTAGACGATGAAAGCATTAATATGGCAGTTTGTTTTAAATGTATTATAGTCCTGCTCATCGATTTACGATTACGATGACGGCGACCCAGGGAATTATAACTTATTTCTCTGATGCTCCCTAATATGGTTCGCTAAGCCGCATTTAATTTTAAATGCCCTGAAGCAAGTGTGGCAGTAAAGCTATCCCGCAATGTTATCTTTCGACCGCATTTGGCGATGTCCAGGTACCCGCGGTTTGGCACCTAGAGAAATTGGTAAGACCGGTTATTTGTGCGCCTTGCGGCACATTTTCCATTCATTTTTATTTACTCTATACAGATTAAGGCAGGACGATCGTTTGTCTTATAAATTATTAGCCGTCCCGTGCCCACTTCGTTGGGCGTTAATTATTTTTATGATGTACTACTTATATCCCTGGGTTTTTTGTCTTCATCTTGCATTAATTTGCTTTAATCGAAGCAGGTCCAAAATGTAATGACAGAAATGAATGACATAACAACATGCTTGTACTGTCAACACCGAAAAAAGTTTCAATTTGACAGCAAAATCACCATTAACAAAATGATCCTCCTTTGTTACAAAAAATGTGATAAATGAAGAATCGCTCGACCGGTTTTGCGCAAACTTCACATAAACCATCTACTAAATAGTCCGAACAAAGCCTAAATATTATGGTTTGGATATGTAAGCCCGTTCTTGAGTTTGATTTTTATATCTATATTAAATTAAATTAAATTATTATCGATGTAACAATTAAAATAGGCATTAAATGGGTATTAACGATTTTGGACACAGATAGTATGTGTTATTTAGAAAACAATAACATATGCAATAGAATGGAGTCGTGGGGTCAGTAAAGATGGTTTTTACACTGAAATGCAAATGTCAGCTCTATTATACCATAAATTACATGGTATAAAAATTTGAAATTAAATAACAAACAACAGTTTTAGTATAATTATAGCCTTATAATAATAAGGCTATAATTATACTAAAACTGCAATAAATCATCTAAAACCATTCACTTGCAATATTAGTTTAATGAATATTAAATAAACTTTTTCTTTTAGGACCGTTGAAAGTCATCAATCAAAGTAACCCATAATTACTTGAATCGAAACTTATACTTTTATTATGCCCATGAAAGAATTGTAAGGCTTTAACAAATGTGAAAAACTTTTAGCGTGCTTTTTGGCAATCTATCGCTTATTAGTTTATTGGCGGAAGTGCCTCGTGTCGGTCGTTTATTACACAAAAATGTTGTTGTTAATGAAATCAATAATTGCCTAATAACCCTTGACATACAAACGCTCTTTTACTATTATTTGTTTATCAGAGTTATTTATCATACTAATACTAATAAAAGTAAAAAACCTTTTTAAAAAACAAGCTTTTATTTGAATGCACTAAAACGAAAAAAAAAATTTTTTACTTTAAAACTTTTACTATCTACTTATAAAGTCATTACACATAATCTATATGATAGAAAAGCTTGTCGCGAGATAGTACTCGTATTTCTTTAGTTTGAAAATTTTAATAGTTAAAATCAATCACATTAATTTATTTAATTTACTTGTTGACAAGCAAATCTTGCGACAAGCTTTTATATCATATAGATTATGTGTAATGACTTTATAAGTAGATAGTAAAAGTTTTAAAGTAAAAATTTATTTTTTTTTGTTTTAGTGCATTCAAATAAAAGCTTGTTTTTTAAAAAGGTTTTTTACTTTTAATTTATTTTTGACTTTTTAGTCGGTTATTATGTCACTTTATTCGAATTTTTCTTAGCAAGCCCTTTCATTTGATACCCATATTGTAGAAGTGCACTAAAAATAACTAGTCCACACTCTTGGATATGCCGCCATATTGGATTTAGAATGACGTCACAAAGGTAACTATGCATTGGCATCCAAATTGAACCTATATACAAAATTTCAGCTCAATTGGTTGAAGATATCTGCTTCAAAATTGAGTTGCAAGATTTTACCTGAACAAACATACATACATACAAACCATGAATTGTCATCCAAATTGAACCTGTATTCAAAGTTTCAGCTCAATTGCTTGAAGATATTTGCTTCAAAATTGAGTTGCAAGATTTCACCCGAACAAACATACATACATACAAACCATGCATTGTCATCCAAATTGAACCTGTATACAAAGTTTCAGCTCAATTGCTTGAAGATGTTTGCTTCAAAATTGAGTTGCAAGATTTCACCCGAACAAACATACAAACATACATAAATACATACAAATCATGCATTGTCATCTAAATTGAACCTGTATACAAAATTTCAGCTCAATCGGTTGAAGATATCTGCTTCAAAATTGAGTTGCAAGATTTCACCCGAACAAACATTCATTCATACATACATTGCAAGTTAAATAAAAGCTTGTAATATTATAAAGAGGTAAAGTTTCTAACTTTGCTTGTTTGTAGGAGTTAATCTTCGCAAATACTGATCCGATCATGAAAATTCTTTCACTAACAGAAAGCTACACTATTCAGGAGTGCCATAGACTATATTTTATTGTAATTGAAACAAAAATTCAGTGAAAATAATAGTATATGTAAATCAAGTGGGAGAAATTCGAGTGAGATGAAAACTTTACTATATATTTGCATCACAAAAATAATAATTAATTAACGCCCAACGAAGTGGGCACGGGTCGACTAGTTGTGTATAAGTTTTTTTTTTTTTTTGTTAATTAGAACTTGATTCTCTTTGAACTAGAAATTATATTATTTCTTAAATAAGACCAACATTAATGAAGGTAAGGACAGTACGCTATACATTGCGAAAAATCGAAAACAGCCTGACTGGTAAAATACCTCTCAAACTTACAGAACCTTATAAAATCACAGCAACTTAACTCTGTTCAAGTCGTGTTCAAGTTCCAGTGGTGTGTTCTAATAGTAAGGAATCCAGAGCTCCCGGAGAGAGTAGAGTAGGGATGACAACGTCCTTGTGATGCTTTCAGTGTTTCGAGCATCTATTGACTGCGGTATCCCTTACCATCGTGCAGATACACTTGTTAACTGCAGGCGGCGGTCTCCTTCTGCGAAGAGGTAATGACGCAAAAGGAGACCGCGGAGCGGGCCAGGGAGAGTGACGCCTCCGCTGACCCGCTCCGGCGCAGACGTACGGAGGCAAGGAGGAGGCGGTTTGCCCACCTCCTCCCCCCCCTCGTAATAGTGGGGTCGCCGGCCGACAGTCGGGGGACTACGGCCGGCCGGATGACGTGACCCCACAGGTCTTCGGGGTGGCCTTGTTGTTAGCGAGGCCACCCCAACTTTGTGCCGGGGCCCGGACGTTTACGTCTGGGCCTACCGCCGGGGCGAGGGGGCTAGGTGGCGACTGTTAGCGCGACCCCATCTCGCCCCACTCAGGCGGACGACGGCTCACACGTGGCGGTTTTTAGTCAGTAGGAGTCTGACATAACCCTCTGGTGCCCCCGCGCCGGAGGATATCCATGATGGATTTTCCCCACGTAAAAAAAGGTACACTTGTTAACTACCTTCGTAGGGAAAAAAACTTGTTGCGCTATTATATTTGTAAAGAATCTGTGGACATATTGTAGTGCAATTGAAAAAACGGTTTTAATATAGGTACTTAAAAGTTTCAAAACCATTTTTGAATCATCATTTCACAATATAATAGCTTGTGTACTAGATAAAATATTATCAGTGACTCGTAAAACACTAAATGTACATTTTTAATATAACTTAATGTTAAACGTTACAATGTAGGTTAGGTAGGTTTTTAGGCGTCAAATAAATCATACAAGTCATATAAACGAGCCACTCCTGAGTAGGTGTGGTGCTAATCTGTATTGACTTTATAGTGTTTTTCAAATTCCGTTTGACTTCGTTTTGAACAATTAATTTTAAGAAATCGACTGATGTGTCATTTTTCATAAAATAAGAAGAGGAAAATTCTTATATAAAACTAAATTAGCGCTTACTTTACTTTATTTTTCATACGTATTAATTTATAAGATTGTCAAAGGATAAAACTTTAACGAATAGCACTAAGTAACGAAGCGATATAATATGAATGCTCAACAAATATAATCATATTACTAATTTTGTTAAGATAGAATGAATTTTATTGCGTATTTTTTACTTTTTATTTAGACAGTAATAATAAAAACATTATATAAAAATGAACATAGTAAAAACCCTTGTGAAACACCTTTAAATCCTTTAAGATAAAGAAGACATTGTTCCGTTAATAATAATATTTTGTATACTTATATACATACCTATATAAAACCGAGAATTATTTCCAATTAAAATAAGAAATTTACTAATGAGGTTTACCTACATAAAAGAATTTGAATGAATGAAACACAGAATCAAATGCTTGTGACAGATCACAGAATACTAAGATACCAGATACGATGACCTTCGGCTCAAAATATTTGCAGCTATTTTGGCAGAAATTAGTATGAGGTCTTCGTTAAGAGACTTCAGTTGCCTTCTTTTTAAATTGTATTCAGACTAATTTGAGACAGGCTGGTTACAATTTAAACATGCAGAGTGAGTCACACGTGTTTCCCACTCCGTTACAAGGCCGGCGTTACACGCGATTACGTTGAAGAAAATACTTAATATTCAAAAGTTTTCCTTTTAACACGCTGATTTACGTCGAATGTGAATTTTCATAATTCTAACCAAGTAAGAACGTGTAATAAAATCGTTTGAATAATTTATAACGTTGACTGAATATAATGAACTCGGCTGAAGAAATGAAAACCGGCGTATTTGAAATGATAATTTATAGTAAAAGTTAATCATTTTGTATTTTATTCACGTTTTATCTTTTTATTTTACTTTTAAAAAAACACGATGTTGAATTATCGATTAGACGCTGTTATTGCTAATAATTTTTTAATTTCTAATTAATATACATTACTGCTACTTTTATATACCTAGATAAAATAGATCTGTTTGAAAACTTGTCAAAATCAAGAGACATTTCGACACGACATGTTCACATAGTCGCTGATTCATCACTAGTTATAGTGTCACATTAAATGTTATAATTATGTAAGGTGTACGTATACCCTGAATGTAAGTTGCACAGTCGGTTCAGCCTGTAATATCCAACTCCTGGGCAAAGGCCTCTTTCCCCATGTAGGAGAAGGATCAGAGCTTAACCCACCACGCTGCTCCAGTGGCGCATATTATATTCCCTACTATGGGTAACGGTTGCTATCAGGTGTACATGATAACAACCGCGACCGACGGCTTAACGTGTTCTCCAAGGCATGGTGGGGAGACCCCACAAAGACACCGGAAATAAATATTTGCTAAACACAAATATCCACTCCGAGCGGGAATCGAACCCGCGATCGTCGGTGTTTTAGGCGCCGCCAACACGGCACACGCACCATTACAACAGAGCTTGACGACTCAAGTGGCGAGATGTATAGTGTCATAGTCTTAACTTACCTTTAATCTTTAGATCAAGAAGCTAACATAATTAAGTGTCATCTGGGTTAGAAGTATAACGTGTGTGAAAATTGGTAAGAAAAACAGCAAAGAAGAAATTTTAAAGTGATTATTATTTTTGTAAAAGTAAAGCTACCACTATGGAATGAATGTAGTACACTACAGGAATGTAGATTCTGCAGAGAAGAATCGACAAGAAACTCCGCAGTTAGATACTCTTTTGAAAATAATATATAAACTGTGTTTTAGTACAAAATTAGTACCTAATATCTTGCATGAAATACAGCGTCACTAGGTCCACACGTCTTTATCAACTATAATAATCCTGCACCAAATAATACCCTTTATATAAACTTTTTTTAAATTAAAAACTTTGAATATAATTAGGTTGATCGTACATGTAAACAGTACAGTATACAGTTAGTTGCTTCGCGCATAGATGGACATTACCATATTTTTCCTCAATTGTAATTTTACGGTAACTTTTTTGTTTAATGTAAAATCCTCTTATAGTTATTTGGCGCAGTTTTAGTATTGTTCACTTTGTCATTTAAATTTCAAAAGACAGTAAACGTTGCCAAACTATAACAATACCAAAGGCATGTTGTAGTTCCGTTGAGCAAACTTTTAAGCGATTCTCTTTGAAACATGTGAGTGATCCAGCGACCGAGGACGCAGAGAGATTACACTCTGAATATTTATGTATAAAATGGTATTTGATGGAGACCTTAACATACCATGCTTGTTATTTATTATCATATCAAAATTCGGTATGTCGGGGATGCGGGCTCGAATCCCGCTGGATCGAAATTTTGATATGATAATAAATAACATTTTATAATTTCTTCATGTGTGGGAAACACAAAAATAAAAATAATACGAATACCATGCGTGTTTCAAGACAGAAGGTAAACAGAGCGAAAGCAGATATACATATTTTTGTCTTATATGGAGATCTAATATTCATTGTTAAAATCTCATTGCGTTATTTGGGTCTATATTTAATTATTTGCATATGTCTTTTGCCAGTTAAATTATCTCCGCTCGACTGGGGAAGTACCTCAACCTTACAGAAGATCACAGCTAAATAATACTGCTCTCTAGTAGGGTTGTGTTCCTGTGGTGAGTAAGGTGGCCAGAGATCCAGTAGAGGGTCCAGGAAAGGGTTGGCAACGCCCTTGCGATGCTTCTCCTGCACCTGCAGACGTCTATCAGTTACGTTAACCGTTTACCATAAAGTGGGGTATACGCTTGTTTGCCGACCACCGTGTAAGACACAATTGTACCATTCATCTATTCAATAATTTTTTATCATCACTTATTCATTATGTTTCAATTCAAAATAATTTTTATTCTCTAATATTTGAAAACTATTAAATTGTAACCTTGTACAAATCCTACGCATAGAAGCCTAATCATTATTCTGTATTTAGTGTAGCGTCACGTTTGATTCGGTCCCCTATCCGCGCGAGCTGCCAAATCGGCCCGCCAAATAGTCCCTTGGCAGACCCGCCGCTGACTCTCGTTTTACAGGAAATTATATCATTGCGTAATAAGAGCTTAGACTAAAACTTGCTGAACTGGCATTTCGTTCGACTGAAGGACTGATTAAAAATTTAAAAAAAGAAACGTCAGTGAAATAAATTGAATCGGTACATTTAAATGTCAGAAAATAATTTTTCTTTTACGAATGATACTTACAGTTATAATTAATTTCATCAAAGCGTTAGGGCAAGTCAGTTTAATATTTAGGTCATAATATCGATTCTGATATCGCAGTTAAATGGAAGGATGCCAGTTTAATAACACGTTGTATACATATTACTATTATTATTAATGCAAAAGTTTGTGAAGACTCTTTCATCCAAAACTATTAAACTGATTGTAATGGAACTTGATACTTAAATAGCTGGAGATACGGATTTACACATAGGCTATTTTTATAGTGAAACTTCTTTAGGCGCGTGAAGGGTAAAATTTGAGCGACCGCTAACGCTGCAACGTCCGGGACGGTCAGTTCTTGGATGGTTGACCGCCTGGGAACACCGCGTGACGTTGGCTTGTATTTTTTTTTTTTTAATTACTTTGCCAAGGAAGTTTCACTTCTGACATGTGCACTTTTGTACGCACGAATTTTTTTTTATTTCTACGTACCCACCGGATCGGAAATAACGCGGGTGAAACCGCGAGGGATAGCAAGTGAATCTACTAGCCTTTATACTAATACAGCTTATATGCCGAGTTCACTGTTTGTGGCACATTGCGGTAAAACCTCGCTAGAGTTGGCAGGCAATGTGTCACAGAGATGTCGTCTGCATTAATTCATCTAATGTTAGCTCTGCAGCTCGTCAGAAACACTTTGTGGGATCAATATGTGCTTGTCCAATGTCATTAACGTATCTCTTTCATCTTGAGAACTTAATTAAAAAGCCGCAGCCCATTTTGTTGATTGGCTTGAAATTTAATGCACGGTTTTTTTCAATATTGTATGTCTCTCGTCGTAGCACATTTTTATGCGAATATAAAAGAGAATAAACTCAAAATTTTTTATAATATTAATTTTATATTTAAGTCTCGTTTATATTTTCACAATAGGTATATGTATATTATTTTCATTCCATCTCCTAGTCAGTATTCACAATACTTAAATACTTACTAGTCACAAGTAAGTTACGAGGGTCAAACAAAATACTTTTTTGTAATTGATTTTTATTTTATTGTCACTTTATCGTTGTGTTCAAGTGTAATAATTTCGTTTTCGTATACTAAAATTCCGCAATATTTTTAAGTGTGGTACTGTGATGTGTTAAAGTATTAATACTATTTGTATGGAGGAGAAGTCTTGCCTTTTCGCCGAGGCCAGCCTGTCGCTGGAGGGATCCTGTTGCCTGCAGATCCGGGACCCTCCAATTAAAGCAGCTGAAGGCGCCCGCAGGGGCTTAGTGCGGTATTGGCACCCCCAAGTGCTGAGTCCGACATACGGTCTAGGACTGCCTACCCGGACGTCCTGGATATCACCCGTAAATGTGTTACCCTGCGATATCAAAAAAAAAAAAATTAATACTGTTTGTGATTGAATACGAAGGACTTTTTAAGCAAAAAATAAATTAAATTATTAAAAAAATATATATTTACCTACATAACTTATTTTGTTTTTTATTTCATTTGATTATACAGGAAATGAATAAATAATTCTAACAGTTTGTTTTTAAATTCTGACATTATAAACTAAATTAAACATGGCCTTTGTCTTGTATTATATTAATTAATTTTGGACTAAATATGACATATGATAGCAGTAACAAATTGAATTCTTATTGTATTAGAAGTAAGGTTTGTCACAGTAGTTATCACCGGGTGAAAACTGGCAAGTGCGGCGGTTGGCGGGCTTCCGCCGGCGGCGACTTCAAGTGAATAAAATGATGCTGCATTGGCGTTTAACTGAACTTGGCCGTCGGGAAGGGCGATTAACTTGTCTCCGGCATTTTTATGGGTTTTGATACGACCTAGTATCAGTTTTGAGCTAAAATTATCGAAGCAGACACGATTATGCTATATATATAGTTAGTTCTACTTTTTACCGGACTACGGCAAAGCCAAAATGAATGTTGACTCATATCTCCCAAATTTCTTGTCATATTTAGTCAAATGACGTATCATTGGACGCGTTTTAACTGTCCGCTAGTTATAAGTTACATGGTGTGATATTATATTGAATGTGGCGCCCTCTATAAGACATAAAATTACCCACTTAGGTAAATAGTTTTATCGTAGTCGGATTTTAATTTTGAAATTTTTTTTTTATATTCATCTAGTAAAACCGTTTTTAATATATATTAAAAACTGAGGAAAAGTAGAGTGAAAATCCATTTCGGAAAACATTCTAAAACCAACTTTGTGATAAAGTGGTGGCGCTGTGCTAGGGATAGTGAGTTTGATTTCCAAACATTTGTATATTTGATGTTAACAACTAAACAGTAGGTATTTAAAAAATGAAAAAACCTCGACTGCGGTTAAAATAAAAATTTAAAATCTTAAAAAAACATTAAACAAGCTGAAAGGACGAAGAAAAATTGGAAGTAGGCGGAACATATTTGCATATAAAACCTATAAAAAATTAGCATATAAACTTTCGTATAATAATTTTAACACGAAGTAATCCATTGTAGATTTTTCTACTTTTTAATTATGAAGTCATTAAATTTGACTTGCATATTTCCATGTCAATAGCGTACTCTATCCGACCTCCGGCGGCTTACGGCGAGCTAAATATACACCCCCCCTACTCCCGGGGAGAGTTCACTATCACTTAGTTTTGCAAATTAGACAATAAGTGATACAAGAATCCATTGTTATTCAAAAGGCTCTCTGCGGCTAATAAATTAACTTTCCGTTGTCTAATTACTTTTGAATGAAATCGTTAGAGGCTAAAATTCGTTCTTCGAAATTTATTTTTCGTATTTCTGTTGTGTGTTATATAAGATTGTCTTATCATGTTTAAATCAACTTAATAAAAAAGAGGAGGTTCTAGTTCTAAATAAGCGTAAGGCTCACCTGATTATGGTATCCTTTAGATGCCTGTAACACCATAATCGTGGCAAGCGCGTTGCCGACCCTACTCCCAATCCTCCCCAGGAGCTTTGGTCACCTTACTCACCCCTATAACACAACACTGCTTGAAAGCAGTATTATTTAGCTGTGATCTTCTGTAAGGTCGAGGTACTTCCCCAGTCGGGCTGCTACAGATTTTGATCAGAGTATATCCTGCTGTACCCTACCTCAGTAACACAGTTATTTCATCAGTCAGTTGCTGAGAGCCCCATCGCGTCGTCAAATGTATATCATAATACCTCAAAAATTAATTAATCTTTTCATTACATACCTTCTAGAGTAATAAGCCTACATTTACATAAAATGACTTCAACTGTGAATATTGTAATGTAAACACTTTATACAAATTAAGTTCTAACGCGAGCTGTTCGGATATTATCGCCGGATGCTACGTAGCCGTCATTTCCTGCTACGTCATGTGCTACGTCGTAGCTCGTAGCACGCTACGATGACTCGGCCGGGAAATTAGGGGAAACGGGACGAGTGGTGCTATCAGGTGTTGAATCGCAGTGACTTGAGAAAACAAAAAATATATACCTAACTCGAAAATAGAATTTACTATTAAGTTTTAGTGCTTTTGTATTTGATTAAATACTTATTTTCATTTCCTTACATAAAACCAGCAATAATGATTATTTTGTATAAAATACTAGCTGTGCCCCCGACTTCGTCCGCGAGGAATTTCAATCTTATTACATGTAATAGAAAAAGAAACGAGCGTGCTTTAGACCACACGTTGTGTTATACGAAACATAACTCTCATTCTTTCTATCTTCACTTTCACTAACTTATATCTCCCTCTTAAATTCCGTTCGCCTCACCCGATCACACTTTTCATAACGCTCTCGTCACGTATTCGCCAGCTTACTACCCAAGACAAGCGTGCGTTAAGAAAAGTTTTACTTCAAAAATATAATTTAAAAAAACAATTGGTTGTCTGTAAAGTTGGTTTACGGACGATAGTTTAACGTGACAACGTCATAACAAAACGTCTGCTCGGACGCATAGGCCAATCGAGTGGAAGAGGGATAGATGCGACGCAAGCGTACAATGAGCGTAACGGGACAATGAGCGTAACGTTACAATGAGTCATCCTTTTTCGTGCATGCAGCCGGCGTTCATCGATTTATTAGACGTTGTCACGTCAATTATATACTAATACTATTCTCAAACAAAACATGCCTAACATGTTACAACCAAACAGATTAATTTATTAGGCACAATGTTTTTAAGTAACAGAGCGTCCACGAATTAAGGGACGACCCTTCTAAGGAATTAAGGTAGTCGCTAAATGCTTTTTAGCCCATTATTTAAGCGATTTTTATTTTACCGATGTCCTGCGCGAGCTCGCCGTCCTGTCATCTCGATGGTAACGAAGATAATCCCTTAAGCAGACCTTTTCGTCGTAGCTAAAAGTACCTACTAATACAGAATTTCATTGAAGTTAGTTTTTAAATAAATCAGTCTCAATAGCATTAACCAGCAGTAACAGACCGTAAGATATAATAGTATATCATAAATATTTTTATAGTATAATTGTTGTTTTATTGTCAATGTAACTTTTATACATTAATACTATTTGTGAAACCTTATAATGCCCGTAACATAATCATTGATTTTCTTTTTATAATTGTAAACGAGCTGCAAGTTTTCGAAATTTGAAAATAAATATACTTAGCATAAAAGATCATTTATGTATATTTAAAAAAGTGTACCTAGAATTACTTAAGGATTGCATGATTATAATGAGTCTATAATTACTGGGATCACTTCAATATCCCATTTTGAAAAGTGGTAAAACTTTACTATGTTTTAACAAGCCAGGAAAAGAAACTATGTTAATAGCATTGAAATAGAAGCGACCTTATTTAAAACAATTATTTTTCGTTTACTAGTATAACATTAAGATAGATTTAAAAAGTCAAAACTTATAAAATACAATGACATAAAATCTCAGAATAAAATAGAACAAAAAATAAGATACATAAAAATGTACTACATCACTAAAAACGTCAAATGATTTGAAAGTATCGATACGAAACGTATGTCTAACTCGGAGACGACGAATTATTTATAAACGACATCTATCCAACAACACTTAACCTAGAAAAATACCTTTAGTCTATTCGCGTTAAGAAAATAGTAACTCACCTCTGTCTCTTAGAAGTCTGTCGTTTAAAATTTAGCGCTCCGGGCTATTCGCCCCACAAATTCAGGGAAAAGGGTAAAAGCGTATATAATTATAAGGAATATGTTAATAAGTAATTGATTAGGGGGCGTTCAAGTATTACGTAACGCTAACTAGGGGGGAGGGGGGGTCTTGTAAAACGTTACGATGCGTTGCAAGGGGGGAGGGGGGGTTCGAACAAAGCGTCACGTAACATTGTTTTTTATTTTATTTAAAAAACTAGGGTATTAAAATCTATTGTTTTATTTATTAATTACTACCGCAAACACGATTAAAACAATAACAAAAGTAATTTATCGACTTTCCGATCAGTTTGTGCAACATACTTGTGATATTTGGGTATAAATGGTCAGTTTGGTGTTACGTAACGTTTTTGAGGTAGAGGGGGGGGGTACAGGAAAACGTTACGGCGCGTTACATGGGGGGAGGGGGGGTCAAAAATCTTTTCAAATTTTGTGTTACGTAATACTTGAACGCCCCTTTACTTTCGGTGAAATTTTTATGCTGATCTTTTTTAGGCCTTTCCATTCCATAATACTATGGTAAATATAATTATATTATTCTTACTACTATACGGAATACATTTTTGCTGACTTTTTGTAAGTTATTCATTATAATTATTAAAAATCGATTAATTTTTCAGATCCCTAGTCCATATGCTCGGCTTGCGTCGCCCCCCGTGCTCGACTTGCACCGCTCCTCGGGGAATTTCACCCTGGGCCATGGCCCTGTTGAACCTAGGATAAATACGTTCATAATAATATCCCTAATCTGCGTCTATGGAGTCTCTCAATTGACTTCCGTTTTCGTTTCTGTTTGGTATAGTGGCAATAAAGTTCCATTAATTAAATTGTAGTAAATTAGAACGCCTGGCCAACTGGCTTACTCTCTTTACTGAAATTTCATTAATCAAGGGGCGTAGCTAAGCTAAGTGATAGCGATGAGTCACAATTTTCTTAACGCGATTATACCACAGTATCGTATGTATGTATGGTTGAAGAGCTAATCCATCAAGCATCTTATCTACAAAATGATGTATCTCAGTTAATCCGCCTGTCTAGCACACGTAGGAACGAGAGACGCGGAGAATCTGTAACCAGTATCACTACATATTATAAAACAAAGTCGCTTCCCGCTGTCTGTCCCTATATGTGCTTAGATCTTTAAAACTAGGCAACTGATTTTGATTCGGTTTTTAATAGATAGAGTGATTCGAGAGGAAGGTTTATATGTATAATACAAGCATAATATAGTAGAGAAACACTGATAATTTACAGGTTTCTAATGGTCTAAGATCCGGAATATAACAAAATCTTCCCTCATCTGTTAATTAAATGAAACAATTTTTTATAGGCAGATTTCAATATTGTGAATTTATAAAAAAAACCTCTGCCACCCTACGCCTGCTACAATTGATAATACTTAATTAGTTAATCAGTATTTTTTTATGATCTTTTCCCTCTCATGTTAATTACATGTAGTAAGCTAAAACCGGCAATATTTTATATTATATACCTTACTGTAGTAGGCACCCATCTCTATTATTGCTGTACTTACCTGCAGCCAGGTCAGAAAAGGTAGATAAATGTAGATTATTACCCTCACATGTTAATTAAAAAATCCAAGTACAATAATAAACGGCGGCGAATTCTAAACATAATAATGTTTGGCTGCCGTATTAAAAGCTGATGCAGCCAAAGATAAATAGTAAAAAGAAAAAAATTATGATGACTATGGGAGCTCATTGCGAAGAGTAAGACAGAATAATACTAATTCCTTCAACGAAAAGAGACAGCGTAAAATACATGCGCGCGCATCACAGGCTCATTTAAACTACTAGAAAATTCGAAATTTCGAAATTTTCGAAATCCCTAGTACATTTTTTTCAACTGAGGTAGGGCACAACAGGGACTGAGGTAGGGCACAGCAGGAAATTTCCTGCTCAAAATATGGAGCAGCTCGACTGGGGTAGTACCTCGACCTTACAGAAGACCACAGCTAAATAATACTGTTTTCATGCAGTATTGTGTTCCTGTTGGTGAGTAACGTGACCAGAGCTCCTCCTGGGGGGGATTCGGGATAGGGTCGGCAACGCGCTTGTGATGCTTCTGGTGTTGCAGGCGTCTATAGGCTACGGTCTTACCATCAAGTGAGCCGTATGGTTGTTTGCCAACCTAGTTACATAAAAAAAAAACCTGATTAGTATGAAGCTAATTTTCCGGGAGTAGATTCATTTTGATGAGACGAACAAAAATTCCTCTACGAAAACTCTCGATTGTGGTAGGTTCAGGCCTCGTAAGGTCATCAAAAATTATTACTAACCAGCTGATTTTTTTTCTTTTTGTTAGTTAATATTTATATAATTTAATGGTAATATTGTCCTAGAAATTGCGTGGTACGTTATCCTGGTCCTACGGTCACTGCTGCTCTATCACCTGCTAACTCTATTATCTACCACAATCGAGAGTTTTCGTAGAGGAATTTTTTGTTTGTCTCATCAAAATGAAGCTACTCCCGGAAAATTAGCTTGATTCTAATCAGGTGAAAAAAATGTACTAGGGATACCGGACTAAAATAATTGATTTTCGCCTTTCAATTATTTCCAAACAAATTTGATTTCACTAATTTTCTGTTTTTTAATATGTTTATAATAATGATGTGTATAATAATAAATAAAACAAATATTTTGTTTGTTTAAAAAAAAAATAATTTTACCGTATTAGTATATACAATGTGGGGATGACAATAGAACGATAATTGAAAACACCGTTAGTACTAATTAATTCAATTTAATTTAATAAAATTTTATAACATCATTTTTGTAAATATAGGATCACTGACCTGTTACACGCGTCATCGCGCGGTGATCGCGCGTGGCCTTCTTTCTACGCGGCAAAGTTGCGTGGAAATGGTTTGTGCTTGAACCTACAAAACTTCATTATTTTGATTGAATAAAAAATAGTAAGTTAGAAAAGTAAATTAAAATAAATTGTTACGCATTTAAAATTAAATTGAATAAAAAACTATTTGATTTAAATTTTCTCAAACCATCAATTTTTTTTTAAATATGCAGAACTGATCAGTAGCCGATACTGAATAAGTTATTTTTTTTAAACATTAGTTATTATAATATTATTTGGTCTGCGAACTGTCACTAAATGGCAATGATTAAAAATTGTGCCTTTTTGTGGCAGTCGATGCCATATCCATTATTTCTTAATCTATGATTTTAAAAATAATAATAGCTGTCCTTGAGTCGTTAACCGCCGGTTTTAGGGTAGGTCAGGTCTTTAGTCTGATACATACGTAGAAATTTTAAAAAATGAAAAATCATAATTTGTGACTAAACTACTGGATGTATTTTATTGATTTTTTGTATGTGGGCTTGGAATGTCATTACATATACGCTGTCCAAGTTATCGTTGTATTATCATCCCCACCCTGTATATAAAAAAAATTAATAATTGAACCATCAAGAAAATTTCACAGTAAGGGTAACTCAAAAGCATTATATATTTTTTAATATTGCACATTATTCCGTAAATTAAAAAAAAATATCTTAAAAATTTAGAGCAATTTTTTTGTCTTTATCTTTCTTATACTTACTCCAATTCTCATCTTCTCTCTTTCTATTCTAGTGTACATTTTTCTTAAATTTTCGAAATTTCGAATTTGCGAATTTTCTAGTATGTTTAAATGAGCCTGTGATGCGCGCGCATGAATTTTACGCTGTCTCTTTTCGTTGAAGGAATTAGTATTATTCTGTCTCATTCTTCGCAATGAGCTCCCATAGTCATCGTAAATTGTATCTTTTTACTATTTATCTTTGGCTGCACCAGCTTTTAATACGGCAGCCAAACATTATTATGTTTAGAATTCGACGCCGTTTATTATTGCACTTTGATTTTTTAATTAACATGTGAGGGTAATAATCTACATTTATCTACCTTTTCTGACCTGGCTGCAGGTAAGTATAGCAATCATAGAGATGGGTGCCTACTACAGTCAGGTATATAATGTAAACTATTAACGGTTTTAGCTTACTACATGTAATTAACATGAGAGGGAAAAGATCATAAAAAAATACTGATTAACTAATTAAGTATTATTAATTGTAGCAGGCTTAGGGTGGCAGAAGTTGTTTTTATAAATTCACAATATTGAAATCAGCCTATAAAAAATTGTTTCATCTAATTAACAGATGAGGGAATATTTAGCTATCTCGGATTTTAGACCATATTTATCTTTGGCTGCATCAGCTTTTAATACGGCAGCCAAACATTATTATGTTTAGAATTCGCCGCCGTTTATTATTGTACTTGGATTTTTTAATTAACATGTGAGGGTAATAATCTACATTTATTTACCTTTTCTGACCTGGCTGCAGGTAAGTACAGCAATCATAGAGATGGGTGCCTACTACAGTAAGGTATATAATATAAAATATTGCCGGTTTTAGCTTACTACATGTAATTAACATGAGAGGGAAAAGATCATAAAAAAATACTGATTAACTAATTAAGTATTATCAATTGTAGCAGGCGTAGGGTGGCAGAGGTTTTTTTTTATAAATTCACAATATTGAAATCTGCCTATAAAAAATTGTTTCATCTAATTAACAGATGAGGGAAGATTTACCTTCTCGGATCTTAGACCATAATGTGATGTCGTAAATAAACACAATTTTTGCGCTTAATTTGCAAACGCTACTTGAACCCTACGAGGTAGATCAAAATAATGTTCTACAGTATTGTATACCTTAAAAGGTCAACAAAAAAGTCCACGATTCAACATTGCAGGCTTAGATTGGAGCGTTGAGTGTTTTTCACATTCTAATTAGGTATTTGTCGCTCTTTCAAGAGTAACCTCTAAAGAAAATAAATAATTGTTTGTATTGTCTAATGACAAAAAAGTTGTGAACCTTGCATATAAATACATTCTGTAGTATGTTTACTTATTTAGTATCAGCATTGCACCCGTGTGAAGCCGGGCGGGTCGCTAGTCTTGAATATACACACACGGGTGTTTTTATTATTTTTGGTTTGTATTTTTTGTAAAGTTTATCTTATTTCACCTTAATACTCTGTAGTAAAGTATATAGTGTTAGGGAAGAGTGACTTCTTCTGGCACGGGAGTTTATGCACTCAAAAGAAGAAGTGATTGGGGTTATTGATGAAACAAACTTTTTTTAATATACTTTTTTTTAAATTCTGAACATTGATGAACAGCTTGTAGTAGCGTAGCGGATTAAGATATTTAAAATGTACTTTTATTTTATCAATTTATATTTATCATTTCATTGTTAATTATTCAAATGTGGTGTACATTTGAATAAGCAACAATGAATGTCGGCGGATTTAAGAACTGGCGTTTCAATCACTTTTTAACCAAAAAAAAAAATTAGGTTCTCAATTCGACTATGTGTGTTACCTAATTTTTAAATTTGATCACGATCTAACGAGTCCTTTGACGTATTTAATTGACTATTTTTCGACTACCCACATTGTTCTTTGTTAACTTTTGGACGTAAATAGCCGATTTGTTTTTCGTTTGCGAGCAAACATAATAATTATTGCTATCGATATCTTCCAGAAAACTGATAGGGTAGACAATTAATGGTGGAAAAATTTGGGCTAGCCTATAGGACATCGGGCATCGATTTATGGGGTTTAAAGGGGAGAGGGGAGGAAGGGGGTGGGTGGGTTACGTTCTGGTACCACTCCCAACCCTAGAACTGGGCATAGATTTTTGGGGTTTTGGGGGTTGGAGGTGGGGAGCTATATGACACTGGGCATCGTTTTATGGGGTTTTGGGGGGAGAGCGGAGGAGGGGGTGGGTGTTTTACCCTCTGGTACCACCCCCAACCCCAGAACTGGGCATAGATTTGTTGGGTTTTGGGGGAGGGGGGGTTACCCTCTGGTACCACTCCCAACCCCAGCACTGCACTATATAGATATAGAAATCCGAAAAATACCCAAACCCGAATCGGAGCACCCCACTATCCACGTGGTCTAGGTCTGTCCTACCCCTAGAGTGTTCTGTTGAGAGCCCGGAGCGGATAAGCCTCAGCCGCTCCCTACGCATTCGTTCACGCACTTTCACACGGAGGACAAGGGCTGACCTCCCTCCGCGCCATGTCGACCAGAAGGTAATCCCCCCCCCCCCAAACTTCAAAAATCTATGCCCAGTTCTAGGGTAGGGAGTGATACCAGAACGTAACCCACCCACCCCCCTCTTACCCTCTCCCCTAAAAACCCCTTAAATCGATGCCCCATGTCCTATAGGCTTACCAAAATTTGATTATGGAGACGAAGCTTTTGGGACGTATGGGTACCATAGGTACGTTAAAGGAGGCCTCAGTTGCTATTCTCCAATTTACTATAAACACCACATTATGGTAACCAACAGTTAAGTTTTCACGAAGATTTAGAAGCTTCTATTTATAAAGAAAACTCCGTGGGCCGTAAGCCTTAATCCCCTTCCTACCTTCGCCCAATCATTTGCAGGGGATTAAGGATTATTGGGACTTCAACCCGTACCGTAAGAACATCTGACTTTAGGAGCTTTTAAAGGATTTCTGCTATATCTTTTAGCTGAATCACATCTATACACACATATATACTACTTTTTATCGATCTAAATATAATCTATATAAATAAAAATCAATCGTCAAATTGTCGATACGAGCACAACTTCCGATTAACTACCACAAATTCAATAGTTTTTAAAATTAGGCGAATGGTTAACGCCGTGTTGGCGCAGCGGTCACAGCACTGATTTGTGGCTGTTGCGCAGGCGGTTGCGGGTACGATCCCCGCACACGAAAACATTTTTATTGGCCATACAGATGTTTGCCGTTGTCTGGTGTGCAGTCTTTGTGGGTCTCCCCACCATGCCTCGGAGAGCACGTTAAGCCATCGGTACTGGTTGTTATCATGTACAAGAAAGCGATCGTTACTCATAGTAGGGAATAGATCCGCCAAACCGCATTGGAGCAGCGTGATGGATTAAGCTCTTATCCTTCTCCTACATGGGGAAAGAGGCCTATTCCCAACAGTGGGATATAACAGGCTAAAGCGAATGGTCAAAATTTAAAAATTGTCACAAATTTTTTTGTTAAGTCTTCTTTAATAAGTTTCCATTTACAGGGGAAGAATACACATTTTTATTATAAAGTCAAAATTCTCTATTCACGTAGGCTTTAAAAAGACTTTTGAATTCAGAACTGAGGTAGGGCACAGCAGGAAATTTCCTGCTCAAAAATATGGAGCAGCCCGACTGGGGTAGTACCTCGACCTTACAGAATACCACAGCTAAATAATACCTACTGATTTCAAGCCGTGTTGTGTTCCTGTTGGTGAGTAAGGTGACCAGAGCTCCTGGGGGGAATTTTTGGCGATATGGTCGGCAACGAGCTTGCGATGCTTCTAGTGTTGCAGACTTCTATAAGCTACGGTAATCGCTTACCATCAGGTGAGCTGTACGCTTGATTGCCGACCTAGGTGTATAAATAAAAAAACGTGGTCTTACAAATTATAATTAGATTAGTCTTTAATTAATTAATTACATGTTAAGCTACCACCAATTCGGAATATAGTTTCTCCTGACCGCCGACCTAGTTACATAAAAAAAAAGGATGGCAAACAAGTGTACGGCTCACCTGGTGGTAAGACCGTAGCCTATAGACGCCTGCAACACCAGAAGTATCGCAAGCGCGTTGCCGACCCTATCCCCAATCCCCCCCCCCCCCAGGAGCTCTGGTCACCTTACTCACCAACAGGAACACAATACTGCTTGAAAACAGTATTATATAGCTGTGGTCTTCTATAAGGTCGAGGTACTACCCCAGTCGGGCTGCTCCATATTTTGAGCAGGAAATTTCCTGCTGTGCCCTACCTCAGTTAAAGCTTCAGCTCAACATCCAAATTGCAAAAAAAAATATTTGTACCAATACAAATATCCACCGAATGGGAATCGAACCCGCAAACTGTCGGTGTTTTAGGCAATACACGCACCACTACACAAGAGCGTTTGATCAATAAAACCGAATTTTACCGAATTGAAAAAAAAGACAAACATTTTAAATTAGACAATTTGTTTTAGAGGACTGCGCCTGTGTTTGTTAGGCTAAGCATTTTGTTTACTTGGTCCTTTTTCGTTTCCCGTTCTCGTTTACTTGTTGGTTGCTTCGTTATCCACTTTTTCGTAAATTTTTTAACAAAATTTGTTTTTAACAACGATTTAACAAGGTCAATTGCTAATGAATATATCAGCTTTTGTGGTACCTGCAATATCAGTTTTGTGGTAACTTAACAGAATGTACCTATACGAACTTTTCTATATTATACGAATATTTGTAATTAATTTGTCCCACTAATAGGTATTAATAAAATTAATATTTATAAATGCGAAAGTTAGTGAGGATATATGTATGTATGTTTGTATGTTACTCTTTCACACAAAAACTAGCGGACCGATTTTAATGAAAGTCGGTACGTAGATAGCTGAATATCTATAATAACACATAGACTAATTTTTATCTCGAAACTCCCACGAGATCGGAAATCGTGCAAGTGAAACCGCGTGGCGCAGCTCCATCTAGGGGTTATATGACATTAACCAACCATATGGATATAAAATTTCATAGTTAAGGATTTTAAAAAAATCCTTTTTGCTTTTTTAGTTATCGATTCAAAAAAAAACATAATGCCTATTATACTTATTTTCACAAGGGCACGCAATAACAGCGCGTGGCTTGAGCGATTTGGCGCCATGTTAAACATTATCTTAAAAAGTTTCGATGAGTGTTAGAACGAATGGAGGGTATTATTTGGGTCAGGAGAAAGGTTAAACAAAATAATTATGGCCTTCCATATTCCATATTATATCATTTTTTTAATATAAGTTCATACAAAACCGGTTTTTTGTATTTTTACAGGTGAATAGTTTGTTTATTTAGTTGATTGATCGTACTTAACTCGGTATTCAATAAATATTTTTTTATAAAGTGTCAGTTGGCTGTATAAAATCACGCTATGTACAACTTTATAATTATAAATGCTGGTAAGGCCCGGCGGCTTTAAAAGATTTTCGAGTAACTACAAAATATCTACTTAATTAGGGGAGACCAGGTATGAAAGTAACACGGGATGAACGTAACAAATGAGTTTTAGAACGAATTATGTTGGTTATAAAGACGGCTGCTTTACCAATATGTGCCATTTTGAATCCCCTCTTCCCTCAGTTGCGCTTACGGCGCTGTGCCGCCAAGTTGTGGACGTAATGAGTCTGTGCCGAAAAATTAGGCATAAAGTAAGTTTTGACCGTTTTTTTTAAACTGTAATTGTTTTAATTATGTAATGTTTTAGGTGGTGTGATATTTGTGAGTAAAATAGCACAACTATTCGTCTTTATGTTTTGGCATCCGGAATGGCACTTTTATAACAGTTTTTGTCAGCTATAAGCACGTGTTTGTCATATTTTCGGGATGAAAGTAACAACTTGTTACTTACATCCCGAAAATACAGGCAGGCTTTGCTTGCACAGGATTTTGGCCCGTCAACCCGCAAATATTCACAGACGTGGACATCTTGCCCAGCACCGTTAGTGATCGACCGTTAGAAGATGTTCCAGCTCCTTTACCTGATCCTATTCTTTCAACAAGTCGTCAGATAGGCGCAATGTCCTGTTCACCACCATCACGAGATCAAGCAATTTCGACTGATAATTTACTTATCGTACAGGGTGAGTTACGCTCAACATTGCTATAAGTAACACCACCATAGGTAGGTTCACCGTCTTTGCCAGCTTCACCGTCTTTACCAGCTTAACCATTATTGCCAAGACCCCTCCTGAATTAACTTTTCCACCAAAAACTACATATTTCGGAAGTAGATGTGTCAGTATTGACATCGGCATCGACATCATCTCAAAATTTACAAATCCCATCTACCTCTTCAGCTGATTTCCAGGACGTTACAATGATATCGTTTAGTCCCTATGAAGTTAAGCCCCTACCAAAGGCAGGACCTAGGAATAATAATGGAGAGGTAAGAAAAGGAAGAAAAAGAAATATAGCACAAAAGACGAAAAAAGATACTAGAATAACATAAGACACTGATAATAATTCAGATGGCGAGGATTGTTTTTGTCTAGTCTGTTTTGAATTTTTTGCAAACAACAGGTTAAAAATGGGTACAATGCTTCGAGTGTCACCAATGGGGTTATGGAGAGTGCATTAATAACGAAAGAAGTTATATATATCATAACTATTTGTCTGACTGAGATTGTTGACTACTTTCGAATTTTTTTTTTTTTTTGTTTGTTTCAGAAGTGTTTAATAATTAGTTTTGATTATTGTGATATAATTGAGAGTCCTAAAAGGCTGATTAATAAACAAGAATAATAATGTTGTGTTGCGATAAATAATAATGTTGATTATGAAAGTTACTTTGTGTTTATTTGCATTGTTACAACCATCCCCTGATACTGTTACAACCAACTACTGTAAAACAACTATAATAGTATCCTTTAAGATCAGGATTTTTTACCGGTTGCTATTTGACAGATAACGGTATCAAACGGATAAAAGTTTACAATATAGGTACTTTTCTTCTCCACCATGGTAACCACTATATTTAGGGCATATATTTCTATTCGTAATTGTGAATCTAAAATTTGCAATTTCTTAATTAAAGCGAAACAGGTCATAAATAACCCATTCCACCTTCTGCTGTTTAACTCTGTTTAAGCCTATAAACTTATGTTTTGGATAAACTATATCCAAAACCAGTGGAACACTAAGCTCTTAACGTTATTCTCCCTAACACGGTTCGAGAATATTTCACTATCATCACGTTTAATACCTACACGTTTGACCTTCACAACTCCAACGGCGAAACTGCGCAATAATAACAAACTAAAATAACAATCCTTTAACAGGTAAACTTTTTCAATAAAACACACGATAACATCTTAGCACCCGTGGTGACAGCTTGATGTTGATGTTTCTCTCTCTCTCTCTCTCTCTTGTCGGTCCCTCATGTCTGAGGATCGTGGTCAGCATCAGGGTTGATTCTGGAGCGGATGATTTGCCTCCACCGGTCCCTGTCCATGGCGTCTCTCACGACCGTGTAAAATTTAGTGGCAGAAGAGTCCTTGACTTGGTCTGTCCATCTCGTCGGTGAACGACCGCGCGATCTCTTTCCCTCCGTGTTCCCAACCACAATCAGTCTCTCCAGATTTTCATCGCCTCTGCGTATCGTCGTGTTGATGTTTAATACACTAATAATCTCTATATAATTATATAAAAATGAATCGCTGAATGTGTTATTGCTAAGCGCAAATCTCGAGAGTGGCTGAACCGATTTCGCTAATTCTTTTTTTATAATATTCCTTGAAGTATAAGGATGGTTATTACGGAGGGCAAAATTTAAAAAATTCACTGAAAAAGTATTAAAAAAAATCTATATTCGAATACAACAGATTCGTCAGAATACTTAAAAGTCAATTTGAACTTTAATACCATACCATAAAGTTTAAGTGTTAGTGGAGGGGTACGGCAAGGATAAGTATTAAAAAAAATAAAAAATTAAGAAATCGAATGTTAGGCGGTACGAAGTTCGCCGGGTCAGCTAGTTTATAAATAAACATTACGAAATTGTTAACAACATTATTACAATATTACTCATATTCGCTTACAAAATTATTATTTAAAATGAAATAAATTAATTAATGTGTTAGGTACGTATAATATTATCATTTGTAACTACCTACATGTTTGCGTGCAGTTTCGCGTAACGTAACTATTAAATTAATGGTCTGAAATTAAAATTAAATGAAAAAAAGATATTTATTTCGCCATAAAGTGATGTACACACTTAACGGACGTCACATAAAATATCTAATATAATTATAATTCTCAAAAAAAAAGTAACAAAAACAAAAACTCAAGGTAGCAAAAACAACGATCAAATTTAAAATTACTGCGTCCTATCATTTGGTACGACATTAAAAACTTAGGTACCTAATGTAACCCCAGTGGTACCTATGTATCCAGCAACCTTAACTTGTCACATTAACTGCTAATGTCTCGAAATAGACATCCCGTGCCTACTATATCACCGGTTTATCAAATACTAGCTGCTGCCCGCGACGTCGTCTGCGTGCGTTCACTGCTCGTTCCCCGTAGGTGATAGCGTGATAATATGTAGCCTATGTTCTGACCCGACTTCTTAATAATATTCGTGCCAAATTTGAAGTAAATCCATGCAGTACTTTTTGAGTTTATCCCGGACATACATTTGAAGAAATAAAGGTTCACTGCTCGTTCCCCGTAGGTGATAGCGTGATAATATATAGCCTATGTTCTGACCCGACTTCTTAACAATATTCGTGCCAAATTTGAAGTAAATCCATGCAGTACTTTCTGAGTTTATCCCGGACATACATACAGACAAACAGACAAACAGATAAACAGACAAACAGACAAAAATTCTAAAAACTATATTTTTGGCTTCGGTATCGACTGTAGATCACACCCCAAGTATTCTTTTAAAAAAATATTCAATGTACAGTTTTGACTTTTCTACGATTTTATTATATGTATATAGATTACAATAAAATATAAATAAATTAAGGTAATGTCCCTAGTGAATTCCGAGAGCAAATACCTGAAGAAATTAAATCTCGGTCGGGTTTTTTTTTTTAATTTTAACATAACCGTTAAATATTAAAGTATCTGTCAGCTATTTTTATACAAAACCCATGAATAAAAAAAGTTAAAGAATATCAGTTACTTAAGAGCGTGCATAAGGCGAGCAAAAAATCAGATTTCACCCGCGCGCCCGATGAAACAAAATATACACAAAGCCTCGTGTCAGAGTGCGATAGACGATATAGTTTTGAGCGCATTACGAATGTAAAAAACGACAAATATGTTATTTTGTATATAATTCCGAAACTAAAAGTAATTACATTAAATGCCTTGGCATAGCCTTTACTCATATTTAAATGTAATTAATTATCAAATTTTTGTCTTAATGGTCATAACCATATCGAGTATAAATAGAAAAAATATAAAAATTAGAGGTTACTTCGTGATTATATTTTATCGAGGAAATTTCCTTATTTTATGTTTTTAATATGGGTCAACCCTTGCAAATATCACGTAGTTTGTCATATATTTTTATTTTAAGATTTGGTCTGGAACTTTTCATGTCAAAACAAATAGAAGATGGTAATTTTGCATTATGCACACTCTTAAGTAGAAAATAATTTTTTTTTCTGTGGCCGGTGAATCAAGCCTTCAAGATCATGTCATTAAGATAAGCGAATCATGTTTATAAAAACAACACGTACTTATTAGGCGTCAAATCGCAAATTATGTAATTAATACAAGCATAATTAGAACATTTACCAAGTTTAGCGAACTATCCGACTTGTAATTACGAGCTATTGATCTACGATCACGGAAGCGCCTTACCGATAATCCCTGCAGATAACGATGACAGTGGTTTAGGTGCTATTACAATCCGGCCATTAGATTGTGTTCAATAGAATAAAATGTATGACCCAAAAAAATATAAAGGCTTTACGTCAAAAAGTTTTATTGTCACATCGGATAATACATTAAACTGTTCTCTGTTCATATTTATTTCAAAACTAGCTGTTGTGCCCGCGACTTCGTCCGCGTGGAATTTAACAAAAAAGTTATTGTTCAGTTCGCAGCTATTAAAAAAAAAACTAAAATAAATGTAGCCTAAGTTACATCTTATTACATCAACTATCTGCCAGTGAAAGTCCCGTCAAAATCGGTCCAGCCGTTTTAGAGATTAGCCGGAACAAACAGACAGACAGACAGACAAAAATTGTAAAAAAATATTATTTTGGTCCGTGTATAGATAGATCCACATGCATTTAGTAAAAAGCGGTTATTTTAAAATTAAAAACAGACGCTCCAATTTTATTTATTTGTTTAGATTTAAATCCTAAATAAAAGAACGTTTAGCTAGGTACCTAAACCTTTTTATGAAAGCTCCATCTAGTAACGAATAACGATTTTTCGTCAGAATCCGAAGTGTTTAAATTTACAGATAAAAAATTACAATAATCGATTTGAGACGATATCGATTCTTTTGATCGGTAAAAATTGAATACATTGCTATTGTCTAAACTAAGGCATGTTTTACCGGTTGTAGAAATAAAAGGTCAGTAGGAATCATGAGATAATATTATACTTGTGTGTTGTTTTGCTTTAAATGCAATTATTAGTTTCAAACATAATTTTACCTACATTTATGTCTTTAGAGTTCGTATTGACATTATAATAACTGACAAGTTGTAAACAATTTTTTAACATATCATTTTGCCTCAAGGACGTTTTTTTTGTAACATATTATTACGTAAAGTGTATCTAATTAAATTTAATACGTAGGAATAGCGTATAGAAAGACGCATTGTCATGTCAGCGACAAATACACGTAACGCATTTACGACGCGTCGAACGATGGCGGGAAGCCTGCGCAATCCGGAGGCCGGGCTGTTATCTCGTTAAGGCACTGCGGCGGGCGGGAACTGGGGCAGCGGCGTTGAAAGCACGAGCCGCTGGGTGCCGCGGCCGCCGCCGGGCGCCGCGCGGGCCGCAGTGACGCATTGCAGGTGCGCGGTGGCCGACCGGCGCGCGCCGCCGCACCCATCGATATAAAACCGACTATCCTTTGCGGATCAAATCTAATCCCGTGCTGTGCGTCCCGAGACATGGACTACGTTCGTATCGTGTGTTGAATCGAAACGTAGACGAGACCGAGTGAGAATCGAGAACGGTCATGAGAGTGCGGCTATTCGATTGAACGATTCCGAACGATTCGCGCGGCGCACGGAGTGTATCGCGGTCGCGAGTTTCTCGGCGCGACCGCTCGCGCGAGTGAGGGCGGCAGTATCGTTTCAAACGTCGGTCCGTGCGGTCGCTTTTGCGGCGTAGTCTGTGATTTTTTAGTGTAGCTCCGGATAATCCAAGTTAATCTACAATGGTGAGTGTTTTTTCGTCAAAACGAAAGCAACAGTGTCATCGAGGGATCCCTGCGAATCTTCACCGGGGTATATTTTTCGGTTGTGGTGCATCGGTGTTTATAGTGATGACGGCCTCCATTATTATTGTGATGGCCGTTTTTTTACCGCAATGCGGATTGTCATCGTCACCGAAGTAGTAATGGAAATTTGGAGTGAGTTATTAGAACCGTCGAAACTTCATCGATGAAAGAAAGGGGCCGGTCCGTTGAAACGACCGTTACGTCTCGAGAAACATCGGTCGCCATAGTTTTGTTAGGTGTTACCGACGAAATGACGTTATTACGTGCGGTGGCTAATTTTCGGATGGTTTTTCCGTCGGTGTTGTTCGGGGCGAGTGTTTTTCGACTGGATAGACTATTGGGCCGTCGCGCCCTGCTGACGGAACGATCGATCGGCCGGGCGCACCTGTCAAAACGCCCGTTGACTCATCGCAACGTTAGCTTACATTTTTTCATACGCAATTCATTAAACGGGTTCCGTTAGCTTTCCTCGCTACTTGAAGCACGGCGACAACCATGGTATGTGCCCCTGCTTGCTACGTCGCATAGATTTTCTCAGCCAAAGTGCCGGTGTTGCTATCAAAGCAATTGACATTAGCGGGTTTTTAATGTCTTCGAAACCTTATTTTCAAGTCAATTATTCGAATTAGTAACAATGTTTTATTATATTATTACTAGCATATTACATAGGTATACAAAGGTAACCATAGATGTACGAGTTCTACCAAACATAATAGATATTGTGCTAAAAGTTGTTACTGACTTCAATTCTTACAGTTACAAAGCAAATGTAATGTAAAAAAGTTATCTTGTTGGAAGCATAAACAAATGCCAGAATTGTTATTATTTGTAATGCCCATAAATTATTATTCTTTATACTGGCAGCTGCAAAATTCCCCCTACTGATGTAACAATATCTTTTTACAAAGCATTGTGTAGTTGAGAAAAATAAGTCTTAATATACAATGAAATATTCTGGGTGTGAACCCTCCTGCAAATATACAATTTCTTAATTAATAATTCTGTTTTTGCTTCTTTTGTATCTTATATTTAATTTTATTTAATAATATTCCTCTTAATTAAATAATTTAATGATAGTTTTGCTCATTGTTAAAAGAATTATTGAAATGAGATTAGTATTAATTATTAAAATAACGAAGCAGTAAAATACAATTCACTGGCATATCATTACATAGTATAAAACAAAGTCGCTTCCCGCTGTCTGTATATGCCATCTTTAAAACTACACAACAGATTTTGTTGCGGTTTTCTTTAGTAAATAGAGTGATTCCAGAGGAGGGTTTATATGTACAATACATGCATAATATAGTAGAGGAACACTGATAGTTTTAGAGGTTTCAAATGTGATGTTGTAAATAAAAACATTTTTTTGCGCTGACATTGCAAATATTTTCTATTTAGTATCAGCATTGCAACCGTGTGAAGCCGGGGCGGGTCGCTACTTTTAAATAAGAAACAGATTAACTTGTGTTGTTTTGTATTATGTATAGAAGAATGTAAGACTGCATTGTGAATAACAATTTCTAATAACAGTATAAGTTAAATTAGAACATTATTTTTAAAAAATTGAAATATTCAAAAGTGCACGATTCCAGTTGTATTCATAAAATAATTATCTAGTTCACCACTCATAAAAATACAGTTTGTAACTTAGTTTTTGTATAGTTAACAATTGAGTTACTTGCTCAAAGATAATTTAAAAAAATATATTGTAAAAAAATGTAAGAATTTTACAGCCTTCATAATTATTAAATAGGCTTCTAAGTTAATAGTTTCCTGACATAATAAAAAATCAGCTTATTATTTTCGTTAAGTGGTTCTCGCGTTATTTGCTATCATCCGTACATCCAATATGTCGTCCAATGTAATATCTCTATGTATATATAAAAATGAATCGCTGAATTTGTTGCTAAGCGCAAATCTCGAGATCAGCGTTCAACTATTTCACTAATTCTTTTTTTATAATATTCCTTGAAGTACGAGGATGGTTGTTACGGAGAGAAAAATTTAAAAATTGCCTGAAAAGTCTAAAAACAACACTTTTTTATATTCCCATACAAAAGATTTGTAATAATACTTAAAAGTCAATTTGAACTTTAATACCATACAATAAAGTTTAAGAGTTAGTGGAGGGGTTCCGGGAAGGCAATTGAGTGATGTTACTATCGTATAAATATTAATGTCAATATTTGTCAATATTTTTAATTTTTATAGCTAACCAGTAACCCGGTGTCACGAATAGCAGAAATAAATATTAAAAAAATTTAAAATTAAAGAATCGACTGTTAGGTGGTACGAAGTTCGCAGGGTCAGCTAGTTTATTTAATAGATTCTTTTTACTATAATAGTATTCATAAAAGACTTCCAATGATATTTAATCTATAGTTTGATGTGAATTCTGTTTAAAAGTGTATATTTTATAGCACATTAATGCATTGTTATAAAAATACTAGCTGTGCCCATGACTGTCCACGTATAATTTGACGAAAGTTATTTTTCAGTTCACACTCATAAAGTAAATAAATTTCTAATATAAGAGTAGCCTAAGTTACTCCTTATTATATCAGCTATCTGCTAGCGAAAGTCCCGTGAAAATCGATCAAGCCTTTTCAGAGATTCGCCGGAACAAACGGACACTCCAATCGTATTTATTTGTACAGATTGAGGTTCAAGAGTAACTGCTTCTCCACATACTTTTCATTATTTGAGAATAAAGCACATATATAATCATAAAGCAATAATATAAACTTAAAATAAAACTGTTTCTTCTAAATTAGTTTATTTTGAAATATATTCTGATAGACATAGGAATATTGCTTTCAAGTGACTATCAAGCCTATAGGTATTCTTTAAAGGGCCACTTGTAATGTTATTAAGGTGTGGTAAAATTACTTTCAGTCTCAAGCTAGTAATAAATATGTTTTAACTAGCGACCCGCCCCGGCTTCGCACGGTTACAAAACTCAATGTTCCTCTTCTAAATTATGTACAGTACAAGGCCGTAAATAATGCACATCGACTTTTAGAAAGAGACAATCAGCTAATTTGAACTTTGTAGAGCGTTATCTCTGACGCACGTTACCTATGAGACGTATCGGACTGTCAGTATTTCATATGACAGTGTAAGAACCCAGTTCCCAGATCACCTGTCATATTTTTTTTGAAGGACAAAATATATTAAATTCAAATTCAAAATATTTTATTCAGCATAAAATTATTACAATTTCTTACTGAACGTCATGAGTCTACTACCAGAAAGAAAAAGCCTCTGACCTGAGAAGAACTGGCGAAAGAAACTCAGCGGGACTAATATCATTTTTTTTTAATTATGTTTTTTTTTCCAAAGCAGATTGAAATTTACAATAATTTTATAGGTTGAAATAGCCTGGCGGCGATCACATCATTCCCAAAGCGTACTGTCTTCTATAAAATCGTTAATCGAATAATATCCTTTAGTACACAAACGTTCTTTCACAATTTTTTTAAATTTGGCTGCTTTATATACGTAAAAATGTTATTAACCAGCTATTTTAGTATTTATCGCCAGACACTAATTATATTACTATATTTTAAAACCTGTAGAAAATATTTTAGCAACTCTTTATACTACGATGTATACTGTAATGTTTTGTCAATCAGAAACAAGGAAGTCTGGGGTCTGGGATCTTGGACTATAACGCTCTACGAAGTCGAAATTAGCCGATTGTCTCTTTCCAAAGGTCAATGTGCAATATTTATGGCCGGGTACTGTATGTATTATTATAGATATAAACCTTCCTTTGGAATCACTCTATGTACTAATGAAAACCGCATCAAAATCCGTTGTGTAGTTTTAAAGATCTAAGCATATATAGGGACAGACAGACAGCGGAAAGCGACTTTGTTTTATAATATGTAGTGAAGTGTCCACAGAGTAATAACAATATATATTTGCAAGTATATTACCTTTGTTATCAATATTGTTTATAATTTTTTATTTATATGACAGTTATATAGTTTTAATAACTTTTTTGTAAATCTATTATAACCCTGCAATAAAACTTAATTTTTTTATCAATCTTCCAAACTGATTGTGTTTCTATGAAAATAATAAATTTTCCATATAGGTACATATTTAGAATTTTCTCAGTAATGGCAAAATTTATTGTAATCTCCTTTTTTACCTTTGGAAGTTAAATTTGCCGAAAATATTAAATTGAAAAACAGATCTAGTCTTAAATTCTTGTACTTTAGTTAAAAGTTACAGTTAGTAGCAATTCGCAATAAAATATTTTTATCTAAAACAAAACGGAGAACATTATTTAACATTTAATATTAATAAAACAACCTAATACATCTATACTAATATTATAAAGAGGTAAAGTTTATAACTTTGTTTGTATATACGGGGTAATCTTCGCAAATACTGATCCGATCATGAAAATTCTTTCGCTAACAGAAAGCTACACTATTCAGGAGTGACAAGATAAAAGGAAAAAGATAAAAATATATAAAGATTTTAAATCAGCAGGATTTGAACCTGCGCCCTCTGACGTGCCGTGTCAACAATTCAATCTAATCAAGCATTATTATTTGCCTTAGAAATTAATTGGTGATTTTAAAACATTTATATTTATCTGATTTGCTGAAAATAGTGAGAGTGTATTGGAACATATCAAATTTCACCGTACCCTTCTTATGTGAAATGGATTATAACGCCCAACGAAGTGGGCACGGGTCGGCTAGTCTATACTTATTATAAAAAGAAGTCCCCCGGCCGCGTCATTCTGTCCTCCTGTCTGTCTGTCTGAACGCGATAAACTCGAAAACTACTAAACGGATTTTTACACGGTTTTCAACAATAGAAAGAGTGATTCCTGACGAAGGTTTAGGTATATAATTTATTATGCTTTTATGTAAATTAGCAGAAGTACGGCGATAAATGTTGAAGAGGTCGCAATAAATCTCGCCAATGGGGGACCTTTCCTCGCGAACGCCGCGTAAACTAGCAAAGATATAGTTAAGTAATGTACTAGCGAATTCAAAATCTATAAAAATGCTACAAAAAAGTCCGCGACAGCATATCTCTATCTCTTACGGTTGACTTACAATAAACACTTTTATGTTCAAATTTGTAATTAAAAACATTACGTTATTTTCAAAGCTATTTTCTTTAGTTCAGTATTAATCCTTATCAAAATAAATATGTTGGTTAGCTGAAGAATTTAATGTAGATAAAAATTGCCCTTTACACTATATCAATCAGATGAATAGTTTTTGAGATATCGTCGTTAGAAGTAATTATTAAAAATAATTAATGCGCAACGAAGTGGGCACGGGTCGGCTAGTGTATAATAAAATGGTAGGAAAGTCAAAACTGTACATTGAATATTTTTAAAAAGAATACTTGGGGTGTGATCTACAATCGATACCAAAGCCAAAAATATAGTTTTTAGAATTTTCGGCTGTTTGTCTGTATGTATGTCTGGGATAAACTCAAAAAGTACTGCATGGATTTACTTTAAATTTGGCACGAATATTATTAAGAAGTCGAGTCAACTAATAGCTACAATTATCACTAAGCTAAGCTACATATTATCACGCTATCACCTACGGGAAACGAGTCCACCACCACCACCACTACAGCCTATCACAGTCCACTGTTGGACATAGGCCTCCACAAGTTCGCGCCCGACATTATGACGCGAACTCATGTGTTTTGCCCATAGTCAACACGCTGGGCAGGCGGGTTGGTGACCGCAGGGCTGGCTTTGACGCACCGAAGACGCTGCTGCCCGTGGGGAACGAGCAGTGAACCTTTATTTGCTGTATAGCGTTCGAGCAGACGACGTCGCGGGCAGCAGCTAGTATTATATTAATTAACTTGAATTGCCTTGTCGAATATTTGTTAATATTGAAATAGTACCTTTTAATACCAAAAAAAAAAATGTGGTAAAGAATTATATAAAACAAAAATAATAATGGAAAATAGATTTGACTTTATCTATGCGACATATTGATATGCGAAATAATGTAATTTTTTAATCCCTGTATATATGAATATTCGTTTATTTATTATTTATTATGACTTAGTCAAATATTAAATACAAGCGGAGTATGGGCCGCAAGGTACTACTTATATATACGAAAAACTGACAATAAATTTTAATGTATCATTAAAATGTTTGTATGTTTCATTAAAATATTTCCATACATGGGTAATGTTTCAAAACAGGAAAACAATAGGACACTATATTTTAGCTCTCTTTAGTTCTAACAACATTTTTGCTCATACGGAAATTATGTGGTTTTCATTTTGAAATTAAAACCACAGCGTTTACAATATCGCTAGCTTCAAAATGACAATAAAATCGTTTCAAGTGTGTAAACCTTGCTAGAATTCTTATAAAAAACCCGAAGTAAACGAGTGTCGTCTTATCAGATATTAATTCGAAAATATATTGATTATATGTGTAATGAAATATTATCGCAGCATGTAGGTATATCGATTGTGCCATTGTAATACTGCAGTGCTTGATAACTCGCGTTATCTGGAGTGGTCCGCAGTGTGACGTGGTCGACAAACCAAATAGTAATTACTTGTTTAATCTTCGTAATCGTTTTATCACAAGAATGTATCAAGGTATATCATTAACTGTTAGGCTTCGGTGTCGCGCTGTTCTGTCAAAATGGTTGTTACAGCGGTAAATATGAAGAGCGATTTTGTTTTTTTTTTCCTCGTCTACAAATAATCGAAATAGTGACTGAATTTTTCCTTGTTTGGTGGATATTGGAAGGGTATTGTTTTGTATTAAATATATTTTATATTTATGTGTTCGTGTTTCAGGCGGATCAACTGACGGAAGAACAAATCGCCGAGTTCAAGGAGGCGTTTTCACTTTTCGACAAAGACGGCGATGGCACCATCACCACCAAAGAATTGGGCACCGTGATGCGCTCGCTAGGACAAAACCCCACAGAAGCTGAACTGCAAGACATGATCAATGAAGTCGATGCGGACGGTAAGTGAACCCACATCCCACCTATATCATCAGAAAACTGCTTAATTTTGATTTCTATGTATTTAGAAAACTTCTTTGAACATAATTATAATATAACTAAGTCGGCAAACAAGGGTACGGCTCACCTGATGGTAAGACCGTAGCCTATAGACGCCTGCAACACCAGAGGCATCGCAAGTGCGTTGCCGACCCTATCCCCAATCCCCCCCAGGAGCTCTGGTCACCTTACTCACCAACAGGAACACAATACTGCTTGAAAGCAGTATTATTTAGCTGTGGTCTTCTGTAAGGTCGAGGTACTACCCCAGTCGGGCTGCTCCATATTTTGAGCAGGAAATTTCCTGCTGTGCCCTACCTCAGTTAAACATATTTGTTCGTAGTTTAACGGTTACTGGTTAGTAAAACTAAGCGTTTTCTGAATAAGAACCGGGGCTAAAAATACCAATTACCTACTCATACATACATTCCACTTAGTCACTGCTATCTTATCTCTATTTATTGTATTACTCTTTAAAACATTGTTCTAAAATTTCCGAACTAAAATCGATATTTCCTAGAGAATATTTTTATAATAGCCTATAAGATACTCTTTAAAACATTGTTCTAAAATTTCCGAACTAAAATCGATATTTCCTAGAGAATATTTTTATAATAGCCTATAAGATACTCTTTAAAACATTGTTCTAAAATTTCCGAACTAAAATCGATATTTCCTAGAGAATATTTTTATAATAGCCTATAAGATACTCTTTAAAACATTGTTCTAAAATTTCCGAACTAAAATCGATATTTCCTAGAGAATATTTTTATAATAGCCTATAAGATACTCTTTAAAACATTGTTCTAAAATTTCCGAACTAAAATCGATATTTCCTAGAGAATATTTTTATAATAGCCTATAAGATACTCTTTAAAACATTGTTCTAAAGTTTCCGAACTAAAATCTAGCCTATAAGATACTCTTTAAAACATTGTTCTAAAATTTCCGAACTAAAATCGATATTTCCTAGAGAATATTTTTATAATAGCCTATAAGATACTCTTTAAAACATTGTTCTAAAATTTCCGAACTAAAATCGATATTTCCTAGAGAATATTTTTATAATAGCCTATAAGGCTATCGATATTTGACGGATGGCAATATTCAACAGATTAAAGTTTATGATGTAATTCTTTTTCACCACTTAACTCCACTGTATATAAGAGACATATTGAGGTGAAATAGTTCGTGACCTGTTCTACCGTATCCTGCTGTTAAACTTTAATCGTAACTTATTTGCAGGATAACCTTTACCCACAAGTCGTGAAACAGGCCCCTAAATGTGACGTATTTTAGCCTATAAGGCTATCGATATTTGACGGATGGCAATATTCAAAAGATTAAAGTTTATGATGTAATTCTTTTTCACCACTTAACTCCACTGTATTTATGAGACATATTGAGGTGAAATAGTTCGTGACCTGTTCTACCGTATCCTGCTGTTAAACTTTAATCGTAACTTATTTGCAGGATAACCTTGTACACCCCACAAGTTGTGAAACAGGCCCCTAAATGTGACGTATTTTATCTTTTTTAAATATCACGTAGTACACCTGTCTGTACGGAGTTGCAAAGTTATCGCCGGTCGAAACTTTATCGTTCGAAATATTTATTACTGATAACTGGCGTCCCAATGGTTCTAGTTTTAATATCGTAATTACTTAGAAAAATGTGTCGATTAAAACATTACGTAAATAGTTACAGTAACTAAAACTTGAGCCGTTTCTTTTCTACATTCTTTTTACATGCGAAAACTTGAAAAATAAGAATAAAAAAAAAATTGCTTGTGTACAAAGTACACATGTCAGAAGTGAGACTTCTTTGGCAAACTAATGTAAAATTATTTACATAGATTTACAAAGTAGCGCGGCGTGGCCTTCCCTGTCTTTTTTCCGTTGCACCCGGTTTGAAATCAACGATTCTAAAGAAGTTTCACTTCGACATTTAACTATATGCACTCTAGTAATCTGTTTAGTGTAGTGGTGCTTGTGCAACGTATGCGCCTAATACCGACGATTTGTGGGTTCGATTCCCGTTCGTGATGGGTATTTGTACATATGTTTCTTCCCGGTTTGGATGTCTGTCCTTATGGATCTCCCTACCGTGCCTTAAAAAGCACATTAAGCTGTGTTCCAGTTGTTAACGTATACACGTGATAGCGATCGCTGCTAGCGCGCTAGTAGGGAATATATCGGCCAACCCGCAGTGGTGGATTAAGCTCCAATCCTTCGCCTACATAGGGAAAAAGAGGCCTATGCCCAGCTGTGGGAAATCGTGATCGGTCATGTTCGGATCAGGACACTTAAATTTACTTAATTATTTTTCAAATACATAGTTGTATATTAGCTGATAGTTCAAATAACTTTATAAAGTAGGAAAATATTAGTAGCTATTAAAACTAAATTTTACTAGATTTCGTAAAGCGAGGGTGAAAATCTTGCAATCGGGGTCAGTCGCAGAAGTAAATCAGTATTAAGTAAAACTCAAGCGGAGAAAACTTTCGTGAAACTCCGCGAGCCCGCCATAAACTACTTTCCTATTGTAATTTGACGCGTACTATCTTTACCAACCTCGATGGAAAGTTATAAGGTATATTATATAAAATATATAATTAGTACCTACTTGTGAAGAGGCGAATTAATCTTATCGCCGTGCTAATATTGTAGTCTATTTCTGGCCGGGGAATATTAAATCATCTATTTTCGATATCGTTAAACAAAAGTTTTCAAAACGTCTGATAAATCAGTGTTAACTATGTTAGGGTCGTCTCAGCTGGCACCGATCCTCGAATCTACCTTTTGCGGAAAACGTTGATCACTTATTTCCTTCAACAAACGAGTGGGCGACGGGCGTCCTAATATATTATGTTCATTTACGTAGGCCGAAGTTTACATCGTACTTTATCCGATTGTAAATATTTTTCAAACTACCCACAACGCCAGAATTAGTTGTTACGTGGCACTCGCAAAATGTTATAATATAATTTGTAGTTTAGCTGCCGATGTCATAACGTCTATAAATAGCGAAGTGGCACCGGTAAACAAACATACATATACATACATACTTTTAAAATTGCTTGGTAATAATTTGACATTGCGTTAATTTGAATGTAACTCGCTGTAATGATGATAACTGATGAGTACTTCCCAACGCGTGTTGATTGAAGGTTACAAAACAATATCGCATAGTGTTTCAGGAACTGTGGCGATGAATTAATGTCTGCTGACAAATCTATACTAATATTATGAAGCTGGAGTTTGTTTGTTTGAACGCGCTAATCTCAGGAACTACTGGTTGGATTTGAAAAATTCTTTCAGTGCTAGATAGCCCATTTATCGAGGAAGGTTATATGGCTATAGGCTATATATCATTACGCTAAGACCAATAGGAGCGGAGCACCAATGAAGAATGTTGCAAAATCGGTTTTTTTTTTCTTTTGAGAGCTTTGCACTGTTAACAGTTAAAGTTTCGCAAAAATCATGTATGACAGAATTATTGTCCCTATTCCACGCGGACGAAGTCGCGACTTCGCGAGCAGAAGCTGGTGTCTTATATATACAGGCTGAGATGCGTTCTGATTTCGAATCACGTTTTTGTACTTGGATATTACGATCACACGGACTTATTTCATTTTCTCGCTCTTATTTGAGTTAAATTAATCAAATATTTTGATTGAATACGTCAGAGTGCGCCGCGTGATTCACGTGAAGAAATACGCTAAGTAAACTTTGGTTTAAATACAATTTTATGATCATAAATTAATGATAATAATTTTACATAACATCTCATCAGCTCTGTAAGCAAAATCTGTTCTGCGTCTACATAATTGTGTTTGCTAGCAAACGAAAAAAAAACAACTTCAATTACATCGACAAGTAACACAACGTAGGTAGACGTAAAAGTAGTCGAGTAAATACGCGTTATTAGATATAACTCTAAAAGTTCTTGTCACATCTCAATGAAATTTAAATGGGACCATATGACACGCAACACCTTTCAAGTAAAACAAAATTCATCGAAATCGGTCCACTCAGTCAAAAGTTCTGATCTAACATACATTAAAAAAAAAAACAATCGAATTGAGAACCTCCTCCTTTTTTGGAAGTCGGTTAAAAACACCAGTTACAATTTTCTGCAATTTTCTCACGGTTAGACAGGCACGAAAGATATTACATCCCCACGTCCAAAAACACGTTTCATTGCTCGAATTTTATAAAGGCGTTCCGACTTTAATCTTCGATAATTTGATTCGAAATCGTATAATTATTTGGCAAACGATATCATTCGATGGCGTCGGTTTATTTATTCGACGATGATATTTGATTATGCGAAAAAATATACGCATATAAATGAGAAAGCATCTGTACAATATCAAATATTCATCATGTGTTGAGCTGTATATTTTTTTTAATGTAAGTAAGTCGGCAAATAAGCGTACGGCTCACCTGATGGTAAGCAAATACCGTAGCCTACAGACGTCTGCAACACCAGAAGCAAGCAAGACCTGCAAGACCCTATCCCCATTCCCAGAAGCCAGAAGCTCTGGTCACCTTACTCACCAACAGGAACACAACACTGCTTGAAAGCAGTATTATTTAGCTGTGGTCTAATCTAAATAGTGGTGTATCGAATCAAGCTGACGGTATTTTCGGTATTGTTTACAATATTATGTTGTACGAGCCGTGCGCGACGTGAGATGACCTTGACATCACATGTTATCAACGTGGCGTCAATAAGAACTGATAGTTTATTAATGCGAGGGTATTTATAAAGATACGCACCCACCTGGCGGATGTGTTGGCGCTTGCGAGGCGTCTCCGCAGCCCGCCCGTTCAGTCAACGTGCGGTACTCGGCCAAAACATCGACAATCGGGAAAGCTAGAGCTATATTTGATACGACACCCTCGTATAACGTCTTCTACTCCTAATGATAATCCCACGAAAATCTATTAAAACGCATTCCTTTCGTTTTGCTAATAATATAATAATCTTAATCTATACTACCTAATATTATAAAACTGAAGAGTTTGTTTGATTGTTTGTTTGAACGCGATAATCTCAAGAATGGTGTGATTTCAAAAATTCTTCCAGTGTCAGATAGCCCATTTACCGAGGAAGGCTATAGGCTATATATTATCACGCTAAGACCAATAGGAGAGGAGCATCAATGAAGAATGTTTCAAAATCGGGGTATTTTGAGAGCTTCCGCTATGTTCGCTGCGTAAACAGTTAAAGTTTCGAAAGAATCGTGTATGATAGAATTGTTCCTATTCGACGCGGACGAAGTCGCGAGCAGAAGCTAGTACGGTATATAATCTTAAAAATATATACATCGGAATTGGCACCTATAAGAATAAAACTAGCGCCACGCCAAATTATTGAGATTACATTTCGGTTTGTAGATTCAGAATTATTGTATTTAATATTTATACCATACTAGATGACACATATATTTGTGAAAAATATCGAAAAAACACTTCCTGAACGCCACCTTTAAATATTTGACAACCACTTGTGACAATTTTTTTGACAAAAGCAGATGTTTCACATCTAGGAATATTTTGTATTGGAAAAATAAATTGTCGTTTTTAGTATTTTCCGCTACGTAATATTTATGTTTCAACCTTCCCTGAACTTCAACATATATTTCAAGGTCAAAATTAGCCAAATCGGTCCAGCCATTGTCAAGGTTTAGCGAGACAAACGAACAAAAATTGATTTTTTTTTTTTGTATAATCAAATATTTAGTCATGTCAAACTCGTGATGTTCGATCATCCTTGAAGTTACGGAATTTGCTCGAATCGAAAATCATGGGAACGAACGTCACGCACTGTTTATTGTCCTTAGACGCAGTTTGTTTAGATGGGCGTGAGATCGTTGATTAACCATAACAATTTACCATAGTTTATATTATGTTAAATGTAACACAAGACTCGCGAAAATGCAGAACGGCTGATACACGATACCTGTCCATCATCATTGTCATCGTTGGCTCTGACGTCAGCCGAGGTCACGCTTACGATCTCCGAGGCGACTGTTTACAAATCTGCATCTGAATGGATTATAAATATTTATAATGTTATTTGCTTTAAAGTTGTTTATTGTAAATTATTTTCCATCAAACTTTTAAATAACAACATCGCGGCGATATAAATGAATATTATGTGCTTTCAATAATTAATGATGTGATGTGTCAATTTATCAAATCGAGAATCGCAAAAAATCTCGCCTTAACCTTCAAAAAAGGAAAGGGAAAGAAAAAGGACTTCAAAAAAGGAAGTTTCTCAATTCGACCGTATTATATTTTTCTTTGTGTGTTCGCGGATAACTTTGTCGTTTGTTAACCGATTTTGCTGATCCCAAGGGTAGTACCATGATAAGGATACCAGAATCGGATGATGGTATCCTAGAGAAATAGCCCCTCGAATATCGTAGCGGCGACTACTAGTGCGTTTGTTAATTTGTTTCGACCACTTATGTTATATTACTTGTCAATGGAAGTCGGTTTTCTTCGTTTTCTAGCAAACACAATTATTATCAACTCGCGTCTTTAAAACTATTGGCCTAAAGCGCCCCGTAGACGATCAAATATTTGATCAAACTTCATATTAAATTTCTGTTTGACAAACGTGTTTGTCAAATTATTTGATCGTGTGCGGGGCTGCGGGTTTTTTTAATATGTTTGTTATATGAAACATGAAGTTTGATCAAACATGTTTGACAAACAAGTTTGACCGTTTACGGGGCCCATAAGTACATCGAACATACAAATAACAGATTACATCCAAATTTTCATTATAGTCGCGTCACAGAGCAACGAAACTAAGGAAATGAGATGTTTCCCGTTCGGAAATAGTCCGAGGGCGAATCTTCTAAGACGTCCTGACTACTTAAGACAATCGCTTTATCCTATAACAGCTTGGCTGTCTCTTCAAGTATCATGTATCTTATTTGAACTATCCTTATTGGATATCAGCTATGCTCAAAGGATTTAAGATTTACTAAAAGTTGCTAAGTAGACCGTGTCCATTGATTGTCAATCTACCCTCGTTACGAAATTGAATTTTAATGTGTCATCATTTATTTTAAGTTTGCAGTTTATGTTTAGTACCTGGGTGGTATTTTTAGTATATATTTTTTTTTTTGTTTTGTTTTTTTTTCTCGGTATTTTTATATTTTATTTTTATTTAAATAAAAAATAACGAATGCAATTAGAAAAAAAAAGAAAAAATAATAGATTGAAGACGGATTTGAACCGTGGTCTCATCGGTTGATCCAGCGACCGATGTTCCACCGAGCCATTATAACTTAATTGGGAATCGCGAAATTTACCTTCTTAATCTAATGATATTTTAGCCATTTTTTTTCATTCCCTAAAAACAGGGATAAAACGACATTTTCTAAAAGTGAATCCCAGCTAGCTATTTTTCGCCCCCGAAATCCCCTGTATACTAAATTTCACGAAAATTGTTGGAGCCGATTTGGAGATTCAGATTATATATATATATATATATATATATATACATATACAAGAATTGCTCGTTTAATAGTATAAGATTGTAATAATACTTTATTCTGTAACGCTATTCAGCTTATTATTAAATATGGTATTAAAATAACGGTAAATACGTAACCGATGCAGATAAGCTATATTTGTCGTTTTCCCGCTCCGTTTGTTTGCAAAATACGAGAAATATAACTCGAATGTTCCATTTGTTCGAACATTGTTACCGTAATCGTCGTGTAGGTAATTAAATGTCGTTTGAGTCACGCCTGTGATAAACTTCCCGAGACCGTTTACTAATGCCGTTTTGATTACCTTTAAATATCTATTTTGTTCTGTACCGACGTCAGTAATTTTTTTTTTTAAATTCTTCTTTTAATTTTGTTCTATCAATAACGATAATTTGAATATTTTCAAACCAGCTGACTTTACAACCGTCGTTCACTTAATTTTTGATTACCTAATACTATACTAAGTACTAGAAAAATAAAAAATAAAAATAAAAAGTGTGTGTGTACATATGTACGCACGTAAGAAGTTATACTTCAAGCTAGAGTATTAAAATACTTCCAAAAAAACCTACCACTTAATAATTAGACAATAAGTCCACAACGCCATCTCTTAGAAATGATAAAGACTACTTTCTTGTTTTAGTCCAAGACGCCACCTCTTAGAAATGATAAAGACTACTTTCTTGTCTGCAAAACTAGGGGCATCTATTCATGCATGCTTGAACTACTTCGTATCCACACGCGCATTGTAAAAATTTACTCTTATCATTTTTCTCTAACGCGCCAAAAGAAGTATAACTTCAAAAATTACCCGCATCCGTGTAGCCGTTTTCGACTTTTGCGCTTAGTGACACATTGAGCCAGCGTTGCCAACTCTACCAACTTTTCGGTAGATCTACCAACTTTCCGTGTCTCGCTCAAATCTACCACCTCACGAGAAAAATCTACCAACTTTTCAAGTTTTTGAACATTTTTAATATTATGTTATATATCATCATCATCATCATCATATCAGCCTGTTGCAGTCCACTGCTGGACATAGGCCTCCCCAAGCTCGCGCCAGACATCCCGGTTTTCCGCAATCCCCATCCAGCCTACACCAGCAATCTTTTTTTTTTTTTTTTTTATTTAATGCATAAACTTAAACCTAACATTACAGTAATTAAACCAATTCGTTAGATAAGTTGATCACAAAATCACATTTCATCCACAGATTTTTGAGTAGGTATAAATAACATTTAAACTTAAAAATCACCTAAATACAATTAAATCATAAAAATTCAAATTAAAAATCAATTAAATCATTCAATAAGAGCATTATATAACATTAATAATAATAATAAAAAAAATCTTACGTAGATCGTCGGTCCAGCGGGCCAGAGGGCGTCCTACACTGCGTTTGCCAATACGCGGTCTCCACTCCAGGACACGTCTGCTCCAACGGCCATCGGTCCTGCGACACAGATGACCAGCCCACTGCCACTTCAACTTGCTGATTCTGTGGGCTATGTCGGTTACTTTCGTTCTCTCACGGATAGTCTCATTTCTTATTCTGTCCTTGAGAGAAACCCCAAGCATAGCCCGTTCCATAGCACGTTGAGCGACTTTAAACTTGTGGACCAGTCCCTTCGTCAGTGTCCACGTCTCGGCTCCATATGTCAACACAGGCAGGACGCATTGCTCGAAGACTTTTGTCTTCAAGCATTGCGGAATTTTCGAAGTGAAATATGTTATATATACCTACTAGAAATTTAAACAGCGTATTCGTTCGCGCACTCGTCACTTGGAATATATCGATGTAATATATTTCAACTTTTCAAGCAAGATTTCAAGTTGAAGTCTTGACGTGTTCTTATTGGTTGATTTGGACAATGCCCATTTTTCTATGAAGCCGTGCCCCGGTACGTGCTTTGACGTGTTCAGACAATTCATATATTTAAGTATTCTTTATTAATTGAAACTAGATTTTTAATAATATTCTAAAAGTGATCAAAGCCGCAGTTTATACTTTAATTTAAAAAAAATATATTTGTATTCCGGGTTTGAGATGTCAAAACAGATTAAAACAAGTATTTTTTATATCACAACCTGAAAACAATTTACATGAATATTATTTACTGTTCTTAATTAATTCCGAGTAATTAATTATGAATTGAAAAAAAAAAAATTAAAAAAAAAGAACAAAAAAGCCAACGTCACGCGGTGTTCCCAGGCAGTCACCCTTCCAAGTGGTGCGCGTTGCCGCGTTAGCGGCCGCTCAAATTTTACCCCACATGGGCCTAAAGAAGTTTCACTTCAAAAATTAAACAATTTTTTTTTCTTAAATTTTTTTTAAATAGAAAATCGCATTTCAGTTTCCAGCCCTCATAGTCAAGTAAATTATAATTATTACATTAATTTCTTCAGTCCATAATATGCTTCGATTTTTTAATTGATATTGACCATTTTTTAGTTATTAATCCTTTGTTACTATAATGGAAATGATTGTATAATGATTACTTTTTTACGAAAAAAAAAATGAATTAAATGTATAAAGGTTATATAAAACTCGAAATTATAGTTGGTAGATCTACCTACTTTTCGAATTGAAGATAGTTGGAAACTACCAACTTTTGAAATTGTATCTACCTACTCGATAAAATTCGAGTTGGCAACACTGCATTGAGCTACAATTTTTATTCAAATCGACATGTATATTTTATGTAGGTACATTAAATTTTTAACAGTAATGTTGATTACGGTCGGTTGCTAACGTCCGATAACTGCGCTTGTAAATTAATTTAAATAAACGAACAGCAGGATAGAGTCCTTGATAAACAATTGTATTTTTCCTGTAAAAGAGCTTATCCTGTCTCGATAGCGAGCCAACCGCAAACTGCAGCAGTTTTAGACTATATCATAATGCTCTTACGTCCCGGACGTTATATTGGAAAATGTATTTAGGTATAAGAAAAATAATATTTAACCGTCTGTTTATTGTCATTTTGGTCTGGTTCCCCAATGGTTTTTAGGAATTGAACAAAATGAGCTTGCAAGGACATTTAATGTTAACTAGTTGTACATCAATGCAGCTGGCTCTCAACAAACTGAACACATACTATTATTGAACATGTCTCTACGATCTTTCCCAACAATTTATAAAGTTTTCTGTTTATTTTAAATATATCTAGACAAACTAATCGGCCATAACTTGACATGTGACAAGTAGTAATGATGTTGATTTGGCGAACGCGACGTCTTGCAATTAACTTGTGTATAGTCCTTGGCGCTCGCGTCTACGCTTTTTGTCATTTGCCTCACTACGACAATAATCGCAATCGATGTAGAATAACCAAGATATTTTAATATCGGAACGTGAACTTGAATTTCGTTTCGCGATTTATAAAATGTCGACCGTCTTCGAGATCGCAGCGAATGCGTGGGTTTAACTCCAGCCGATATCGGAAGCGAACTTGCATCGCAAAGTTTCATTGACCCCCTCTTCAGCGAACGAGAATGTTTTATGAGTAGATAACGACTTTGAGATCGCTGAAATGAACGCGGTGCAGGAATGTTATATAGTCGGGAGTCGCGAAATGCCCGGAGTACTTCTGGGTCGCCAGGAAGTGCAGCGGTCCAGTTAATTGCCCATAAATTACGCGGATAACATATTTGATGGAGAGTAAAATTTTTATTGACCACCCGAAATCATTTTAAAATAAATGTTTGGCGTGCTTATGAAATCAAAATTTAAAATTTATTTTATTGTTTTCTAATGTTTACGCAAATATAACTCATGATAATGAAACTTTTTCGGATTTTATCGCGGTTTTAAGTTTAAGGCCCATCATTTCGGTTTCTTTACAGCAACCATGGACACGGTGGGACGATAAAATATCTTTATTCAAATAAGCTTGAAAAGCTCTCTTGATTCGTCATTCTACAAATCAATATTAGTTACATTTAAAGCGAAGCTACCACCGATTCGATATAGATTCTGCAGAGAAGAATCGGCAAGAAACTGCGCAGTTACTTTAAAGTTTGGAAGAAAGTTGTCACTTTTGGCGTCGAGTGTAATATATTGTTTATAAGAACATTATTTGTGGCCACAAAGTTGTTTTTGTAACGTTTAACCTTAGATTAGAGTAAACTGATTGTTAGGTTTCGTGTAATTTTAATATTTATCCCGCGATAAGAAGTCGTTCACTCCTCAGAGACTATTGTAACTCTTCTAACGTGAATTGTTGGTCAATGGACAAAATCAAAAAATTAACTTGACTCTTGGATTCACCAACAGCGGACCGAAAACATAGACATTGCTTGACCGATTATACTTTAAATAAAACTAAAGACACATCGCCATGATTTGATACTTTAAACATCATTTTACCAAATTTTCAAGTATTTCTTACAGGTTGTTTTAAATTTAAATAAAGAAATTTTATAATACTTTAGGGTTCTTTAGTTAGTTTTTCAAGTGGAATTGTTATGGTAAATTTAAAAAATTTATATTTAAAATAGTTGTAACATTTCTGTGGTGTCCAGGAAAAAGGAGATTTGTTAATTATTAAGTTAAAAATGAGTTCCTTGCACTAACTGATTGAAAATATTGATGTCCATAACAGATTCATTAATTTATTGAACATTAAATAAATTACAATTATCTAACAAACCACGTATTACTTTCTTATTAACCGCCCAGTGTGAAAAGTTCAAATACGCGTACTTATCTCCCTTTTTCCTTAACACCATATATTTGTTATATTTAATTAATATAAACATTTTGTCATGTATTCTGTTTTGTTAGATTCGATGCCTAGTAAAATATTGTAGTATCTTGATACTAGTGTAATACGAACGATGTAAAAATAACCGGAAACGGTTCTAGAAACATCGCTCATCGACATGGGAGGAAAGTCAGCTGACGGGGAGGGGGCGGGCCGCGATCAATACCGACACGTGGGGCAGGGGTAATTGGAAAGCCTCGATGCTAGCTCGAAAATAAGCTCGACGAGCTTAAGCCTGCGATCTGTGTACCAATGAGATTTTCAGATTTATCGAGATTTCGTTCTAGACGATTCGTATAAAATGTCAGTTTTAAAATGACAAAATCTTTTAGCCACATGGAATTAATGTTAGTATCAAATTGCGTGCATTTCTATCGAATGACCATGCGATGTACAGGTAACCAATTAGCGTTGAACGGACGCGAACGACCAATTAGCTGTTGTACGGGTCCGCGTCTCTCGTCTCGATTGACCCCGTTCAACTTCTAGCCCGATGACATACATTGATTTATCTGTAACAGATATTAACGTGACGTCATCGATACGAAATTTTACGACAACCATTTTGTATTTGAAATCGATAGCATTTACTAAATCGATGAAATAGGGCGATGTTACTAGTTCAAGTACAATTAGTTCCTTTCAACGAGATCTAATAGCGCCGGTGTCGCTTGTCGAGTCCTAAGATTTATTATAGCGAAACAGAACTTAGCGGACACGCGCATGCGCCTGTTTATGCTTCTAAACCGAGATCGGAATATAAATAGGCCGGTCAAGAAACTCCCATCGATCGATGTCGAACGACCGCTCTCGCCGTGTCACCATCGTACTTAACCTCATCCAACGACGATTATAATAAATCGCGATCTTTCACCGGGAAAACTAGTAAATTATTCAAATAAAGAATGAGAATTTATGAAGGCAATATGTCTGCCTTGACCTCCTCAGTCCATTATCATGCTCTTCACGCTCCAAAGCCGTCATTTGTAATCGTTTTGGAACAGCGGGTCATTTGTTTTAGTGAGGAAAGTTCCTTGCCTTTCTACTCATACCTCATGGTCTAGTGACATTGGTATTTTGCCATCGTTCCTGGAATTTAATCATCATCTGAATTTTCAAAGATGGTTGTATTTTAAACCGAATCGTTTCTTGAATTTGACTAAATTGTTCATTGAAGTTATCCACGTAAATCCAATTCTTACTTTTTAGGAATAAATTGGACTAGCAGAATCTAATACGTAGTGTACGGACAGATAATCGATTCCAACTATGTTGATTCATGTAAAGCCATCAATAAAATTATTTTCAGCATTGTTCTTCCAGACAGTTTGTCTTCACGCCTCTAGCTTCGCTCTTGTCACATAACAGAGACAGATCACCCATTGTATATTCAGGGACACAACATTGAATTTAAGAGGAATTAAATGGGAAGGGGGATCGTCAGGAGTTGGGGATGTGCCAAAATATCGACTAGATCATGTCTCTAGCTTAACTCTGAGATAGCGCGCATGATTGACCCATTGTCGTCCTAACTCCGCCTACCCTTTACGAGTATGATTCACGGATGAAATTAGCTTGGCATTCTAATTGATGTCTGATATCATGTGGTAAAATTAAAAGGCTATTTATAACTGGTGGTATAATTTGAGACGAAGGCGTTGATAGAACCGAGTCCCGTAATAATTACCCTCGGCTGAATTTGATCTCAATTGCTCTACCGTTTAGTTGTAAGCGGTTTTCTAATTAAAGTTAAGTTGGTAATATTGATGGAAGTTGGGCAGCCATATATGTTTGGAATGCTATCGCGAGAGTAGACACTAGTTTCGGCGTGTTCGACTATCGCCAAGCGAACGTGTTGACAAGGCGCTTATCTAACTGCCTCGTGTGTGAAGTCGCAGCATTGCAAATGAATTTGCATATTCCCCTGGCGCCGCGCCAGTGCGCTTGTCGCGATTACTCCGCCGTTAGGAGCATCGCCCGACTCGAACACTTTTACCCTAAATATTACATGGATCTCACTGCCTTCCACGCTACATCTGGCAAACTGACAAAAATGATTCCGATAGTATAGACAATTTACCTACTACTGCCGTGTTTTACAACATTGCGTCGTCTGCGATGTGTACGATTTTATTACCGATGTACATCACAATTATAGATGGAATGCTTGAAACAACATAGATGATACTCGAGAACAATGGAGTATTTGTAAATTCAAAAAAAAAATGTAATGTTCGACGTTGTAAAATAATGGTTAACCATTTACAATGTGTATAGCCATTGAATTATCAATCATATGCGAAATGAGTTCATAACGCGTCACCGGCGCGTCCGCTGTTGCGCGATAATTGCGGCTTCCGCGTCTCGCCATTTCTATTGTTACATGCAGCCGTCAATAATTGAGATTCATTACGTGCCATCCACGTTCCCGGCCTGGCGCGAATCTTTATAGTCTACTAGCTGACCCGCGCGAACTTCGTACCGCCTAACAGTCGATTCTTAAACTTTATGGTATGGTATTAAAGTTTAATTTTGTTTTTTATTTTTGTGATTTTGCTCATTTTCTTTGGTGTACAATAAAGAGTTTTATTATTATTATTATTATTATTTAAAAGTATTATTGCGAATCTTTTGTATGGGAATATAGAAAATTGTTGTTTTTAGACTTTTTCAGGGAATTTTTTATTTTTTATCTCTCCGTAAAAACCATCCTCGTACTTCAAGGAATATTATAAAAAAAGAATTAGCGAAATTGGTTCAGCCGCTCTCGAGATTTGCGCTTAACAACACATTCAGCGATTCATTTTTATATATAATTATAGAGATTATTAATACGATAGATTTCACTTCTTTCCCCCGAGTCCGCTTTTATTGTTGGTCCAAATATTCAATTATAATGTTTCGTTTGGAGTGACTGCTAAAATGAATGTATCGCGTCTATTCGTGAAAAGAATATGACGGCATAACGTCGTATCCAATTATATCGATCGATAGTCGACTCGTGCAAAGCCATGCCTAATTACGCAATCCATAAGGAATTTAAAAGATACAGTAGGCATTGTCGCTGACGCCATCTTGACTCGCGCGTCCTTGCTCGAGCCCGCTAAGGCTTCGTCTCGCTTGCAATACCTACTATACCGGCATACGAATACATACATCTCTAAACGTACAATGTCTCGGTCCTTCCGACGTGTCATTGTTATGTTCTCATCGATTAACGAATTTTGGAATGTTGCTGATATCAGTTTGATCAATAATAAATAATTGATAGCAAATTCCTAACTTATAGTTTTAAAAGTTTGATTGTACATTTATAAGTTTGTAAATTTGTACACTAGCTGTGCCCCGCGGTTTCTCACGATAAATTGAAAAAAAATAGCCTATAGCCTTCCTCAATAAATGGGCTATCTAACACTGAAATAGTTTTTTAAATCGGACCAGTAGTTTCTGAGATTAGCGCGTTCAAACAAACAAACTCTTCAGCTTTATAACATTAGTATAGTATAGATCTATAAGCTTGTAAACTATTAATTGTATTTACGTTTAGTTCTACTACGAATTTTTTTAAAGCTAATGTTATTAAAGGCACTTTATCTCACGCAAAGTTTTAAATAATCTATCGATTGGATATTATTTTTTTAGCCATAATACTAAAAAGGTGATCACTTTGATAGGTTTTCCGCTATTATTATTAACTAAAAACAGGAAAGATATACCACGAAATTTACCAAGAAAATGACGTATCAGAATGATCTCATTCTTATACGATTAAACAGCAATCTAATCAGATTATTGTGTTAGTCACAGTTGTGAATTACTAATCAATTTACCAACGAACGAACATAAATATTGTAATTTATATTGAGGTAACATAGTTATGTACTAATTGTAAGTAGGGTAGAAATATAAGGTTTATAATTTCATGACGCAGTTCGCTGTAACCGAAGCCGGCCGCAGACCGCAAGCCCTTTGTTCAGGACCCACTGCAACGCTCTAATGTTTCTCGTTCGAATTGTGCAACTAACCAAACAACCGTTATATTTAGCCTTAAACAGATACAACAAATTGCGGGTTCGATCCCCGCACATGACAACATTTGTATTGACCATACAGATGTTTGCCGTCGTCTGGGTGTTTGTGCAGTCCTTGTGGGTCTCCCCACCGTGCCTCGGAGAGCACGTTAAGCCGTTGGTCCCCGTTGTTATCATGTACACCTGGTAGCGATCGTTACTCATAGTAGGGAATATATCCGCCAACCCGCATTGGAGCAGCGTGGTGGATTAAGTTCCGATCCTTCTCCTACATGGGGAAGAAGCCTATGCCCAACAGTGGCATGTTACAGGCTGAATCGTGATCGTGAGATACAACAATACATTGTAACGCAGCTGTCTACGATGTCTTTTAGTATCTGCCAAAATTTATAATGTTTAGTCGGTCCAAGTAAGCGTCGCATAGGAAAATGCCTCGTGTCGCGGCGTCCGGGTTTATGGTTCTGTCGCACGAACAATGAGCGGCCACCCAAGCGATATAGTTATATCAAAGTTGGTAGGAATGGTTTGCGAATTCAAAGGAAGTCTGACTCGAATACATTAGATCTTATAACGGTTGCGCTATATATGACATCATTAACTTTTGCCCGCGACTTAATCTGCATGGAATAGTTACTTTGAGTTAACTGACGAAACACTCAAAAAGAATATAACCTATATAAAAAATATAGCCTATAGCCTTCCTCGATAAACGGGATATCTAACGCTGAAAAAAAAATTCAAATCGGACCAGTAGTTCCTGAGATTAGCGCGTTCAAACAAACAAACAAAAAACTCTTCAGCTTTATAATATTAGTGTAGATTATCGAAATACGATTGGAATGAAAGTTTTAGAAGGAGATATTATTTTTGTTTTGGTTCAAACTTGATTTCATTATTTACATATTTAATATGAATGTATAACAATTTTAATATGAATTTTGTGTATTAAAATCATGTGTCGTAAGAGAGAAGAGCTAAGTGTACTACTACAATCGTCCAGATGTGGCCTATAATCGAGAGGCATTGCGCGGTCGGGAATGCGCTGTGCATTCTCGAACGCTCGTACCCCGCGCCCCGGTATAAATAGCCCGCGACGACTCTAAAGGTTACCCCGGAAATAGCTGTGACAAACTTAAACGGAACTTGATTTGGCGACGGCTCCCGCGGACATCGGTCATCGATGACCGAGACAAGATGTCGCCTTTTTGTCTTAACGCTGATGTGTTTGTACAAACAACACAAAATTCTCAGTAATAGTGCTCTCAAGTATTGTTTTCTTGGGTTGTAAGGTAGCTAAAGTTCTTATGTAGAGTCCAGGCAAGAGTCGGCAACTCGCTTGTGAGGCTCCCGGTTTATTAGGTTTTCACAAGCTATGGTTACCGTTTACCATCAGGCGAATCGTACGCTTGTCGGCCACCTTTGTGGTAAAAATGTAGAGTACATGATAGAGTCTATGAAAAAACCTCCACATTTCAGGGACAAAAGGCTTAATCTTTTGCTAGTCTAACGATAAAAACGTCCTTAGGTTTTGTACTATGGACATCGGAAACTTTGGTCCGATTGCTAAAATATTAATTAATGTGTAATGTGAGATGTAAATAAGAAATAAATAAATTGTAACATATTTACTACCAATTGAGTAAGAACTAAGAACTCTCTTAAAAGCTAATACATTTTATTTAATAAAGATATTTCAAAGCTGTTTATTTTGTATATAAAATTGAGCAATTCGTATAACGAGCGATTTATTACTAAATCCAAATCATGTCGCTTCCGTTTTGCGATGAAGTATATTTTGAAATTATGAATTTAGTCATTCGAGTTATTTGAAAGGTAGCCGACCGCTGAATGTACGGTAGTAATATTAATAATAAATATTTATGACTTGCACAGTCGTCTGTTCCTGAAGGTACTACGCTTGTGTTATTGCCTTATAGGTAACAGCCGGCTGATATAGTTTTTTTTTTTTTTTTCGATGTATACATATATCACCCCCAGACACGAGGTGGGAGTCGACCCCAAAACCTCCGGAGCAGAAAGCACGGTCACTAAAAATTGCGCCAACGGTCAATCAACGGTACTACATTTATTACCGTTTCGTCCAAATGTTCGTTGTGATTCACCAAATATCGCTAACTTTTTGAAATTGTCACCTGTAAAAATTTGCAATAACGCATCAGTGTTTTAGATATTCCTTTACACAATAGAACTAAGCTAACAGTAATTTCTCAGCGCTGTTAGCTTTTTTGCCAAAGCGGTTATTCTTGCAGTACTCTGTCTGGACGTGAGAGGTCGATAACTTTAAAAAAAACTATTGTTATTCAACCTTCTCATTCTTTTAAAATAAAATGATATTTTTTTTCTTTCAAAAAATTCAATTTATTAAATTATCGTTATTTTAATATCGTTATTTACACGTTTCGATTCGTGACAATAGTCACTTGAAGTTAAAGTGCATTTCGTGTTTAATATTTTTCAGTTATAATTCATTCAGATATCACAAAGTTTAATCTAAAGTATTATGTAAATAACTCGCGGTTAAAGTGGTTATTTTATTTGCGCAATAAAAATTCTCAAACATTTTCTCAATACAAGTGGCACGCTCGACGATAGCATTACAATGAGTAACTCGTGACTCCGTCTACAAGAAACTCGCATACAATATAACACTAGTATTCAAAATGAATACTTACATATTCTGTAGTTATGTCTGCTCCATTTAAAATGAATTCAATCTATCTGTGATCTATACTAATATTATAAAGAGGAAAGATTTGATTGTTTGTTTGCATTGAATGGGCTCCGAAACTACTGAACCGATTTGTAGAATTCTTTCACTGTTGGGAAGCTACACTATCCGCGGGTGACAGACAGACAGGCATCATTATATTTTCAAAAAAATTAGGCAAAATAAATATTTTAATTTTTTTTACATACCCGTGCGAAGCCGGGGCGGTATGCTAGTAGAAAATATAGGTACTAAAATTAAATTATTTATATCAACTAACGCATTCCAATATTGGATATTTCGTTATCAGACGATACGATTCTTATGTTTTCCGTTTCAGCGCGTTCATTGCTGGAATAATCTTAATTATTTACGTCCGTAATTCATGTGTTGATTTAACGCGTATGCTACACGATTCTCCATCTTTTCCCATAAATCCAACCCCAACCGACAAGTTCCCTTTGTTCGGCAGACGTGTACTGTTCGTAACGCTCAATTTAAAGCCTGATTTACTACTGCCCGATAAATTACGATTGCATTTGTCTAAGTCGCTCTCTTATACGGTTATGTTTCGCTACTCCGATCAATCTTAGCCATTCCTCGTTATGTCAATCGCGACCGCGTACCGAACACACAAGTCGTGGAAATGAATTACCCGTATTAAATCAGTCGTTTGCAGTTTTTGTATAATCACTAGTCGATGATACGCCGATAGATTTATATCGACGTAATCGATATTTCTCGTGTCATTCTCACTATCGAGGCTTCTTCTGTTTATTGTGTTAACATTAAATGCTAACATGTTTTATACAACTTTATCGTCGGTTAATTGTATATAGAGAGTATCGTCGAGCAGCACCATGAAAAGAAACGCCAGCGTTTATTCGCGTTTCTTTTGATATCGGGCTCTTCGATAAAAATAATAAAAATTGCGCCCATCAAACGGTTGGAGATAGTGTTTAGCGTTACCCTCGTGTTGAGTCATCCTGAAATTTCTTTACTTTCGTTATTTCTTGTACTTGTTGATTCCAAAGAAAACGAACCTGGAACAGGATTAATTAATTATTGTAAGGGAAAAAAAACCGTCAGCGACGGACCACGTCCTAGTCTTACTACGTCACAGGACTGTCGATCTGTAGTTTTAATGTAAAATCGCCTGTGGTATAATTAAAGCGTGCATGTTTAACAAAAGGCATGGGCACTTTGAGCCCATGGATGTTTATTTAAATTTAAAAAAAAAAGAAATCGAACAGGATAAAGAGTAGGACATGACGATGTTATAAATACAAATAATAGTCAAACATATCTATGTTCTCATGTTAGTCTTTAAAAAAAAGCTCAAACACTCGTATTTACGTTACAGGCAACGGAACGATAGACTTCCCCGAATTCCTCACAATGATGGCGCGCAAGATGAAGGACACAGACAGCGAGGAGGAGATCCGCGAGGCCTTCCGCGTGTTCGACAAGGACGGTAACGGGTTCATATCCGCGGCCGAGCTGCGCCACGTGATGACCAACCTCGGCGAGAAGTTAACTGACGAGGAGGTCGATGAAATGATCCGCGAGGCCGATATCGACGGCGACGGTCAGGTCAATTATGAAGGTGAGTGTCGCTCTAACATTGCCACCGGCGACTACATTAAAAGAAAGAGTACAAGTATTACAAAAAGAAAGTAACGGAACATTAACAAATTAAGTCTAAAGTACTTCATTGGTCAGAAGTCGTTTTTAGGAATATTGGACTAGTTTGACCAAATACGTCGTCCCACACCTGACGAAGCTAACGTTTATGCACTGTACTGTTTCTTTAATACGACTAGGTCGGCAAACAATTTTCAACGGCCAAGATGGTAAGCGGTTACCGTACCCCATAGTTACTGACCCCACTCCGATCCCCAAGAGCTTAGACCACCTTACTCACAACGGGAACACAACACTTAGCTGTGATCTTCTGTAAGGTTGAGTCACTTCCCCAAGCGGGATGCTCCAAAGTTTGATCAGGATATATGCTGCTTTGCCCTAATGATACGTTTAAAATATCCACTTTGATTATGCATTATTTTTATAGTTTTGTTTGTGAAAATGCAAATGATATATGGGTTGGTTTGGAGCGAACGTTTTCACTTTTATGTTCCGCATGTTTCGTCTGCCGTACTATCAGAGAGACGATGACATTAAGCCTCGATACCCAAGTGAAAGCCACACCTTGTAGATATGACGTTTACTTGTGATCATGTCTTTAAAGATTGCCGCTATGGTATATTATCTATCTGCTAGAAACTGCTTTTTGTAACATCACCTCGGTAAAGAATTTTTCACCATAAAAACTAAGTTTGACCTCGTAAAGCGTGTTGTTTTATATGGAAACTTAAGATTTCATCTAAATGGCTCTCGTTTACAGTATTAAGCTTTAAAAAAATGCTCCTTACAAATCGACGAGTTTAAAATAAAAATGTATTACGTATTTTCATGTTTGTTGTAGTTATTTACATGTAAAGTATTATATTCATAAATATCACAGATACAAAGCCCACATATACCCGCGCTAGCTTACATCGCGTCAAACCTGGTGACAAGCACTTATTCCGAGCTACAACGTTTTTTTATCGCTCTCGTATAACAGCTATTTTATTTTAAAAAATGCCACATATTTCGATAACGATAACAGGTGAAGGTTACCGATAATTATTTTAACTTCCAGAACTATGCCGATAGGGTACGAAATATGCTGGCGATAGGAAATCATATCGGTGAAATCAATAATTATATTCCAATACAGAACACTATTCACGTATTTAAAAGTGTAATTTTTATTCATAAAAACCCTGACAGGACCGATATTTTAACTGTCCAAGGTCACAACTATATCGACGCTTGAAAGGCAATAATTCCTAAGCGACATATTGGCAACTTTACACTAGAGCATTTTAAAGTTTTTTTTTTCGAAAAAAAAATCATTAAAAATCGCCTATTAGTCATAGCTACTCGATTCTAACGAATTTTAAATCCAATTTGATAGCTTTATAAACTGGTATTTAAAGATTATTCATTTTCTCAATATTTTAAGAAATAGTGTCGGTTAGTAAAATTTTAATCAAAATCACAAACAGGTAAAAATTACTTAACGAGGACAAAATTTTATCATAAACCATGTAAAATTAACTAAGCCCCAGTTTTTCATAATGGTGTTTGAAGCAAAATGACGCATCCAGAAGTAACAGATGTTTGATCCATAGGTAAAATGATCGAAACAAAAATCGAAAAACTTTTCTGTCAGGCAATTTTAACCATAGTACAAATTAAATAAGGTAAGTGTAGGGCTTTACTAACTAAGAATTTAGGTTTTAGTACACAACATTTAAAACTTTTGGATAAAGGTTTTCGATGGATAATTTTATCGCCTTCATCAATACCTAAACAGCCGTTGTAGTGATCTACAATCACTCACTACTGAGAATGGACTTCCATCTGACAAGGGACGAATTAGAGCATACTCCGCCACACTGTCGTATTGCAGGTTGGTGGAGTTTTTAGGCCTGTGACTAATCTAACAAGTTAACAAAGGTTAATGGACGTCTATGTAAGCCTCTAACACATGAATGTTGCAGCTAAATCTCTCAAAGAAGAAAATTGCTGTCAAAAACTATTGTTACAAATAAATTAAAATTGGAATGGGTTTTGGTTACCTACCTTACTATTCATTATGTAATCAAAACAAAAAATAATCCACGTCAAGTATGTGTTTCAGATCAGTTTTTTTTACAAAATATATCTTTTTAGGCAGGTAAATATTAACTACTTTACGTTTTTAAAAACAATTGCATTTAGGTAAAAAACTACTAAGCGACAATGAATACATAATTAAGGTGTGTTAAAAAGTCATAAACTACGAGAGAGAAAAAAAAATAATCAGGTAAAATTTCTTAAGCAATGTTTTATATCCTAGGTATGCAAGGCAGAAAATACTTTATGTTTAAACGCATTATTTCGAGTCTAGCCAAAAATTACTAAGTGTAAACTGTAAAAATAGAATACATACTAAGTGAAAGTTATTGATAAATCGGTAAAATTATTGTCGCTTGGACGCCGAAAACTGTGAAAATGTGTTTTTTTTTAAGTTACCAAGCGACAACAAACTTCGTCCTAGCGCCATGAGAGTGAGAGCAATCGACGCAGAATTTTTTGCTGATTTCAACGGTATATATAACTCAATATCGCCCAAAATGTCGCTTGGTAATTATTGCCTTTCAAGCGTCGATATTAAAAAGTGTTTCATATTTGTTCAACAAAGATAATTAAGAGCATTAATATCGTTACAAGTCTCGATAAAAAAGTATACTTGGTCAACTTCCAAACCACGAGTAATATCGGCTTACAGAGCGCGAGACAATTGTTTGGTGACGTGTCTTGTGTGTTGTGACGTACTGTTTACACGTAGTACGAACAGTTTACAATAACCTGCCCGTTCTCTCGGACAGGAGGAATAAATACCATTAGGTGATGTTTGTTCATATGCGCCGAAATAGACTACCAAAACCTTGGTAATATACCACAGAACTAGAATTAACTCGGGTAATATCAGGTGTAGGTTGGTTTGGGACTTAACATATGCATGCGTGCAAGCTATCCCGTAACATGGAATTAACTGAAACTTCCCGTTCTAGTCACTAATGCATCCGTCTCAGAAATGGGTAATAGTTCACAGTTCACACACACAGTGAAACACATCACACGAAAATCTCTGGAATGCAACACAATCTGACTGAGGGTAGTGGCGACGCTTCATTGTTATTAGTCTGTAAATATATTTCTAAATGATCTGATGTAAATTGAACTAATTATCGTAACGGGTTGTCCATAAATGCGTTCGTAAATAGTGGGGATATTTGCTTAGCGTTACAAGATATACAAAGGGGAAAAATTATATATCTTCAAAATTAAAAAAGAAACATCAAATTATTAATGTGTATGCTATTTTAATCAAGAAATCATTTATAGAGGGAGGGTCTAGCTTTTGAGGCGTAAGTTTTGGGGGTAATTGAAAGTATGATTTAGCGTTACAAAGGGGTAATATTCCGCGTGACGTATCGTATGGACGGCCCGAGTCGCCGCTGTCCGCATCGCTTCAGTCTCAACGAGCGCGTTCTCTCTCTTGCAGACTTCCATGCGCTCGCGCAAATGATATTCGCGCGCGGCGACGGGAGTCGCTAGCGCGCGGCCCGCCCTTGTCCTTTCGTTACACTAACTAAACGTTACCATGGACTGCGATACCAATGCGATCTCGAAATATTTCCTAGTAGTGTGTAGAGAAGGCCTCCGCCGCCGCGGCCCACTAGGTACTGACCACTATCTCGATGGTTTGCTGCTCGTATCTGTTCACCTTGACAAGCTCGCTCCCCGGCCCGCCCTTTCCCTTTGTGTCCTGCCTCCCCGGCGGCCCGGTGCATGTGTCTAGTGTCTGTATAGAGCTCTCTTCTAGAAATACCACCTGGCGATCCGCCGGTAGCTTGTGCATCTTCCGAAACGAGCAGCAAACGTAGAGTGAGACCGCGAGTGCGTCGTATCAGAGGGTGGTATTTCACAATCCCTTTGTAGTGGCATGACGAGGTTGGACGTTTCCTCTGGTTTGTTTACTCTGGCGCGCCGAGTACACCCCTCCCCCGGGCTCGAGGCGTGTGCTCGGCGTCCGCTTTTAACTTCACATCACGATCAATTAGCGATTATATTTTGTCTAACAGGTTACTCGTTTTAATAGTGCATCCTCTGTCTGTCGGTCACTACTTTCTGTGTTAATATTATATTTATCGTATTAATAATACTTCATCTTAGGCACGTTTGCGAGGGTTCTGTGAATATTTTCTTGTGTTTTTATCCGTCCCTAATGCCGTCCTCTCTCTGTTTCAGAATTCGTCACCATGATGACGTCGAAGTGAGCCGCCGGCTAGTGTGTGTGTATAAAGCAGAGAATTTTAATATACGTTTTGTTTCATGACACACAATATTACCATCGTATTGGACCTGCATTTCTCTAGTGTTTGCGATAAATTAATATTGTCATCGTTTAAGTTAAATGGTATATATATACCGGTGGGCGCGGGCGCGGCGCGCGTCCGCCCCCTCCCTATTTAGACTTTAAAGTATTCCGTTAATTTTACTATGTAAGGAAGAAAACTTCAAGTGTAGCGGTACAAAGGCGAAACGAGTAGGTGTGCGTCGCGTTGTGGTGGATATCGGTCCGCGAGTGTCGCGAGTGTCGCGCGTCGGTCGCGCGACTGTCGCGCGTCGGTCGCGTGTCGCGCGAGTGTCGTGTGTGGTGCCGCGGGCGCAGTGCTAACTCCGCACCTTTCCGATACATTTAAATGTAAATTTTTTTCAAGTATGAGATATTTATAAAGTACGTGAAAATTAAAAAGTTCAAAAAATCCCAAAAAAATATACCGTGGCCGTAGCACGGCGGGACACCGCCCTGTACATTAATGATCGTAATAAATGTTTAAATTTAACTAACTCAGTAAACGAATAAATTAGATTTATTGGTAATGCATTAATTGTATCTGTAAATGACTTGATAAATATTATATTTCTATTGTTGGTGAAACTAATTCTATCGAATGGAATGTACTCCGCTCTGTTATTCTCTTACCACATTTGATTCATTCTGTTATTAAATTTTACAAAAAGACATACTGAAAATAAATGTTTCTTCATTTTTAGGTCAATAAGGATCGGTGTTTTATTTCCTATACCTATACCACATCCTATCCTGTCCCAAATAGATAAGTTAATTACCATTAAAACGTAACAGAATTCTAAAAATACTACTGTTTACGTATTCTCTATTTTACAATATTAGAATTTGTTTAATTTAAGTTAGCTAATGCGTAGTTAATGACTTTGACTGAATTAATATGACTAGCCCATTCTCGCAGTTTGTAGTGACCCTGCTTTCTGTTCCGGGGGTTGTGGGTTCGATTCCCACCTCGAGTCTGGGTGTTATATACATATTTATATATTCATATATGTATTATTTATAAGTATGTTTATCGAAAAAAAAAATATGTAGCTAGACCAGTCGGCTGTTACCTATAACACAAGCATTAAGTTGCTTAATTTAGGAACAGACGACCGTGTGTGTATTGTGTATATATATATATATATATATATAATGATGTAAAAACATTTGTAAACGCTTACATTTAATACATTCGTCCTATTTGTATACGTCCTACTTGTATACGTCATATTACAAACAAACAATATAAACTGTGATTAAGTTTATTTAGGCAAGACAAAAGTTTAAAAAATCTTTTATGATATTAGCTCATGCAAAGAGATAAGGTTTTATACAAATATTTGATGACTGGCTTTGCTTGCTTTTGCACTCGACAAAGAAAATAAATTATGATTTAACCCTGAAATGCATACTGAAGGACTGTAGGATACAGACTACATAGTATTCTGATGACTGAATATCATGCACCTTCGTCTAAAAAAATATCACCTGCCCATGGACTTAATTATAACTTCTTATGTTGGCAGTGTTGTTTTTCAGTTTGTTCTTTAGAGTTATTGTTAACAGATTTTTTTTAATTTATCAGATGTTTATTATTATTAAAATATTATTAAAGCTGAAGAGTTTGTTTGATTGTTTTTAGGGTTCCGTACCCAAAGGGTAAAAACGGGACCCTATTACTAAGACTTCGCTGTCCGTCCGTCACCAAGCTGTATCTCAAGAACGACGATAGCTAGACAGTTGAAATTTTCACAAATTATGTATTTCTGTTGCCGCTATAACAACAAATACTAAAAAATAAAATAAACATTTAAGGGGGGCGATAATTTTTTATTAGTCTAAAACGCCATCTATCAGAAATTAGGAAAACTTCGTCAAGAGACATAATAGAAATAAACTCCAAACATGATAGACCCAAGCAATGAGATCATTATTGTGTGCCTAGTGAATAAAATTAAATTTAGTATGTGACATCCATGTGACATCAAATTAAAAGTATGATTTTTTTTTTAAATATATAGCACGTACAAAATACAAATCCTACAATAGGTATTATTTTTTTTGGAATTTGAAGTAGCGCGCTAATTAATGCAATTTAAATTATTTATTACCTGTTATAAAAAAAAAACCTGCTAGTTTGTGAACGTTCTGTTGAATTGTTTAAAAGTTAATAAAAAATTGTAAATCAAAAATATTGAAAATAATTAAATGATCGATAAAAATAAATTAAGTACCTAGGTATGTATTACGCGTTTTCCATGTATATCAAGTGGATAAAAAAGATTAAATTTGTTTTTTTTTACATTCAACCAACTAATTTCCTCTCAAACCAAATCTAATATAACGTGAAATTCCTCTAAAATATTTTTAAGTTTGTCCCTATTTAGGAATAAACACACGAATTTACTTTTAAATGTCGCTTCAAAGTGGATTTGATTATTTTTGAGCATATATCCCGCATTGTGATAAATTTGTAATCTTTAGGTACCTACACATGTAGTCACGATTATTGCTAAAAAAACAATTGCGTGATGTAATTTTTCAGAATAGTAACCACATGAACGACCTTGGGCATGTTCAGCTGGTATGACGAGTGATTACACTGTCTTATCGCCTTACAACTATAAATAGCTATAAATTTTTCGAATTCTGATGAAATATAAATACCTAAAATATAAAAAATGAAATATAAATGACTGTTCTAAAATGTAACGAAATTATAATAACTGGTTATTTTCGTTTTTATTTCGTTTATTTTATCACAAATAAAATTATTAACAATAAATTTACTAAAGTAGGTATAAATACAATTAAATAAATAAAAATGCAAAAGGGCATTATAAAAGTTTTATGTAGGTATCTGGTATTGTATAGTATAGAGAAAAAAATGTGCTGTGAAACTAGGATGTAGACGGTTTGATTTAAATTATTATTATTTTTATTACTGAGATCGTAAACTTTTTTAATATTGGGCAAATAGTTTTTAAGCTCGTCTAAATCATAGAAATGTAGAAACAACATTGAGAAAGTGCTACAGTAGTTTAGCGATACAAAATAAAAATGTTAAAATAATGTAAACAGGTTCATCGGGTTTGTTAACAAAGTTGTCAAACGCTCGTCGACGAGGCGTTAAAAAAACACGATGCGCACAGGACTACTTAGACAACAAAATTAAAAAAAAAACAATGAATTTTATAATGGTGCTAAACTACCATATTTTTATGAATGCTTAACAGGTATAGGTATATTATCTACAAACAAATTTGTCAATACTACTACATCATTTTATTTCGTTTAATTTAGAAACAATCTCGTATTTCTGTGAAATATTCAGCTTTATTGTCGGCGAATGAGACTAGGGTTGCCAGATAATCAAAACTAGTAGTCAGACAGAATACCCAGTTTGAAAACATTTGGTTAAAATTTTTTTGTGTCAGTAGGTATGTCGTATATGACAAAATTTGGACTCGCTCGCTAATTGCCCTTCGGAAGTACCTAGGTGACTGATCAAAATTAAAAAAAAACGGACAACGTTTAATTTGCTTGGACATGCATTCAAAAAGCCTATGTCCGGCTTTATCCGGACGCCTGGCAACCCTAAATGAGAGGTATTTTGGTTTGTTGGCAAGCTTGTCGACGTTCAGTTGAGATTGATGCTGTGTTGTGTCCCGCTCGCTCGCGTGCGTTCCGCTCTTCGTCCCCCGCTATATCCCTCTCTGTCCGTCCCGCGCTACACCTCCCCCCCCTCCGGCCTGTGTGGCGGCCCCGTCCTGCTCGCTTGCTTGCGCGTGGCTTCCGCTCTTCGTCCCGCGCTACATCCCTCTCCCCGCCCCGCGCTACACCCCCTCCGCCCCGGCGAGTGCGGCCCCCTCCAGGAAGGCGGCGAGCGTGCGCGCGGGTCGTCCCGAGGCGCGCTCGGCCCGCAGGTACACGGCCCCCCCGCGCCGCACGCCCGACGTGTCGATGTGCAGCCAGTCTCCGCACACGAAGTGCTGAAGGACATTGATGACATTTTAAATCAAATTAAATAATAATCATTACTTTTATTATTTTTCGAAGGACCAAAAAATTATTGTACGGAACTGTTTGTACACGCACAATAATAAGGAGGAGTTAAGGTGCGAAATTACTTAACTCGACGAGTGCTGTTTTTATACTGATCTATTCGCAACGGATTTTGATCCGGTTTTCTTTAGTAGAGAGATTCCAGAGGAAAGTTTATATGTATAATACATGCATAATATAGTAGAGGAACACTGATAGTTTTTGCAACCGTTCGAAGCCGGGGCAGGTCGCTAGTAAATACTAAATAAATGCTACACACTCAACGGCCCCCAGTAGGATTATCTCCTGTGTTGGCGGTCCGGAAACACACACAATACTACAGATAAACAGTGCTGTGACCATTGCGCCACACGACTGGAGTAAAACTTCTTTAGCTCCATCTACCTTATATATCCCTCTCATCTTCCGTTCGCCTCACCCGATCACACTTTTTGTAACGCTCTCGTCACGCATGCACCAGCTTACTCAAGTCAAGCGTGCGTAAAGAAGTTTTACTTCAAAAACATGGACAAATGTAGGCCAAATTCTCATACTGAGTTATGAGAGGTTATGAGATATATGAGGATTTGGTCTGCTTTTGTCCATGTTTTTATGAGGTTTATGAGATTTTTTTTATAGGGCGTGGACGCCAGCAACACCAGGACCATTGCTAGCGCATTGTCGACCCCAAAACCTTTACTCTCCGCAGGAGCACTGGCTATCTTACCACAATAACACAATACTTCTTGAAAGCAGTATTATTTAGCTTTGGTCTTCTGTAATTTTCGGGTAGTTCCTCAGTCTGGCTGCTCCAAATTTTGAGCAAAACATTTCGTGCTATGCCCCACCTCAATAAATATCACATTATGCGTATGAAATATCAAGTGAAGTAAGTTGTATAAGTCTAAGTATTAAAATAGTTGGCATAAAGGTAGCACAAAGGTTGTCTAGTACATTACAACAAGGATATATTTACCCTCAGAAAGGCCGCCCCCTTACAGATAGTAGCAGTTCCTGAGCCTTTGTTCCTCAAGTCCACGGCTGGGTCGTCTGTAATATTATGAGTTATAGATTTGTAATCAATAAAACATGTTAAGGTATATAAAACGCGTCATCCCGCTCCACTAGAGATTTGTTAGGGCACTGTCTCGAATTTTGCGGGCAGCGGGGTGGCAGCGGCGGCGGCGCGGGAGCGGCCGGATCTTATGCGTACAATCAAATGGACCGGCCCTCGAAAACAGCGGCGCGGTGGCGGGCAACGAGCGGTGACTCCAGTCAAGCGGTGACCGCCCGCGCGTCAGTATTGCAGTGTTGTGTGAGCGCAACGGCAATATGTTTATACGCGAGCGACAAAGACTTTCTTAAAAAACTTAACTTAATCTAACAATACGATTCAGCCTGTAACATCTTACAGCTGGGATCCCCTCTTTCTCTATGTAGGAGAAGGATTGGAGCTTAATTCATGGTCTGGTCTGGTGGGTGGGGGGTCTGGTATGGTGGTATGGTGGGCTGCTACGTGGCGGTGTAACGGTGCGAGTGTCCTCACCGACCAGCTGCCGGCGGTAGTACTCCCACAGCGGCAGGCGGCAGGCGCCAGGGCCGGTCGCCTGTTGCTACGTGGCGGTGTAACGGTGCGAGTGTCCTCACCGACCAGCTGCCGGCGGTAGTACTCCCACAGCGGCAGGCGGCAGGCGCCAGGGCCGGTCGCCTGTTGCTACGTGGCGGTGTAACGGTGCGAGTGTCCTCACCGACCAGCTGCCGGCGGTAGTACTCCCACAGCGGCAGGCGGCAGGCGCCAGGGCCGGTCGCCTGTTGCTACGTGGCGGTGTAACGGTGCGAGTGTCCTCACCGACCAGCTGCCGGCGGTAGTACTCCCACAGCGGCAGGCGGCAGGCGCCAGGGCCGGTCGCCTGTTGCTACGTGGCGGTGTAACGGTGCGAGTGTCCTCACCGACCAGCTGCCGGCGGTAGTACTCCCACAGCGGCAGGCGCCAGGGCCGGTCGCCTGTTGCTACGTGGCGGTGTAACGGTGCGAGTGTCCTCACCGACCAGCTGCCGGCGGTAGTACTCCCACAGCGGCAGGCGCCAGGGCCGGTCGCCTGTTGCTACGTGGCGGTGTAACGGTGCGAGTGTCCTCACCGACCAGCTGCCGGCGGTAGTACTCCCACAGCGGCAGGCGGCAGGCGCCAGGGCCGGTCGCCTGTTGCTACGTGGCGGTGTAACGGTGCGAGTGTCCTCACCGACCAGCTGCCGGCGGTAGTACTCCCACAGCGGCAGGCGCCAGGGCCGGTCGCCTGTTGCTACGTGGCGGTGTAACGGTGCGAGTGTCCTCACCGACCAGCTGCCGGCGGTAGTACTCCCACAGCGGCAGGCGGCAGGCGCCAGGGCCGGTCGCCTGTTGCTACGTGGCGGTGTAACGGTGCGAGTGTCCTCACCGACCAGCTGCCGGCGGTAGTACTCCCACAGCGGCAGGCGCCAGGGCCGGTCGCCTGTTGCTACGTGGCGGTGTAACGGTGCGAGTGTCCTCACCGACCAGCTGCCGGCGGTAGTACTCCCACAGCGGCAGGCGCCAGGGCCGGTCGCCTGTTGCTACGTGGCGGTGTAACGGTGCGAGTGTCCTCACCGACCAGCTGCCGGCGGTAGTACTCCCACAGCGGCAGGCGCCAGGGCCGGTCGCCTGTTGCTACGTGGCGGTGTAACGGTGCGAGTGTCCTCACCGACCAGCTGCCGGCGGTAGTACTCCCACAGCGGCAGGCGCCAGGGCCGGTCGCCTGTTGCTACGTGGCGGTGTAACGGTGCGAGTGTCCTCACCGACCAGCTGCCGGCGGTAGTACTCCCACAGCGGCAGGCGCCAGGGCCGGTCGCCTGTTGCTACGTGGCGGTGTAACGGTGCGAGTGTCCTCACCGACCAGCTGCCGGCGGTAGTACTCCCACAGCGGCAGGCGCCAGGGCCGGTCGCCTGTTGCTACGTGGCGGTGTAACGGTGCGAGTGTCCTCACCGACCAGCTGCCGGCGGTAGTACTCCCACAGCGGCAGGCGCCAGGGCCGGTCGCCTGTTGCTACGTGGCGGTGTAACGGTGCGAGTGTCCTCACCGACCAGCTGCCGGCGGTAGTACTCCCACAGCGGCAGGCGCCAGGGCCGGTCGCCTGTTGCTACGTGGCGGTGTAACGGTGCGAGTGTCCTCACCGACCAGCTGCCGGCGGTAGTACTCCCACAGCGGCAGGCGGCAGGCGCCAGGGCCGGTCGCCTGTTGCTACGTGGCGGTGTAACGGTGCGAGTGTCCTCACCGACCAGCTGCCGGCGGTAGTACTCCCACAGCGGCAGGCGCCAGGGCCGGTCGCCTGTTGCTACGTGGCGGTGTAACGGTGCGAGTGTCCTCACCGACCAGCTGCCGGCGGTAGTACTCCCACAGCGGCAGGCGCCAGGGCCGGTCGCCTGTTGCTACGTGGCGGTGTAACGGTGCGAGTGTCCTCACCGACCAGCTGCCGGCGGTAGTACTCCCACAGCGGCAGGCGGCAGGCGCCAGGGCCGGTCGCCTGTTGCTACGTGGCGGTGTAACGGTGCGAGTGTCCTCACCGACCAGCTGCCGGCGGTAGTACTCCCACAGCGGCAGGCGGCAGGCGCCAGGGCCGGTCGCCTGTTGCTACGTGGCGGTGTAACGGTGCGAGTGTCCTCACCGACCAGCTGCCGGCGGTAGTACTCCCACAGCGGCAGGCGCCAGGGCCGGTCGCCTGTTGCTACGTGGCGGTGTAACGGTGCGAGTGTCCTCACCGACCAGCTGCCGGCGGTAGTACTCCCACAGCGGCAGGCGCCAGGGCCGGTCGCCTGTTGCTACGTGGCGGTGTAACGGTGCGAGTGTCCTCACCGACCAGCTGCCGGCGGTAGTACTCCCACAGCGGCAGGCGGCAGGCGCCAGGGCCGGTCGCCTGTTGCTACGTGGCGGTGTAACGGTGCGAGTGTCCTCACCGACCAGCTGCCGGCGGTAGTACTCCCACAGCGGCAGGCGGCAGGCGCCAGGGCCGGTCGCCTGTTGCTACGTGGCGGTGTAACGGTGCGAGTGTCCTCACCGACCAGCTGCCGGCGGTAGTACTCCCACAGCGGCAGGCGCCAGGGCCGGTCGCCTGTTGCTACGTGGCGGTGTAACGGTGCGAGTGTCCTCACCGACCAGCTGCCGGCGGTAGTACTCCCACAGCGGCAGGCGCCAGGGCCGGTCGCCTGTTGCTACGTGGCGGTGTAACGGTGCGAGTGTCCTCACCGACCAGCTGCCGGCGGTAGTACTCCCACAGCGGCAGGCGCCAGGGCCGGTCGCCTGTTGCTACGTGGCGGTGTAACGGTGCGAGTGTCCTCACCGACCAGCTGCCGGCGGTAGTACTCCCACAGCGGCAGGCGGCAGGCGCCAGGGCCGGTCGCCTGTTGCTACGTGGCGGTGTAACGGTGCGAGTGTCCTCACCGACCAGCTGCCGGCGGTAGTACTCCCACAGCGGCAGGCGGCAGGCGCCAGGGCCGGTCGCCTGTTGCTACGTGGCGGTGTAACGGTGCGAGTGTCCTCACCGACCAGCTGCCGGCGGTAGTACTCCCACAGCGGCAGGCGCCAGGGCCGGTCGCCTGTTGCTACGTGGCGGTGTAACGGTGCGAGTGTCCTCACCGACCAGCTGCCGGCGGTAGTACTCCCACAGCGGCAGGCGCCAGGGCCGGTCGCCTGTTGCTACGTGGCGGTGTAACGGTGCGAGTGTCCTCACCGACCAGCTGCCGGCGGTAGTACTCCCACAGCGGCAGGCGGCAGGCGCCAGGGCCGGTCGCCTGTTGCTACGTGGCGGTGTAACGGTGCGAGTGTCCTCACCGACCAGCTGCCGGCGGTAGTACTCCCACAGCGGCAGGCGGCAGGCGCCAGGGCCGGTCGCCTGTTGCTACGTGGCGGTGTAACGGTGCGAGTGTCCTCACCGACCAGCTGCCGGCGGTAGTACTCCCACAGCGGCAGGCGCCAGGGCCGGTCGCCTGTTGCTACGTGGCGGTGTAACGGTGCGAGTGTCCTCACCGACCAGCTGCCGGCGGTAGTACTCCCACAGCGGCAGGCGCCAGGGCCGGTCGCCTGTTGCTACGTGGCGGTGTAACGGTGCGAGTGTCCTCACCGACCAGCTGCCGGCGGTAGTACTCCCACAGCGGCAGGCGGCAGGCGCCAGGGCCGGTCGCCTGTTGCTACGTGGCGGTGTAACGGTGCGAGTGTCCTCACCGACCAGCTGCCGGCGGTAGTACTCCCACAGCGGCAGGCGGCAGGCGCCAGGGCCGGTCGCCTGTTGCTACGTGGCGGTGTAACGGTGCGAGTGTCCTCACCGACCAGCTGCCGGCGGTAGTACTCCCATAGGCGCAGGCGGCAGGCGCCAGGGCCGGTCGCCTGTTGCTACGTGGCGGTGTAACGGTGCGAGTGTCCTCACCGACCAGCTGCCGGCGGTAGTACTCCCACAGCGGCAGGCGCCAGGGCCGGTCGCCTGTTGCTACGTGGCGGTGTAACGGTGCGAGTGTCCTCACCGACCAGCTGCCGGCGGTAGTACTCCCACAGCGGCAGGCGCCAGGGCCGGTCGCCTGTTGCTACGTGGCGGTGTAACGGTGCGAGTGTCCTCACCGACCAGCTGCCGGCGGTAGTACTCCCACAGCGGCAGGCGCCAGGGCCGGTCGCCTGTTGCTACGTGGCGGTGTAACGGTGCGAGTGTCCTCACCGACCAGCTGCCGGCGGTAGTACTCCCACAGCGGCAGGCGGCAGGCGCCAGGGCCGGTCGCCTGTTGCTACGTGGCGGTGTAACGGTGCGAGTGTCCTCACCGACCAGCTGCCGGCGGTAGTACTCCCACAGCGGCAGGCGGCAGGCGCCAGGGCCGGTCGCCTGTTGCTACGTGGCAGTGTAACGGTGCGAGTGTCCTCACCGACCAGCTGCCGGCGGTAGTACTCCCACAGCGGCAGGCGCCAGGGCCGGTCGCCTGTTGCTACGTGGCGGTGTAACGGTGCGAGTGTCCTCACCGACCAGCTGCCGGCGGTAGTACTCCCACAGCGGCAGGCGGCAGGCGCCAGGGCCGGTCGCCTGTTGCTACGTGGCGGTGTAACGGTGCGAGTGTCCTCACCGACCAGCTGCCGGCGGTAGTACTCCCACAGCGGCAGGCGGCAGGCGCCAGGGCCGGTCGCCTGTTGCTACGTGGCGGTGTAACGGTGCGAGTGTCCTCACCGACCAGCTGCCGGCGGTAGTACTCCCACAGCGGCAGGCGGCAGGCGCCAGGGCCGGTCGCCTGTTGCTACGTGGCGGTGTAACGGTGCGAGTGTCCTCACCGACCAGCTGCCGGCGGTAGTACTCCCACAGCGGCAGGCGCCAGGGCCGGTCGCCTGTTGCTACGTGGCGGTGTAACGGTGCGAGTGTCCTCACCGACCAGCTGCCGGCGGTAGTACTCCCACAGCGGCAGGCGGCAGGCGCCAGGGCCGGTCGCCTGTTGCTACGTGGCGGTGTAACGGTGCGAGTGTCCTCACCGACCAGCTGCCGGCGGTAGTACTCCCACAGCGGCAGGCGGCAGGCGCCAGGGCCGGTCGCCTGTTGCTACGTGGCGGTGTAACGGTGCGAGTGTCCTCACCGACCAGCTGCCGGCGGTAGTACTCCCACAGCGGCAGGCGGCAGGCGCCAGGGCCGGTCGCCTGTTGCTACGTGGCGGTGTAACGGTGCGAGTGTCCTCACCGACCAGCTGCCGGCGGTAGTACTCCCACAGCGGCAGGCGGCAGGCGCCAGGGCCGGTCGCCTGTTGCTACGTGGCGGTGTAACGGTGCGAGTGTCCTCACCGACCAGCTGCCGGCGGTAGTACTCCCACAGCGGCAGGCGCCAGGGCCGGTCGCCTGTTGCTACGTGGCGGTGTAACGGTGCGAGTGTCCTCACCGACCAGCTGCCGGCGGTAGTACTCCCACAGCGGCAGGCGCCAGGGCCGGTCGCCTGTTGCTACGTGGCGGTGTAACGGTGCGAGTGTCCTCACCGACCAGCTGCCGGCGGTAGTACTCCCACAGCGGCAGGCGCCAGGGCCGGTCGCCTGTTGCTACGTGGCGGTGTAACGGTGCGAGTGTCCTCACCGACCAGCTGCCGGCGGTAGTACTCCCACAGCGGCAGGCGCCAGGGCCGGTCGCCTGTTGCTACGTGGCGGTGTAACGGTGCGAGTGTCCTCACCGACCAGCTGCCGGCGGTAGTACTCCCACAGCGGCAGGCGCCAGGGCCGGTCGCCTGTTGCTACGTGGCGGTGTAACGGTGCGAGTGTCCTCACCGACCAGCTGCCGGCGGTAGTACTCCCACAGCGGCAGGCGCCAGGGCCGGTCGCCTGTTGCTACGTGGCGGTGTAACGGTGCGAGTGTCCTCACCGACCAGCTGCCGGCGGTAGTACTCCCACAGCGGCAGGCGCCAGGGCCGGTCGCCTGTTGCTACGTGGCGGTGTAACGGTGCGAGTGTCCTCACCGACCAGCTGCCGGCGGTAGTACTCCCACAGCGGCAGGCGCCAGGGCCGGTCGCCTGTTGCTACGTGGCGGTGTAACGGTGCGAGTGTCCTCACCGACCAGCTGCCGGCGGTAGTACTCCCACAGCGGCAGGCGCCAGGGCCGGTCGCCTGTTGCTACGTGGCGGTGTAACGGTGCGAGTGTCCTCACCGACCAGCTGCCGGCGGTAGTACTCCCACAGCGGCAGGCGCCAGGGCCGGTCCCCCTCCCGCGCGCCCGCTGCCGCCAGCGCACTCCAGGCGGCCGCGCTGTTGCCGATCACCGCCGCCGCGCCGCCGCCCGTCGCCGCCGGCGCGCCCTCTGAAATGTTACCTTGTTTCTTCAAATATACTTCGTAAGTAAAAAAAAAACAAAGAAAATAAATATATTTTGCGGAATAATACGAGGGTAGGTCAATAAGTCCTAACTTTCTGAACTACCCGTTTTTTTTTTACTAAAATGACAAATTATTTCTTAAGTAAACGGACACTTCCTTCCTTCGGACACCTTTTAGTTATCTTCTGTAACATTTTGGAAAAGCAAAAAAATTCACAGTATGATGTTGGCTGAGTGGAGATTGGAAGAGTGGAAGATTGCAGAAGCCATAGGGATAGGCATATTGTATGATTCACTGGTTTCGATTTTAACGACCACGTGTGTACGAGAGAGCTATCTAAAAGATGGGTGTCACAAACACAACTGAGTGAAAACTTAGATGAAGTGTCTGGTATAGGTGTGGCTAATGAATTTACCAAAATCTACCAGAAACTTTTGGTAGCCTTGGCGACTATTTTTTAAGACGCATGCAGTATAATCACCGTTCATTACATTTAAAAAGAAAGGGCAATCAATGGCGAATATTATGCCAACTTATTGAATCGATTCAATAACGATTTCAAGAAAAACGACGGTATTTGACCAAGAAGAAAGTTGTTTTCGACAAAGACAATTCAAGGGTGAACACGGACGTATAGGAACATGATGACTTTCTCATTAAAACGTGACGACGTGACGTCATGAGCTGTAATTTGTGTTTCAATCAAAATGGCCGATTGCAGTATTTTAATGTTTTATTTTATTGAAAATCACAATAATCTTATTATTTTACATAAAACTAAACCAGTATTTTGAATTTTTTTAATATGGGTGTTCCCCTGAAATCATTAAATTGACGATTTTTTGATACTGTCGTCATGCCCATTCGTCAAACTTATTTACAAACACATTTTACGGAAGACTAATGACCAAGAAAGTTAAAGTTATCAGAAATGTCCATATCTAAATTCATAAACTATATGCCCTAAAAAAATAAATATATTTTCTGAACGACAACAAATTCTGAATAAACCATAGTTTCTGTCGATACGTACGCGTGAGACAAGCAACGTCGATGACCAAGGACGGCTTGTACACGGCCTGCCCGTACACAAGCGCGTCGGCCAATAACAGCTGGCTCTCCAGGTCAGTGTCTTCCACCTGTCGTTACAAAATATCTTCTGAAATTCTTCATGTAGCGGTATTCCGAAGATCCCAAATATATTCCTACACCCATTTGTTTGGTACCTATTTAAAGCAGGGTTTCTTAACCTGTGGTCCATGGACCCCTAAGGGGTCCGTGTTATGAAAGCATGGCAAGCCTATACTTATGTTGTGAGTAAATATTTTCAGTTTGCGCGTAATCAAAATCCTCAATTTGATATTCTAATCCAGCATAAGCAGCAGCAACCGTCACACTAGTTATTTATATGTAAAGTTTGATCGCAAACAATAAATGGTGATTGAAGTAAAGCACCGTTATTTTTTTTTCTTTTTATTTTTTTTGGAAAGGGTCCGTGGACTCTTTGAAATTTTTAAAGGGGTCCATCACTAGAAAAAGGTTAAGAAACCCTGATTTAAAGCATCCCTTCACGAGCTGCACTAGTGTTTTGTACCGGTGTGTCAGTGTGCTAGTGTACTGGTGTGGGTAAGTCTTTACATTAAGAACGGTTGACTGTTCAGCATATTTTTGTCACAGAAACAAAAAAAAATAACCCTAACCTATCTAATTTCCGACCGACCGACCGACGCGGTTCTTAATCTAAAGACTATTCCTGAAGTGTTAGTGTACCGGTGTGTCAGTGTGCCAGCGAACTGGATTGTCAGTATACCGGTGTGTCAGTGTACTGTAGTGTCAGTGTCCCGGTGTGTCGGTGTGTCAGTGTGTCAGTATACCTGCACGTGCAGCCCGTTGAGCGCGGGCAGCACGTCGCCCGGCTTGAGGCAGCGCCCGCTCACGAGCTGCTCGCACAGCGGGATCACTGCTCGCACGTGTAGCGGCACCTGCGGACATCACCTTACTAGCGATCGCTTACACTTTATCATACGCTTGCTCAACTCGTATCAAATATTTATGTGCGTATTCATTACTGGTGTGCGGTTACAGCAGTGGAGAATATAGCCACCCTACCTTCCCGTGGGTGTCGTAAGAGGCGACTAAGGAATAACACAGTTCCACTACCACCTAGGAACTTAAAAAGCCGACCGATGGCGGGATAACCATCCAACTGCTGGCTTTGAAATACACAGGCCGAAGACGGGCAGCAGCGTCTTCGTTCCGACAGAGCCAGCCTTGCGGTCACCAACCCGCCTGCCCAGCGTGGTGACTATATGGGCAAACACATGAGTTCACGCCGTTTTTGGCGTCAACTTGGGGAGAACTATGGTCCAGCAGTGGATTGCGATAGGCTGAAGTGATGGTGATTGATTACTTAATTAACTCATGTATGTAGTAAACGAAATCGATCACTAATACATCTCAACCGTACATTGGAAATACCCAAACGATGTTAATTTAAAGTACTGACCTTCAATTCTGCGAGTGTCCTGATGGCGGCGAGCACAACGGCCGCGCCTGCCGCGCCGCGCGATCCGCGTAGCTTGTGTGCAGAACGTAGGCAAAGCCCGCCACTAGAATTTTAGACATATTCTTTTGCCAAATTGAACGTAAAGGATGTAATGAGACCCTTATTTGAACGGAACAGAATGCGCAACTACTAGACAGTTGACTTAGTCTTATCCATGTAAAAGTAGGGTGGGAGCTTATACCATTTATGGTCTTTCTATCAAGAGTAACAATCATTACCAGATGTTGTCCTCACAAATCAGATTGGCTTTAGAGAGGCAAGAATTTCTAGGCACAAAAAAAAACAAGGGAATTTTGTCTTTACTTTCTCGAGCTAGAAGATTGTCCTCTCCAAAAATAAACCAATGTTTTAAGAAAAAAGTAAAGTAACTTTATACTGAGGTAGGGCACAGCAAGAAATTTCCTGCTGAAAATATGGAGCAGCCTGACTGGGGTATTACCACGACCGTACAGAAGACCACAGCTAAATAATGCTGTTTTTAAGCAGTATTGTGTTCCTGTTGGTGAGTAAGGTGACCAAAGCTCTTGGGAGGGATTGGGGATAAGGTCGGCACCGCGCTTGCGGTGCTTCTGGTGTTGCAGGCGCCTGTATATAAGCTACGGTAATCGCTTACCATCACGTGAGCCGTACGCTTGTTTGCCGACCTAGTTATATCATATTTAAAAAAACACTTTCTCGAGCTACTTGATCATGCTGTCTAAAAAATTCTTTGACTATCCTAACGCTATTAAAAAGTAAAGAAGCCGTTGAGTGTAAGTAGTTACCTGTCGTACGTGACCCCGTCAGCGGCGAGTAGGACGGGCGAGTGGCTGGCGCCGCGCCACGCGCACTCCAGCAACAGCGGCTCCTCGCAGGACGCGGCGGCCACGCCCAGCACACCGCGCATGCGCTGCGCCTCCAGCCACTCGCGCTCGTGCACTGTCACCGTCACCCCCAGAGGACACAGCGTGTCCAGTGCGGCCTAAGCCCATGTGTGTCGCAACAATGATTATCATACGGGGGCAATTATTGTGCACAATCACCGACACCTCCAGAGGGCACAGTGTCCAGTGAGGTCTGCACCCACGGACGTTACAAGAATGAGTATTATACGGGGGGCAATTATCGTGCACCGTGACCGACACCCACAAGGGTCACGCCTCCAACTAACTTATATATCCCTCTCAACTTCCGTTCGCCTCACCCGATCACACTTTTCGTAACGCTCTCGTCACACATTCACCAGCTTACTTCCCAAGTCAAGCGTGCGTAAAGAAGTTTTACTTCAAATAGACAAAATAATATGTTTAAATATTAAATATACGTTATACCTGGGCAAAGTCCACTGGTGTCATTTTGTTAGCGGGCATGTCGGACAAGTAGCGCGCCCAGTTCTGGGCTTGCCCGTACACCGAACCCTTGTCCCACTCCTCTTTACCCTCTGAACCGTACAGAGACAATTGGATCTCTTCGTGTTTGTCACCGGAAGATTTGAACTCTTCGAATCTAATGACACACATGTTCAAGCTTGGTGGTTGAATCGTGCTATATTTTACAACCTTATAAGACGATCTATATATCGAAGAGAATGATTTTTTTTTTAAAAATTTAAAATCATTCTCTTCGATAGCTAATTAAAAAAAATTGTAGATTTTCTATACTAGTACTTAAAGTAGTAAGAACAAGATATTTTTGAACTAAATTTGAATACAAAAGTGTATGAAGTATCCCAGTCAAACGCGAAACAAAAAGATCTTTCTAAAACTTCTTGCAAGTTACAACCATGCCCTGGGAGTCCAAAAAGGACAAAAATAAAGAACGCGACTTTTTTGTGCCATTAGTAATAGGTATACAGAAAACTATTGGCTCTAACTCTATAACAATATTTTACATTATATACTGTATACATATAATTATGTAATCATTATTTTACATTATATACATATTATTATTATTTATTTAGGTATATTTAGACAACTCTTGTGAACAAGACATTCGTAAATAATGTCGAAATGTCGAGCTCCGCAAAATGAACATACAAATCATGATAAATATCCCGTTTTTACAAGCTTTTATTTAACTTGCAATGTATGTATGTATGTATGTATGTAAATTTAATGAATGTTTGTTCGGGTGAAATCTTGCAACTCAATTTTGAAGCAGATATCTTCAACCGATTGAGCTGAAATTTTGTATACAGGTTCAATTTAGGTGACAATGCATGATTTGTATGTATTTATGTATGTATGTATGTTTGTTCGGGTGAAATCTTGCAACTCAATTTTGAAGCAAACATCTTCAAGCAATTGAGCTGAAACTTTGTATACAGGTTCAATTTGGATGACAATGCATGGTTTGTATGTATGTATGTTTGTTCGGGTGAAATCTTGCAACTCAATTTTGAAGCAAATATCTTCAAGCAATTGAGCTGAAACTTTGTATACAGGTTCAATTTGGATGACAATGCATGGTTTGTATGTATGTATGTTTGTTCAGGTGAAATCTTGCAACTCAATTTTGAAGCAGACATCTTCAACCAATTGAGCTGAAATTTTGTATTGCTGTATATAGGTTCAATTTGGATGCCAATGCATGGTTACCTTTGTGATGTCATTCTAAATCCAATATGGCGGCATATCCCAGAGTGCGGACTAGTTATTTTTAGTGCACTTCTACAATATGGGTATCAAATGAAAGGGCTTGCTAAGAATAATTCGAATAAAGTGACGTGATAACAAGTAAATTAAATAAATTGATGTGATTGATTTTAACTATTCAAACTATAACTATTTTAACTATTTCAAACTAAGGAAATACGAGTACTATCTCGCGACAAGCTTTTCTATCATATAGATTATGTGTAATGACTTTATATGTAGATAGTAAAAGTTTTAAAGAAAAAATTTATTTTTTTCGTTTTAGTGCATTCATATAAAAGCTTGTTTTTTAAAAAGGTTTTTTACTTTTAATTTATTAAATTATTATAGTAGAGCAATATATGATTTAGAAATGAGGCAGACGCCAGTGGTCACCTCCAGGCTGCCAGGTGCGCGGCCGCGGCGGCGGCGCGCGGCTCCCGCGCCGCGTCCACCGCCGCGCGCCTAGCGCCGCGCTCGCTCAGCGCGCGCACGCCCGCGCCGACCATCACTCGCACGTTCTCCTGCACGTTACTTATACCCTGGTCACTTGTACTCTACTCGGCTGCCCAATTTCAAAACACAGTAAGGGACAAAAATATATATTTTTAAATATATAAATCGTCTTGTATACACGACTTCATTGGAACGAAAAATGCTAAAAAATCGACTTCGAAAAATTTGCCCCTTACTGTGTTTTGAAATGGGGCAGCTGTACTGTTAAGGTATTATAACTTAGGACCGATCGAAACTGCGGTTCCGGCCAAAAGTTGTTCCGGTCTAATTTTCGGTTTCGGCCAAAAATTGTAGTTCCGGCCTAAGTTTCGGTTTCGGCTAAAAACGGGCCGAAACTTTCGGACACGCCGAAACTATGTTTGTGGATAGTCGTATGTTTTTGGATCTGAGATCTCAAGCATTAATATACCTTCCCATCTCATTCTCAAGTAGCTACCTTGAGAATATTGAAAACACAATCTATGATATCAAAATAAATGTTATTTTTGTATGTATGTGCAAATAATTGTTTATAATACACGACTTTTATATACACTGGTTTAACTGAGGTAGGGCCCAGTAGGAAATTTCCTGTACAAAAAATGGAGCAGCCCGACTGGGGTAGTACCTCGACCTTACAGAAGACCACAGCTAAATACACATACGTTTTCAAGCAGTATTGTGTTCCTGTTGGTGAGTAAGGTGACCAGAGCTCCTGGGGGAAATCGGGGGTAGGGTCGGCAACGCGCTTTTGCAGGCGTCTATAGGCTATCGTAATTACTTACCATCAGGTGAGCCGTAGGCTTGTTACACAATATTATCCACGTGAGTTTCTGTTTTGGTTTCGGCCGAAACTGGGATTTTTGTTTGCCAACAAATTATTAATTAATCTATAATAACAGTACTTTAACAACTATAAAACAAAATAAACTATACCTTTGTCTCATCCAATTCCTCTAGTTTATTATACCCCGGATCTTTCTTTCCCAGACACGAGATGGCCACTGGACCGAACTCGGGGACGACGTCTGTTACGACGAATGCCTTGCCCAGCCTTAGTTCACTTGACAATCTGAAAAAAAAACATTTCTTTCCTTTACTTGGATTGTCTAAAGAAATTGCTAAATAGCCATAATTCCTACCATTGTATTACACAATTTGTAACTATCTTAATCCCTTATTATATAGAGATAGCTCTTTTCAATAGTTTAAAAGGTTGAAAAGTAAAAAAAAATTTTTTCTTTCAACAACATATATATTGTAGTGTAAATTGTGACATTCAAGCGTTTACATAATAATTATGTAAATACAAACTATTTTAGTATAAATTAAAAAAAAATAGTAGACTACTCATAGTTAAAACATTTTTTAAAATGTAATTAAATATTACTCATTTAAATATCTGCAAATTTTTCCACCACTTTTCTGGTTGATTTCTTCAGCGGCGGGCGTCAGCTCGAATTTATCTTTTTCTTCATAGACACCCAAAACAAGGCCACTCTGAAATCCAAATAATATTAGTATTAACCATATCTACTTCCCAATTACACTTAGAACTAAATATGTATTTACTATTCATTAAAAATCTTAAAATAACTAGTTTAAACAAGTAATTTTTAGATCAAGTCTCAAAATTACTCAGTTTAACTGTACAAACATACTGAAACACTAAATCCAAAAATACAATATTTCTTAACGTTAAATATGAAAAAATTACCTTGTTCCCATCACTACTGGAGTCTTGTATTTCTTTTGTATCATCTTTACCAGATACAGGTCCACACTCGGTGCTGGCAGCTCTGCTATAATACCCTAAAATTCTACCAGCATTCACCCTCCCCAGATTTATACTTGACAATAATTTTGTAAAACCCATCATAAAAAATATACTAAAACTCGAACATGATAAAAATTTAGCCAACTAGATCTGGATTATTATTTTTATTTTTTTTAATTTAATAGAAAAAAGTTTAAATTAAAAAGTTTGTTGCTTGGTCAAGGTTGGCATGAAAATTATTGTTTTGGACTTACTTTTTACTAAAAATGAGGTTTAAAAAAACGAAAAAGTATAATAATTGTAATGATAACAAATTGTATAATCTATTTATTTTTCAAAAATACAATTGAGTACAATATAAAATTTATTTGTATAATTCTTGTCTATAACATGAATAATCACTATTTCTTAAAATCGTCATTCGTCACTCATCAAACATTACTCTATCGTCACCTTTTGTTACCAATATTAATTTTAAAAGTCGTTGTTTTTGGTACATGTCGTATTGTCAGAGATATCCTTGTGTCCCGTGCAACTGTCGCACCTTTGACGTACTTATCTGAACACATATGTAAGTTCACTATCGAATCATCTAATAAATCTTCAGTCACTTCCTCTATACTATGCAAATAGTAGTTAAACAATTTATCTTGTAAGACGAGTAAGCTCCTAGGTTCCAACAGAAATGAGAACACTGGTTTCAACGACGCACATTCGTTAGAAGCAGGTTGTGAGAACTTCAATACTGTATGTGAACCAACGGAGATTGTCGTTATCGTAGGGTAGAACAACGAACCATCTAAATGCGGAAGAATGCCTTGTTCTGGCAAGTATTCATTGACCAAAACGTGATTCGGTCTTTTACCATTCATGAGGTTTAATTTGTGTATTTTGTCCAGGTATGTCTGCAGCCATTGCGGAATTTCTTCGGCTATCATGCCTTTATTGTGAGGGATGCCGCCCCAGTTCTGCAACCTTCTATTTGATAGTTGTGTCCACTTTGGTTTCGGTGCAGCGTATATGTGCGATAAAATGTATTTTTCCTCATCGGGCGTTATAAATTCTGATACATAATATGCTGTTGGATCCACCTGTAAAATACACATAAAACATTAAAGGTTACGAATCTAGGCTTAACGTGCCTGAAAGATCAAAGAGAGAGAGAAAGGGACGTGAACGGAACATATACACATTATAGATTGGCCTCTATGATGTAAAGAACTTAAATAAAAGGCTTATAAGTATGTATTGGGAGCTTATACATAATTATGTAGCCACGTTTACAAGGGCACTGTGGAGACTAGGAAAAGGCTACTAGAGGAAATAGTGACAGCCAAAACCACAAATCTATTTAAGAACAGATTAGACGCATTTATGAAAAAAAAATCATCTAACCAACACTAATAGATGTGGTTGGATACAGGCAATTACCAGTTATCATAACTGCATGCCTGAATAAATAAAACATTAATTAAAGATATAAACAATATCTTATAAACAATGAATACTATTAAATTAAAAAAAAAAATTGTTTATAGATTTCTTAGTAAAGTTTTTTTTTTTTTGCAATGTAAAAAAAATTAATGATTAAAAGATTACAACTCACAGTTGCTACTCTGTACTGTTGTATAGGACACTCGTTGCTGATCATAATTATTGTATTTTATCTGTAAATAAGGAAATCATCAATTAAATAAAATTGAAGGCCGTTAAGTTTTATTTTCTTTCATATAGTAAAGTAAAACATAAATATATTCTTTAGGCATTAAGATCAGAAATGCTTACAATCATTTAGGAATATTTAAAATAAAATTAATATTAAATTGTCACTTTTCATGTTCTGTTTGATTTTAGTTTTGATAAAAGGTTTTGCTTCTTTAAAACTGATTAATTCTTCAATAGATAGGACCTACCTAATCTGAAACTTATTTTTATTAACATTTGAATCAAAACAGATTTTGCTGAATTATACTTACAATTTAAAATTGATGGTTGCTTTTCATTATTACACACTTGTTTTTATATTTCTTATCTCAAAGCACTTTTCCAGTACAGTGTGCACGCACTTTTCCAAATTCCAAAATCCAAAACACTGCCCTCGCCCCTCTGCCAAACATTGACATTTGACATTGATCATGACATGTGACTTATTGATTGACCTTACATTTTTACAATAAAGGTGCATTTTCATGTGACGCTTGATGCTGGTTTTGAGCGTCAAATTTGACACTTGAACTATGCGCCATCTTGAAAAAATTGTAGCGAAAAAGCTAAACATAGTTTAGCTTTTTTAACGGGTGATTTAAGCGTCAGCGTAACTCGAACAGTTATATCGATAATCAATAGTAATCGATTTTTATAAAATAACAATCGGCTGTTACTTCGTGATTTTATAAATAAAAAATAGCGAGTGTAGAAATAAATAAAAACAAATACTTAAAAATACCACATACAATTTTTTGATTAATATTACAAGATGAAATATAGGCGCATAGATCTGTAAAGTTATAAAAAAAATTATTCAACTAATTTTTTTTTTAACGAAACACAATCCCGTATCTAAGTTCAAAAAAAATTGTCAAGCGCAACCTCGTATTAAAATACAAGATGGCGCATATAAATAAACAAGTTCCCTCTCAGCAGTGTAGTGTTATTTAGTTCAATACTATTAATATATAAAAATTATCTTTCAGTAAATTTAATTGCCATTCAAAGTGAATAAACAATAATTAATAAACACATTTTTTATTGTAGGTACTGAAAAAAATACACAAGTAATAAAAATTAAAATATTACCTATCAAAATAAAAAAACGTTAGTATCGATTATCGAAAGTCGTTTCGATAATCGATATTAACGTTCTTTATTTTTCGCTTGAATTTGACGCTAAACGCTGAAATTTAACGCTACAATTTTTTCAAGATGGCGCATAGTTCAATTGTGATCACGTGACCAAATTTAACGCTCAAAACCAGCGTCAAGCGTCACATGAAAATGCACCCTAAAGTTCTTTTTTATTTAATGAAAATAGCGAACAAATTTTTGCACTGTTGAAAACGCGAAATAAGAAAAATTAGTTTTCCATTTTGTAGTTAAAAAGTTTTCTAATTTTAATTGTATAATAAATATTTTAATGTTTGCGTTTAGTTATTGTAAATAAGTGGACTTATATTTTAAGCATAAATAAAAATTCTATTACCAGGTTATTTGATACCAAACATAAAGTTTAAATTAAATATTCTACTTCTTGTTTTTTCTTTTACATGAATGCTTTGTTAGTATTTTATTTTTCAATGACTAAAAGAAATATTTCGTAATGACGTTTACTTCATTGGAATGCGATAACAAAACATATACAGCTATCTTTTTGACAGAATCGGACAGGCGATATAATGTTATTTGTTAATAATTTTTTTGTAAATATCTTATAAATGGGCGAATGTAGAATGTGATCACGATGGGCGGGTGCATAGGAATAACTAGAAGCAGGAGCGGGCCCATAGAGGAGTCGTCGGGGACCGTGTCGCGGCCTAATTCGGGTAGGTCAGCGAATGTCTGTCGCCGTGGAGAGGTGCGAGTGGGGCTGACTAAAGCTAACTTTGTTTTAGGCGGTCTGCGGAAGAATCAGTCCCTTTGTCACGAGACGATACGGTGGAAATCGGATGTGCCGTTGACGGAGGGCCAGTTGAGAAGTAAACGAGATGAGTTTTGGGACACCGCTCCGGCGTTCGAGGGCCGCAAGGAGATCTGGGACGCGTTGAGAGCGGCGGCGGTGGCGGCCGAGGCCATGGACTTTCAGCTCGCTCAGGCGATACTTGACGGTGCTAGTGTTTCTGTGCCAAACGGCTACTTGACGGAGAGCTACGATGAGTGGGGGACCAGATATCAGGTAATAAATAACTCTCAATTATTCCGTTTATAGATACAAACATATATGTAATAAGACAACACAAGATAAACAAACGCATTACAAATTGTAATAATATAAATACATTGTAATTTACAATGTATTTTATGCTGGTAATAAGTCATACGTTTTAAAAATATAACTGCATTGTGATTATTTATGAGATTGTGAAGAATTTTTCTTACAAGTGGACAGTAAATCATTGTATGTTTAGAATGATGTGATTTACTATCAATACAAATCTATGACATATGTTTCATCATGCGAGGCACAAAAATAAAAAATATCACCAAGGGCTGTTATGAGATATCACGTATATTTATTTTTCATTGAACACGCAATTTCTAAACTAAACAAAACAATCAACGTACACCCTACAACCTTAATGTTTGTCTGGACATTTTTATGAAGATGCTTAATGTTCCAAATTTCATCTCAAAATTCATCAGATTGTACTTGTATGTATGTACAGAATTGGTTTTGATACAATTTTATTATATGGGCTTATAATGATGTATCACTTTCTACAATTACTATTTTGCGTATCGGTACATTTTAAATTGTTACTCAGATAGTCACTGAGTTTTCAAAATAAAATAAGCGTTTCTTGATCAATATAACTTTAACAGTTTTGTATATGTATGAAAGCCCCTGAATCTTTGCATTATGTAAAAACTTAGTCACAGTTTTATCATGCTTCTGGTGTTGCAGCCATCTATAAGCTACCATAATTATATAGCTTACCATCAGGCGAGCTACATCTTTGTTTGCCGACCTAGTTTAATAAAAAAAATTTTGGACCGACGGTTTAACGTGCTCTCTGAGGCACGGTGGGGAGACCCACAAGGACTGCACAAACACCCAGACTACGGCAAACATCTGTATGGCCAATACAAATGTTTCTCATGTGTGGGGATTGAACTTGCAACCGCCAGCATGACAGCCACTCATTGATTTTTTTTTCGGACCAGTAGTTTCCGAGAATCCTCCTAAGATATCTGCCGACGAAGACCTGAATGTGTTGCGTGATGTCTTTGTTGACCCATACGTCTAGCACCCGAGTACAGTTTTTATGTTAGACACTATTTTTTTTCTTTCCAGCTTCAAATCTTTTTTTTTCTTTCGAAATAGTTGTGTATCCCATACATCTTTTCTCAGCAGTTTCGATAAGTTTCTCTTTTGCAAAGATAGGTTTGCTTTCCTTTTCCGTAATCTAATGAATAAGGTGTTTATAATAGTAGGCTGCATTTCAATTTTTGATGGCTGTCGAGGCTGTGCTACTGACTGTCACTACTGGGTAGCTTTGTATCAGTGATAGACCCCTATCGTTTGCTGGATGTCCATATTTCGTGGTATATAATCATTTAACGATGTTTGGTTATACGCCTGAAGGTCCAGGCTGGGGTGAAATGTCAGATTGGCTCGCAACTGGCCGCGGTTCTGTATTATTCTCTCTAAATAACATGTACTTATATTTCTCTGTGTTTTTAATGGCTGGAAAGCAAGATCTTGAAAATGTATCTTTAAAGTTATTCTAGTCTAACTCATTTGCAACCATAATACTTTATTGTGTAACTACGCTAGGGTTGACGTTTAATTCATATGCTTTTTCGCCAAAACACCTGTCTCTCCTATCCAACTCACCTACCGAAAATCTTCCCGTAAATTAAACCATAACCTGCCAACCGTTGGTGCAACGTGGTGAATTAAATCCCGACCTTTCTCGTGCACGGAGAAAAAGGTTTCACAATCGAATGTTACTAACTGAATCAATCGAGAAGATGCAGTGAGAGTGGTTTGCCCAGGTGCCGATCTACTGCCTATCGGCTCCCATCAACATGGTGAAGGAGGCCCACGGACGCGAGTCCCCTGCGGAGTGCTCGGAGCCGGTGGAGGGAGGCGCGGCGTTGGCGCTGCGCCTGCGCCTGTCCACCGGCGGGCCCGACCGCGACCTGCCCGTGAGCTCCAAGAACACCATCGCGCACTGCAAGGCCAAGCTTCACGTGAGTACACCACCCTTACTTCCATCGTACTGTCACCTCTCTGTGTCACAGTACATAGCTAGCAGAAAACTCTGCGCCTGGGCCCTCTACCGGCGGGCGCGACCGTGACTTGTATGTCCGCTCCAAGAACACCATCACGCACTGCAAGGCCGAGTTTCACGTGAGTACCTGTACTCTGTTTACGAGTGAACTCTTACAGTACTACTGAATAAACCGCGCAGTTCGGCGCCCCGGTGCATGTGCAGACCAAGTCCCCACAAGGCCACACCGGTAGCTGTCTGCTAAAGTCGACCGCACTCGGACATGTCGGGCGAAAGTGGCCGATACCAATACACTTGAAGTGCACTACAGGACTCTGACTTTAGCCGAGTGAGTCGTTAGCCGGAGTGTTGTATATCGTTGCCCAGGGTGCGCCGCAAAGAGGTCACCGACAATTGACACTCTAAGTAGCATAAAACTTAACCCACTCATTAAATGTTTCCAGGCGCAGGAGAACATCTCTCCGTGGCGGCAACGCTGGTTCTATGGCGGCAAGTTGCTGGGCGACCGCTTGCTGGTGGAGGAGGCGCGCGTGACGCCCGGCTACGTCGTGCAAGTCATAGTGGCGCCCGACGACATGCCCGGCCCCCCCACGCCGCCCAGCTAGTCGCCAGGAGGTGAGCGCACACACACACACACACACACAGGTGGAGGAGGCGCGCGTGACGCCCGGCTACGTCGTGCAAGTCATAGTGGCGCCCGACGACATGCCCGGCCCCCCCACGCCGCCCAGCTAGTCGCCAGGAGGTGAGCGCACACACACACACACACACAGGTGGAGGAGGCGCGCGTGACGCCCGGCTACGTCGTGCAAGTCATAGTGGCGCCCGACGACATGCCCGGCCCCCCCACGCCGCCCAGCTAGTCGCCAGGAGGTGAGCGCACACACACACACACACACACAGGTGGAGGAGGCGCGCGTGACGCCCGGCTACGTCGTGCAAGTCATAGTGGCGCCCGACGACATGCCCGGCCCCCCCACGCCGCCCAGCTAGTCGCCAGGAGGTGAGCGCACACACACACACAGGTGGAGGAGGCGCGCGTGACGCCCGGCTACGTCGTGCAAGTCATAGTGGCGCCCGACGACATGCCCGGCCCCCCCACGCCGCCCAGCTAGTCGCCAGGAGGTGAGCGCACACACACACACACACCCACAGGTGGAGGAGGCGCGCGTGACGCCCGGCTACGTCGTGCAAGTCATAGTGGCGCCCGACGACATGCCCGGCCCCCCCACGCCGCCCAGCTAGTCGCCAGGAGGTGAGCGCACACACACACACACACACACAGGTGGAGGAGGCGCGCGTGACGCCCGGCTACGTCGTGCAAGTCATAGTGGCGCCCGACGACATGCCCGGCCCCCCCACGCCGCCCAGCTAGTCGCCAGGAGGTGAGCGCACACACACACACACACACACAGGTGGAGGAGGCGCGCGTGACGCCCGGCTACGTCGTGCAAGTCATAGTGGCGCCCGACGACATGCCCGGCCCCCCCACGCCGCCCAGCTAGTCGCCAGGAGGTGAGCCCACACACACACACAGGTGGAGGAGGCGCGCGTGACGCCCGGCTACGTCGTGCAAGTCATAGTGGCGCCCGACGACATGCCCGGCCCCCCCACGCCGCCCAGCTAGTCGCCAGGAGGTGAGCGCACACACACACACACACACACAGGTGGAGGAGGCGCGCGTGACGCCCGGCTACGTCGTGCAAGTCATAGTGGCGCCCGACGACATGCCCGGCCCCCCCACGCCGCCCAGCTAGTCGCCAGGAGGTGAGCGCACACACACACACACACACAGGTGGAGGAGGCGCGCGTGACGCCCGGCTACGTCGTGCAAGTCATAGTGGCGCCCGACGACATGCCCGGCCCCCCCACGCCGCCCAGCTAGTCGCCAGGAGGTGAGCGCACACACACACACACACACAGGTGGAGGAGGCGCGCGTGACGCCCGGCTACGTCGTGCAAGTCATAGTGGCGCCCGACGACATGCCCGGCCCCCCCACGCCGCCCAGCTAGTCGCCAGGAGGTGAGCGCACACACACACACACACACAGGTGGAGGAGGCGCGCGTGACGCCCGGCTACGTCGTGCAAGTCATAGTGGCGCCCGACGACATGCCCGGCCCCCCCACGCCGCCCAGCTAGTCGCCAGGAGGTGAGCGCACACACACACACACAGGTGGAGGAGGCGCGCGTGACGCCCGGCTACGTCGTGCAAGTCATAGTGGCGCCCGACGACATGCCCGGCCCCCCCACGCCGCCCAGCTAGTCGCCAGGAGGTGAGCGCACACACACACACACAGGTGGAGGAGGCGCGCGTGACGCCCGGCTACGTCGTGCAAGTCATAGTGGCGCCCGACGACATGCCCGGCCCCCCCACGCCGCCCAGCTAGTCGCCAGGAGGTGAGCGCACACACACACACACACACAGGTGGAGGAGGCGCGCGTGACGCCCGGCTACGTCGTGCAAGTCATAGTGGCGCCCGACGACATGCCCGGCCCCCCCACGCCGCCCAGCTAGTCGCCAGGAGGTGAGCGCACACACACACACACACACAGGTGGAGGAGGCGCGCGTGACGCCCGGCTACGTCGTGCAAGTCATAGTGGCGCCCGACGACATGCCCGGCCCCCCCACGCCGCCCAGCTAGTCGCCAGGAGGTGAGCGCACACACACACACACAGGTGGAGGAGGCGCGCGTGACGCCCGGCTACGTCGTGCAAGTCATAGTGGCGCCCGACGACATGCCCGGCCCCCCCACGCCGCCCAGCTAGTCGCCAGGAGGTGAGCGCACACACACACACACAGGTGGAGGAGGCGCGCGTGACGCCCGGCTACGTCGTGCAAGTCATAGTGGCGCCCGACGACATGCCCGGCCCCCCCACGCCGCCCAGCTAGTCGCCAGGAGGTGAGCGCACACACACACACACAGGTGGAGGAGGCGCGCGTGACGCCCGGCTACGTCGTGCAAGTCATAGTGGCGCCCGACGACATGCCCGGCCCCCCCACGCCGCCCAGCTAGGCGCCAGGAGGTGAGCGCACACACACACACACACACAGGTGGAGGAGGCGCGCGTGACGCCCGGCTACGTCGTGCAAGTCATAGTGGCGCCCGACGACATGCCCGGCCCCCCCACGCCGCCCAGCTAGTCGCCAGGAGGTGAGCGCACACACACACACACACACAGGTGGAGGAGGCGCGCGTGACGCCCGGCTACGTCGTGCAAGTCATAGTGGCGCCCGACGACATGCCCGGCCCCCCCACGCCGCCCAGCTAGTCGCCAGGAGGTGAGCGCACACACACACACACACACAGGTGGAGGAGGCGCGCGTGACGCCCGGCTACGTCGTGCAAGTCATAGTGGCGCCCGACGACATGCCCGGCCCCCCCACGCCGCCCAGCTAGTCGCCAGGAGGTGAGAGCACGCACACACACACACACAGGTGGAGGAGGCGCGCGTGACGCCCGGCTACGTCGTGCAAGTCATAGTGGCGCCCGACGACATGCCCGGCCCCCCCACGCCGCCCAGCTAGTCGCCAGGAGGTGAGCGCACACACACACACACACACACAGGTGGAGGAGGCGCGCGTGACGCCCGGCTACGTCGTGCAAGTCATAGTGGCGCCCGACGACATGCCCGGCCCCCCCACGCCGCCCAGCTAGTCGCCAGGAGGTGAGCGCACACACACACACAGGTGGAGGAGGCGCGCGTGACGCCCGGCTACGTCGTGCAAGTCATAGTGGCGCCCGACGACATGCCCGGCCCCCCCACGCCGCCCAGCTAGTCGCCAGGAGGTGAGCGCACACACACACACACACACACAGGTGGAGGAGGCGCGCGTGACGCCCGGCTACGTCGTGCAAGTCATAGTGGCGCCCGACGACATGCCCGGCCCCCCCACGCCGCCCAGCTAGTCGCCAGGAGGTGAGCGCACACACACACACACACACAGGTGGAGGAGGCGCGCGTGACGCCCGGCTACGTCGTGCAAGTCATAGTGGCGCCCGACGACATGCCCGGCCCCCCCACGCCGCCCAGCTAGTCGCCAGGAGGTGAGCGCACACACACACACACACACAGGTGGAGGAGGCGCGCGTGACGCCCGGCTACGTCGTGCAAGTCATAGTGGCGCCCGACGACATGCCCGGCCCCCCCACGCCGCCCAGCTAGTCGCCAGGAGGTGAGCGCACACACACACACACACACAGGTGGAGGAGGCGCGCGTGACGCCCGGCTACGTCGTGCAAGTCATAGTGGCGCCCGACGACATGCCCGGCCCCCCCACGCCGCCCAGCGAGTCGCCAGGAGGTGAGCGCACACACACACACACAGGTGGAGGAGGCGCGCGTGACGCCCGGCTACGTCGTGCAAGTCATAGTGGCGCCCGACGACATGCCCGGCCCCCCCACGCCGCCCAGCTAGTCGCCAGGAGGTGAGCGCACACACACACACACAGGTGGAGGAGGCGCGCGTGACGCCCGGCTACGTCGTGCAAGTCATAGTGGCGCCCGACGACATGCCCGGCCCCCCCACGCCGCCCAGCTAGTCGCCAGGAGGTGAGCGCACACACACACACACAGGTGGAGGAGGCGCGCGTGACGCCCGGCTACGTCGTGCAAGTCATAGTGGCGCCCGACGACATGCCCGGCCCCCCCACGCCGCCCAGCTAGTCGCCAGGAGGTGAGCGCACACACACACACACACACAGGTGGAGGAGGCGCGCGTGACGCCCGGCTACGTCGTGCAAGTCATAGTGGCGCCCGACGACATGCCCGGCCCCCCCACGCCGCCCAGCTAGTCGCCAGGAGGTGAGCGCACACACACACACACACACAGGTGGAGGAGGCGCGCGTGACGCCCGGCTACGTCGTGCAAGTCATAGTGGCGCCCGACGACATGCCCGGCCCCCCCACGCCGCCCAGCTAGTCGCCAGGAGGTGAGCGCACACACACACACACACAGGTGGAGGAGGCGCGCGTGACGCCCGGCTACGTCGTGCAAGTCATAGTGGCGCCCGACGACATGCCCGGCCCCCCCACGCCGCCCAGCTAGTCGCCAGGAGGGGAGCGCACACACACACACACAGGTGGAGGAGGCGCGCGTGACGCCCGGCTACGTCGTGCAAGTCATAGTGGCGCCCGACGACATGCCCGGCCCCCCCACGCCGCCCAGCTAGTCGCCAGGAGGTGAGCGCACGCACACACACACACACAGGTGGAGGAGGCGCGCGTGACGCCCGGCTACGTCGTGCAAGTCATAGTGGCGCCCGACGACATGCCCGGCCCCCCCCCGCCGCCCAGCTAGTCGCCAGGAGGTGAGCGCACACACACACACACACAGGTGGAGGAGGCGCGCGTGACGCCCGGCTACGTCGTGCAAGTCATAGTGGCGCCCGACGACATGCCCGGCCCCCCCACGCCGCCCAGCTAGTCGCCAGGAGGTGAGCGCACACACACACACACACACAGGTGGAGGAGGCGCGCGTGACGCCCGGCTACGTCGTGCAAGTCATAGTGGCGCCCGACGACATGCCCGGCCCCCCCACGCCGCCCAGCTAGTCGCCAGGAGGTGAGCGCACACACACACACACACACAGGTGGAGGAGGCGCGCGTGACGCCCGGCTACGTCGTGCAAGTCATAGTGGCGCCCGACGACATGCCCGGCCCCCCCACGCCGCCCAGCTAGTCGCCAGGGGGGGAGCGCACACACACACACACAGGTGGAGGAGGCGCGCGTGACGCCCGGCTACGTCGTGCAAGTCATAGTGGCGCCCGACGACATGCCCGGCCCCCCCACGCCGCCCAGCTAGTCGCCAGGAGGTGAGCGCACACACACACACACACACAGGTGGAGGAGGCGCGCGTGACGCCCGGCTACGTCGTGCAAGTCATAGTGGCGCCCGACGACATGCCCGGCCCCCCCACGCCGCCCAGCTAGTCGCCAGGAGGTGAGCGCACACACACACACACAGGTGGAGGAGGCGCGCGTGACGCCCGGCTACGTCGTGCAAGTCATAGTGGCGCCCGACGACATGCCCGGCCCCCCCACGCCGCCCAGCTAGTCGCCAGGAGGTGAGCGCACACACACACACACAGGTGGAGGAGGCGCGCGTGACGCCCGGCTACGTCGTGCAAGTCATAGTGGCGCCCGACGACATGCCCGGCCCCCCCACGCCGCCCAGCTAGTCGCCAGGAGGTGAGCGCACACACACACACACAGGTGGAGGAGGCGCGCGTGACGCCCGGCTACGTCGTGCAAGTCATAGTGGCGCCCGACGACATGCCCGGCCCCCCCACGCCGCCCAGCTAGTCGCCAGGAGGTGAGCGCACACACACACACACACACACAGGTGGAGGAGGCGCGCGTGACGCCCGGCTACGTCGTGCAAGTCATAGTGGCGCCCGACGACATGCCCGGCCCCCCCACGCCGCCCAGCTAGTCGCCAGGAGGTGAGCGCACACACACACACACACACACAGGTGGAGGAGGCGCGCGTGACGCCCGGCTACGTCGTGCAAGTCATAGTGGCGCCCGACGACATGCCCGGCCCCCCCACGCCGCCCAGCTAGTCGCCAGGAGGTGAGCGCACACACACACACACACACACAGGTGGAGGAGGCGCGCGTGACGCCCGGCTACGTCGTGCAAGTCATAGTGGCGCCCGACGACATGCCCGGCCCCCCCACGCCGCCCAGCTAGTCGCCAGGAGGTGAGCGCACACACACACACACACACACAGGTGGAGGAGGCGCGCGTGACGCCCGGCTACGTCGTGCAAGTCATAGTGGCGCCCGACGACATGCCCGGCCCCCCCACGCCGCCCAGCTAGTCGCCAGGAGGTGAGCGCACACACACACACACACACACAGGTGGAGGAGGCGCGCGTGACGCCCGGCTACGTCGTGCAAGTCATAGTGGCGCCCGACGACATGCCCGGCCCCCCCACGCCGCCCAGCTAGTCGCCAGGAGGTGAGCGCACACACACACACACACACACAGGTGGAGGAGGCGCGCGTGACGCCCGGCTACGTCGTGCAAGTCATAGTGGCGCCCGACGACATGCCCGGCCCCCCCACGCCGCCCAGCTAGTCGCCAGGAGGTGAGAGCACGCACACACACACACAGCCCATGTGTACGTATGTGCGCTAAGATACATGTATAGCTGTCAAGTACAACGTGTCAGACGCACACACGTGCAAACTAACATATACGCAGTGCGCACACACATATTCACACATAGCCTAAGTGTGCAAATCTGTACTAAGATACTCCTATAACTGTTGAGTGTACGCAACGTGCGTACACATACGTACTACCAATATGTACGTACACGCACATGTACAAAGTTTAACACGTGAAAAAGATGCATACATACATACATATAATCGCGCCTCTTTCACATAGGGGTAGGCAGAGACCAGTTCTTTCCACTTGCTACGATCCTTACATACTTGTTTCGCTTCGTCCACTTTCATTATTCCTTTCATACATGCTCTTCGGTTTAGGGTACTCTTGACCTGGCCTTTTTTCAAGACGTCTCTGATCTGGTCTTGAAATGTCCGCCTAGCTAGGTCTACCCTTTCCAACACTTCCGTTCACACTCGCCTTATATACTTTTCGTCAATCGTTCTTCATTCATTCTCTCGACATGGCCAAACCATCTCATGCACCCTTTTGAATTTTTGTCACTACATCTTCTTTCAGACCACAACATTTCCTTATCTCACTGTTTCTTATCCTGTCACTCAGTTTAACTCCTATCATACTTCTTAACGCTCTCATCTCAACTGCATTTATTCTGATTTCATGTTTCTTCTGCCATACCCAACTTTCACTTCCATACATGAGTGTCGGAACCAACACCCCCCTATGCACAGCCAAACGAGCCTTGTTAGACAGCTTCCCACTGCTCATAAAGGAGTGCAAAGCTCCATTCACCATGTTTCCTGCATTCACTCTTCTTTCAATATCACTCTCACACTTTCCATCTCTTGCAAACTTTGAACCCAGATACACAAACTCATTCACCTGTTCTATTTATTCATCTCCAATATTGCAGTCTGTCACTGCCTCAACTCTTTCAAACACCATCACTTTCGTCTTCTTTACATTCATCTTCATTCCTTTTCTAACAAAAGCTCCATTCATAGCAGTTACCATCTCCTGCAACTCCTCGGCCGAGGACGCAATTAATACTTGGTCATCAGCATAGAGAAGACATTTGACGAGTAACTCATTCATTCTCAACCCACTTTCATTCTCTTTTAGCTCTGCCAAGCAATTGTCCGTGAACAGATTAAACAGCCACGGTGACGGTACACATCCCTGTCTAACACCTTTTTCGATATTGAACCATTCAGTGTACGCCCCGTTTATCCTTACACAAGCACTAGAATTCCTATAAAGAGATTGCAGACAATGAGACAATGCTGACCACAATTCATTCCTCACCACTCTATCATAGGATAGGCCTTTTCTAGATCATCAAACGCGCAATAGACCTTCTTGTTTTTAACCAAGAACTTTTCGGCTATGCACTGCAAAGAAAAGACCTGATCCGTACATCCCATTCCCTTCCTAAATCTAAAAAGATGCACACATGCTAATAGGTCGTTGTTAAATAGAAGATTGTTTGTTGGCAGATATATTCCCTACTATGAGTAACAACTGCTATCAGGTGTATATGATAACAACCGGGACCGACAACTTATTCGCTAATTTGTCTCAGTTTATTAATACTATGCCTTATATATCAAAATGCAATAGAATACAATTTTCTTCCAGAAATCGTCGTCCTTATCACCGAGACTGGCGCTCATTCTAAATAGTACTATGTGAAGGATAACCGGATATAATTTTCTATTAAAAAGATAAAAAAATTAAATTGCTGGATTTACGCGCCATTTTCTATGAAAAAGCAGATTTTACCAAAAAGTTTAAATCTTTGGATTACTAATTTCAGTCTATTGTTACTAGCTTCAATATAATTTGTTAAGACACTTTTGTATCGTCATTTAATGCAGTAAAATTTATAAAAGAAATATTGAATCTTAAAGACTTGACCGGCTCATATATTTTTTTAAAATATGAACTTCAAGTATCAATAAATTAATGAAAGATCTAATAAATGTTTTCCTGATCTCTCTGAAACAGAAAACAAAATGCTTTATATAAATATGTTAAATTATAACAATAAATTTAAAAGTGACATAAGCATAATTTTAAATTATCATAAGCATATAATGTATAATAATTTAGTCTGCGTCCGTCCGTTCTCCACTGCCTCTTTATTATTACATCTAAGAATATGTAAGTTTGTATTATTTTTTTTGCAAAAAATTATTGCTTAAATATCATATTTATATTTTGTATAATCTGTTCTCTTAAAAAAAAATTTTTATGCCAAATCTTTAAATTATTAACTCAGAATAAGATTTTCAATGTTACCAGTCTAAGCATATGGTTTAAATTGACAACTGAAAAATATACACTAAAATAATTCCATACTTTATTTCTACTATTATGTAACACTACCTATGCCCCGTGGTTTAACTCGCGTTTATTTGAAGAAAAAACTATCTAAAATATTACATACTCTACAAGTCTACAGCCTTTCTCGGTTCATGAACTACACAAGAAGAATTTTTCAATTTGATCCAGTAGTTCTTGAAATTAGCGCGTACAAACAAACAAACAAACTCTTCAGCTTTATAATACTATTATAGATTTAATCTCAGTGAAAGTATATCCAGCAATTTAAATTTTTAATCTTTAAGTCGCTTGACGTTTCTGAAAAAAAAAACAGAAATGTCAGAATAAAAACAAAACGAAAAATATTTGAGTATTAACGACATAATGGACCTAAATACTTGTAGAAATATTTAGAGCTAACAGTGTCGCTGACATGTAAATATAGGCTTATGATAAGGTTGTACTACGCTTTATTACATGCGCATGTATGCGGACATGCGAAATGAGTTTTCTATTTATATTCAAGGTCGTTTGCAAATTGTCTTGAAGTGTCTTTCTTTGTGTATAATAAAAAATGCTTGATTTTTATTGTCAGCATTTTTTGTTTGTTTCTAAATTGCTAACATGTGACTGTTCAAGATCTCAACAGATGTAAAAAAAAATTTTTTCTACTTCAAAATTCTTATTTACATAAAACATGTAGGTTATGAAAAGTTTTAAAATGTGTGAAAAGCACAATTTATTTATAAATAGATGTAACAATTCTGTATAATATTTGTATTAAAGCGACCATTCACCGTCGGATCGACGCATAGACTGTAGCATGCGATAAGTTTGAATTTGAATGTATCACTCATTTATACTTGTGTTCGAGATCTGCGTTTGTCTTGACGTGAATGGATTTCTTATTTTTTTTATTTTTATAAACTTGAATATTTGTCAAAAAGCCCCAATTGTAATAATAACTATTGTTGTATATTTATATATTTAATACTTAATTAGACATTTGTTACTTGTCTATTTCTCGGACTAGAACTAATATAAAATATTACTTAGGACCGTTGTTTCTCTAGTTGTGGATAAAATTTATCCTGCAGATATGTTACGAATAGAGTGATGTAGATATGTTATTTGATGGATGACGGACGATGATGATGTATGATATATTATTGTTTTTACCACGAACTATTGATAGGAAGGAGTCCGAACGGTACAGGCTTTTCGATAGAATTCATGGTATAAAATAATGTAACCAGTTATTTAGTTCTCTTTTCTGCCACTTGCTAGTGGCTGCGCTAGAAGCTCGCGAATCTCGGTTTTAATTGGTTTAAACGAGTACCCTATAATCAGCTATTGAACAGTGGCGCTCTTCGGCAAAAATTAGAATTAACAGTTGTCAGTTAGTAGTCGTCTAAATTGAGACCATTTGTTTAACATTACGTTTGGACTCCTTCCTGTCTATACTAGCCGTGCGAAGTTTATATCACTGAAAAGATAAGAGAGATATATATCATTTTGATCTTAGGATATATATATCACTCAATAGGGGATCGGACAGTAATCAGATTAAAATCTATAATGTACTTAGATAGAATAAATATACTGTTTTACGATTATTTATCGAATAATAATTTAATATAATTCATTTAAATATTTTTAAATGAAGAAATAAAATGTTGTTTTTTACAATATTATTAATCTGTACTAAAACACCAACTAAAGTGCGTGACGTCATTTGTGGGCTACAAGCCACAGAGTACTTTAGAAAAGAGCAAGCATTGACTGCACAGGTTATTCTATCCGTATGTTCAACGGACTCTGTGCTTTATATACTCTATGTTTATGACCCACAATTGACGTCACCCGCTGTCAGATGTCATAACGTGGCGTTTTGACGGGATTTTTGAACAAACAATATTAAAACATGATTTTGAGTACCTAAAAGGCTGTAAATTAATAAAAGTTTATTTTTTATGGGTATAAGTATCCATAAAGATTAATTAAAAACACTTTTTGAAAATTTGTCCGATCCCCTATTGTCTCTTCATCTCATTTGGCTCAGTGAATGACAACTGACAAGTGTTTCATCGTATGATACAATATGAATCGAAAAGATACAGAGCTATAGCTATCTCTCTCTTTCGTATGATAAGCGCCATCGTCCGATCTCGTTTACTCTGACTCAGTAACAGAGTTACAGCTGTCTCTCTCATTCGCATGATAAGCGCCATCGTCCGGTCTCGTTTACTCTGGCTCAGTAACAGAGTTACAGCTGTCTCTCTCATTCGCATGATAAGCGCCATCGTCCGGCCTCGTTTACTCTGGCTCAGTAACAGAGTTACAGCTGTCTCTCTCATCCGCATGATAAGCGCCATCGTCCGGTCTCGTTTACTCTGGCTCAGTAACAGAGTTACAGCTGTCTCTCTCATTCGCATGATAAGCGCCATCGTCCGGTCTCGTTTACTCTCTCTCAGTCCGTCAGTATCTCGAAAATGAATCATAACCCTAGTGAGCTGGAGATACATTTGAAATGCAAGTGAGCGGGTGAAAGATTAGCTCAATTGAAAAGAAATGTTTCATTTATATCTTTCTCTCATGAGTTACCCATGTCTAGTCTATACTTCGTGGTTTTTACCATCGAATTCGACTATTTATATGAGATACTAGCTGCCCGGACAGACTTCGTTCTGTCAATAGTTAATAGTAAAAATTAAACCTTCCGTGAGCCTTAAGGAACATACAAAAAAAAAATAGCCGAATTGGGCTCGACCAATTCCATTCTCGAGTTATTTACTTTGCAACATTCATTTTTATTTATATAGATTTCTACTTGCAAATATGAATCTAAAAGTAGTAGTTTATTGTCTGTTCGTAACTTATGTGCTAGATAAACATTATCCACAAGCGGTGAAGCAGGCCGTTATTATATTTAATGTATATATGTAAAACCTATTTACCTATTTATAAATCATAAAGAAAAAAAAATGTTTATTTTTCTATTCAGTTGAATAGTTTAAATAACAAATATTTGATTTCATTTTAAATTGAATTTCGAAATATGTTTTACATTTACAAAATTTTAGTGCAACATAATTAACTTAATATGATGAATAAAATTGTTAAACTAGTTGTGCCCCGCGGTCTCACACGCGTTCATTTAAATTTTCGATTCGAATCAGTAGTTCCTGAGATTAAACCATTAAAAACAAACAAACCTTTCAGCTTTATAATATTAGTATAGATAGAGAACTGGGTTTATGACGTCACCACATTTTTAAAATGGCACCTTTGTTTTTTTTTAGATTTTTTCTATCTGGTAGTCGAATTAATTAATGATATACTTTTTTATATACTTTAATCCAATCCAAATAATAATTTATACAAATGAATAATGTCACTAATAGTTAGAGCATTGGCAGAACTGATTTTCATAAATTATATAAAAAACTCGGGTGAGCTAGCTTTCATTTGATCGTTGTTTAAAGTTCCCTCTTTTTTCTATGAAACGTATAAAATGGCAGATTGCGACTAGGTTACAATTTTTGTTACGAAAAAGTTGCCATTATTTGCATAATTATTGCATATATATTTATTTATTACAAAATACACGAAATAAAGCTTTATTTTACAAACGAATAGCAGTTTGCAATTATATTGAAATTGTTTATGCTGATGGCGAAAAAAAAAAACATTTTCTAATAAACATAATGCACAATATTTTACAAATACTTTCTCAATCTGTGTTCAAAATATTATATTTCACTGCCGTATTTGTAGCTGAATGTAATATTTATATTACATAATAAACATTTCTTTAGAGTCTACGAGATCACATTAGCCATGCGAAGTTTATATCACTGAAAAGATAAGAGAGATATATATCATTTTGATCTTAGGATATATATCACTCAATTGTCTCTTCATCTCATTTGGCTCAGTGAATGACAACTGACAATAGTGTTTCATCGTATGATACAATATGAATCGAAAAGATACAGAGCTATAGCTATCTCTCTCTTTCGTATGATAAGCGCCATCGTCCGATCTCGTTTACTCTGGCTCAGTAACAGAGTTACAGCTGTCTCTCTCATTCGCATGATAAGCGCCATCGTCCGGTCTCGTTTACTCTGGCTCAGTAACAGAGTTACAGCTGTCTCTCTCATTCGCATGATAAGCGCCATCGTCCGGTCTCGTTTACTCTCTCTCAGTCCGTCAGTATCTCGAAAATGAATCATAACACTAGTGAGCTGGAGATACATTTGAAATGCAAGTGAGCTGGTGAAAGATTAGCTCAATTGAAAAGAAATGTTTCATTTATATCTTTCTCTCATGAGTTACCCATGTCTAGATCACATAACCTCTCACAACTCTGTATGAGAATATCGTATGCATTTATCCATGTTTTATGAGATTTTAATCATAGGGAAGCCCTCATTTCATATTTTATATGTAATGCTCGGGTCTGTATGCTGAATCTTATCTATTTATCCTCCACTGATTTTTTTTATGTTTCGGTATTTTCAGATAGTTTCGAATGTTCAAAAACTTCATACCAACATAAATAACATCTAAGTATATACATACATATACTTACATACATATAAATGTATAAAATTGTGCCTTTAAATAATTTACAAGTAATATATAATGCATATTGTTTAGATTTTGGCTAACTTTAATTCTATTATGTATAAACAGCTGCTAAAAGTGTGTGCTTCTATGTTTAAGCTATGGCTAACATCGGACTGCCCTTGTATACTTAGACATTTTGCGTGAAAGGCAACAACGTATAAATAAAGTTAATTATATTACAAATGAAATTTAATGCATGTATCTAAATTTATTCACACAAAAATATTTTTTCTCGAGAGATTTTTATAGAACAAGATTTATAAAATAATTTAATATGTTTTCTTATTTAGGCTACAATAGCCTTATTTCATGATAACACTGGTTTACTTTTAAAAAGATATTTCAAATTTACACAATTTCATTCAACTGCTCACTTAATAATTGTAGATTTCATTGTGCTTTCTTAAATTATGATCTTAATTATCGTTTTAAATTCCTAATGTCACATAACAAGATCTAATTTTACTATACATCAAAGCCATTTCAAATTATATAATTAAAATGTAAAAAATATTTCTTACTTATTTTTTCAATTTTCAAAAGATAATTATTTAATAAATCAATTATAAAAAAACATTTCATGTATTATAAAGGCCATTATTATTTATTTACAATAATATCACTACTGTAAAGATTAGATTATTAATGTAAGTTTATTATAATTTAAAATATTTAGCGCTAACCGGCTAGATTAGAAGATATATATCTGTGTTAACATAAAGAGGCTTCACTTTTACATAATATGTAATTTATTTATAAACTTGGTTACCATAAAAAGAAAGTATTCATTTACGTAAACACACAGATTATATAAGATTCCTCGAACATATCTATGTAATTACATAATTATGTAATTTTATAATAATAATAATAATATATACTATATTATTTCATGTGTATGCATGTCATCACTTAGGAATTATTACATGGTGCTAAGAGTTTCATTTCATTGTCTGTGAAATTATTTAGTGTTTTATATTATAACTTAAATACTACCTACTTACTATTTAAAATATATATGATCAACAAAAAAGCTTACTTGCTTGTATCAATATCAAGTGTCATAGCTTTTAAATTCTTTGAGAATTTTTATCATAAAAAGCCTAATAATTATGTTAATAATTTTTTGCTAAATTATTGTGAAATTATAATTATCTTAAGTTTCTCATTAATTCGCAGCTCTCAAATTCGTAGTTTTTAATATGCAGTTGTGGATTCCAAAGCATTTATTGTATTTCTCAGTGATGTGTGAGGTTGAATGTGTGAGAGTCCACAGACGTTAAATGAACGGCGGAAGAACAAAATATATGTTAAAAATAATATTTGATAAAGGTATAGAAACTTTTTTCAATATTATCATACAATTTTGCCTTATGTTCATTTAATTATAGTGACTCTTAAAATGTAAGACTGTTTATTTTTGATTTAGTTGGTTTCGCTCAATTTCCGGTGCAATTTGGACCAAACTTATATAGTTTTTTTTCTTATTGATTTCGACTGCATGTTACTTCAGTTCGCGACTAACAAGTACGGGTACAATCCAAAATTGTTATATATCGCTGTTGAAGGGCCTTAATAAACATAAATATGCATAATTGTGCTCGATGTCTAAATCTCAGTATTTTTAAGTGTATATAAAATAATTTATATATAAAAATATCGATGAAAATTTAACTTAAGGGATTTTTTTTTCGTTTTATAACGGCGTATAAATAATTAATAAAATACCTATTAATATATATAAAGATTAATTTTTAGCGTAATCCTTTGATCTTTATTTTCAAAATGTTTAAGTTGGACTTGCTTAGGAATCGTTAGTAAATTTGCGATGTGGGGAACATAATTATGTCTCTGCGATATCAACACAAAAATGTATTGTGTCAAAAATTTCTACCTTTTGCATTTAATATAAAGAAATGCTTATCATTTTATAGTTTTGTATACTAATATAAATGTTTGGTTAATGCTTGTATTTCACAAGTCTGTAGATAGATATATATTATAATATTGTAATAACAAATTCACGTTTATCGCAACAATATTGTATATTTTGGAATTGAATGAACCATAACGTATCTTTGTCAGTCGTCGAGTTTCGTCAAAAGATGGCGCTGTTTTACGTAATTTAAATTTTCTTCGATAATTGTGATTGACAGACAATAAATTGATATTATTTCTACATAACATATTATTTTAAAAATATTTTACTATACAATCTTTTACGGCTTAAAATAAAATAGTTTTTGGTGTCAGCTTTTGACGATATTTGGCCCGGTGTTGAAATACGAAGGCTTCTATGACACCGCTATAAAATTTAAAAGTTTTTAAATAAAATATGTATAGCAAGTTCTCGATTACTAAAAATTAATGTTAATCTCTTAGTGTATGTTCGGTGTGACAGAAGCCCTCGTAACCCGAGTACGCCATGGGCAAGCGATTGCCTTAGTTTTGTAAATAAACAATTGTAGAGTGTGTAAGCAATATTAGCATTTTAAATTTTAAAATAAAATCACTGTGAATAACTTTATAAGCTGTTTTATTTACGGTTCACAAAAACTGTTACTCTTATGGGTCTCTTTTTCATATCTTAATATAAATTTTGGTAATCAATTTTTATTCTCACAACAAACTTGTTTTGTTGCAAAATTTAATAGCTTGATACCAATTATTTCCACATTTATAAGTCGTGGATTACACAGTAGACATGCCAATTTTTTATTTATTTATTTATTTAAGGAGTTTTAATCCATAAGGAAAGAAATTACAGCAGCACCTCTTGAGCTCCGCGTTGTACGTGTATGCGTGTCGCCCGCACCGCGCGGCCCCGAGGAGGACTGAGGAGGCAACCTTAGTGTTCGAGGTCGCTTGTGGTGACGGCCCCACCTGGGCAACGCCGGCGGGACCGCGGAAGCGCCCAGCGTTAGGGATTTCCTCTGGGTCAAAACAAGTGTGGAACCCTAATGAATATCATACGGTATCCTAAATATTATCGACCGATTAGAGAAGTTGTTTTAATTCATAGTTTACACTGATAAAAATCAAAATATTAATTGAGCCGACAAAGCGAGGTAACTGAGGTAGGTAACGAGGTTTTAACTGAGGTAGAGCACAACAGGAAACCTGCTCAAAACATGGAGCAGCCCGACTGGGGTAGTACCTCGACCTTACAGAAGATTACAGCTATAATACTGTTTTCAAGCAGTATTGTGTTCCTGTCGATGAGTAAGGTGACCAGAGCTCCTGGGAGAATTAAGGATAGGGTCGGCAACGCACTTGCGATGCTTCTGGTGTTGCAGACGTCTATAGGCTACGGTAATCGCTTACCATTAGGTGAGCCGTACGATTGTTTGCCGACCGAGTTATATATAGTAAAAAAACAAAGCGATTTAAATTAACATTTAAGAAATAACTGCTAAAAAATCCAGTGGTGTATTTTGAGATTCAGCGCCCCGAACTATTAAAGTTTGCCATCCCGTAAATTAAGGGAAAAAGCAAAGCAGTGTATGTGTTAGAGATGTGACTTTTCGGAAAAAGTCGATAAATAAATAATCGATTGTTCTATTATAATTTGGAATTTTTTTGGCTGAACTTTTTTTAGGGCGCCTATTCCGTACAATTTTTATATACTTAAGTCGATGATATTTTTTTACATTCCTAGTCCGTATCGGCTTACGGCGCCTTTGCCCCTGGGGTGAATTAGGTTTAGTTTTGTATTTCTTTTTCACAACCTTGTATTAAAATCTTTACAATAGTCTTACGAGTTGCTTGTATAGAGCGCACGCTGTAACTGCCTTTTAGATGAATTACACGTATACGTATATACTAAACACCTAAGCATAAAATGTAATTCTGTCGGTGGTTACAAATGATTACAAAAAGAGGTATATGTTAATAAAACAAACATAAACAAAACAAGTACATTTATTGTTTACACATACTTCAAATGCAATACTGTGTATTTTAATAAGCTTAATATTTTCAGTCCTTTGCGGTTTTAAATGGTGCATTATCCGTATTACTCTTGAATGGCGGTTTTCATAGAGGGGAGGGAGTTACCATTTATTTTTCTAATTTGCTTGAAATGTATCTTCTACAATACAACAGTCGGATGTTACATACATACATACAATCGCGCCTCCAGGGCTCCGCCGTAGGGGTAGGCAGAGACCACTTCTTACCACTTGCTAAGATCCTAACATACTTGTTTCGATTCGTCCACTTTCATTATTCCTTTCATACATGCTCTTCAGTTTAAGGTACTCTTGACCTGGCCTTTTTTCAAGACGTCTCTGATTTGGTCTCGAAACGTCCGCCTAGGTCTACCCCTTCCAACACTTCTGTTCACACTCGCCTTATACTTATACAGTCGGATGTTACCTACAGGTATTAGGAACAGACGGCTGTGTGTGCATGTAAACATGGGCGTACCCAAAATTTTGTCAAGGTGGGCCAAAACGTAAATGTAAAACTTGATAAGTGTAAGTACCTAGAAAACTAAAAATTAATTATTTTCACTATCTACACTACTTGAATAATAGCCTAGCAGAGGTTTTGACTAAGTCTACCTAGAGTTTCCTTATTAATATCTAAAATATCCATTATTAGCTTCTAGTCAGGATGGGACAAATGACCCACCTGGTCCCACAGTGGGTATGCCCTTTTATGTAAATAATTGTGTTTGCTCTCATACAAAAAATAAATTTAAACAGAACCACACTTCAAACAATGGCCTTAAACTAAAATAGGAATCATCAAAACCTGTACACCCAGTAAAAAGTCAAGAAGTGACACACAAAAAAAAACCTTTCCGAAGTCGTTTCAAAAAATGTAGTAGCCTCCCTCCCCCATTAATATAACTTGTTTACCCCCCACCCCTTCATCTACACGTCTAATTTGGTATGTACTATCTTGTACTAACTCTCGTGAGAAGGCCACACCGTCACGTAGTAGCCCCCCCCCCCCCCCCCATCTCCACCCACGTCTACTTGGGTATGTACTTGAGTATCTTGATCTCGTGCGTGAGCCACACCGCCAGGGTGAGCAACAGCAAGGAGCCCGCCTGGTGGCTGGCGGCCAGCTGCGTGGGGACGTACGTCAGCAGCGTGGAGACACCCAGGCACACCTGGAATACATAAAAATAAACAGCATTCCGCCTGTACTATAGACAATAATTAAATAAGTAATCGTTTCACACTCAACGGTCCCAGTAGTAGTCGTGAGTGGTCCCACACTCACGGTAAGCCCAGAATATGACACGTAATATGCCTCACTTAACCAAAATTATAAAATAAAGGAATGCTGGAACTTGAAATTTAAAAGGCCAGCATCAAATTCGATTCCATAATTGATTCTACAAATAGAATCAACACACATCTCCCAACCTCCCCCCCCCACTGACCTGCAGCCAGGCGACGCCCCCCACCGCCGCGGCCACCCCCCTGGCAGCCGGAGACAGCGGCGTCCTCCTGGCCAGCAGCGCCACCGCACTGGCCACCAGCAGCGTGCCGGTCCCCAGCACCCGGTGGTCGAACTGAACCGTCGCGGGGTTCTCCGTGACATTACGGAGCTTGGGCGTGAACGACAGGATGTCGTCCGGTATCCAGTTGTCCCCCATTTTCGGAAATGAGTTGTAAACCAAACCCGCGTCGAGGCCAGCCACGAAGGCTCCTGTAGCGTCAAAAAATAGCAACTCCTTGTACTATTTCGTTTTGTTAAGTTTTCCTATAACTTGAGTTTAGAAATTTTAGAAAAGTATTTTGTCCAAAATAAATAATTTGTCTGTATTTATATATTTATTAATGTTAATTATAAAATTATAAGAATTGATTCTGAATTTACATGTAATCTGACAAAATAAATAAATATAAATATCTACACATTACACACACGGTCGTCTGTTCCTAAAGTAAGCAACTTAATGCTTGTGTTATAGGTAACAGCCGACTGGTCTAGCTACATTTTTTTTTTCGATAAACATACTTATAAATAATAGATATATAAATATATAAATGAATATGTATATTACACCCAGACTCGGGGTGGGAATCGAACCCACAACCCCCGGAGCAGAAAGCAGGGTCACTACAAGCTGCGCCAACGGGCTAGTCAAAGTAGTCGAATCTGACAAAAATTATCTGCCGGCAAAAAAAGTTACAGAAGTTTGGGTTGTGAGGTCGTTTTAAACAACAGCTGTCACCCAGTTTAGCCACACCCCTTGACCAATTAGATCAAAGTAAATTAGAGATCTATCTGAAGAGGTTACTACAACTCGTCAACATGAACACGGCGTTCTAATTGACTACAATTGAATCGGTCGAGGGGCGTGGCTAATCTGAGTGATAACGATGAGTCACTATTTTTTTTTATGTTAGTAAGTCGACAAACAAGCGTACGGCTCACCTGATGGTAAGTGACTACCGTAGCCTATAGACGCCTGCAACACCAGAAGCGTCGCAAGCGTGTTGCCGACCCTATCCCCAACCCCCCCAGGAGCTCTGGTCACCTTACTCACCAACAGGAACACAATACTGCTGGAAAACAGTATTATTTAGCTGTGGTCTTCTGTAAGGTCGAGGTACTTCCCCAGTCGGGCTTCTTTAAGCGAATAGACTACAGTTAGACGTAGGTTCTAACTATTATTATTTAATAATAGTTTATTTTGAGGAGGGATAAATGCTATATTGGTAAAAGAATGTTAGGGATGAATGTTGAAGGACGAAGAAAAGAGATGGATGTATTGTGTGAATGAGGAAATGAGAAAGAAAGAAATAAGCGCTGAAGTTACGAATAATAGAGAGGAATGGGAGAGGAATGGAAGAGGAAAACATGTTGCGCCGACCCTACTTAAGTGGGATAAGGGCAGGAAGATGATGAATAGTTTGATGATGAGTAATTTAACGGTTCTAGATATATGCATTACCAAAGTATACTCACCCGAAACAGCGGTAAAGAACACCATAGCCTTTACCGTATGCACAAGTGCGGTAAGGCCAGCCAACCCCTTGACTTTAGCTAACGTAGCTGAAGAGGGGAAGGGGCGAAGCACCCTCAGTGCTCCAGATATCAGCCCCGAGTACAAAATGAAGGCTAAACTGAGATGTGCTGCTAAGCGATATTGGGATACTCGTGGTACGTCAGAGGGTCCCTGGAATCGATCCTCGAGACCGGACTTCACCATGTACCAACCCATTAGACCCTGGAGAGTACAAATATTTAGATTTTAGTTTTAAAAGAAAAAAATAGTTTTGGAGAAACTTATGAAGGTATATTATTATATAAATTGATAAAAAAATTACTTTATTCAAAGAGGTCTCGAAACACTTTCGAATCGTCATTTTACAAATTACAATTTTAAAGTGATTATTATTTTTAAAAGCGAATCTACCACTGATACGGAATGTAGATTCTACAGAGAAGAATCGGCAAGAAACTCCGCAGTTACTCTTTTGAAAATAATATACAGGATCTGTCGTTAATAATGGATAATCCGGTAAGTGGAGGTAGTCCACGTGTCAGGCTACAATAAAATCATTTTTTTATCTCAGTTTTACCGACAGTGTGAAAATGGTGTCCACTTTTAATGTTTTTTTGAAAATTTTGTTCCTTCGGTCATTTAATCGGGTGCCATTTCAACAAAAATTTGTATTTTTGTGTAATTTTTGTGGCATCGTACTCCTAGAGACTTGTTTTATTTAATTTAATTAGACTGTTGGTAAAACTGAGATTAAAAAAAAATGATTTTATTGTAGCCTGACATCTGGACTACCTCCACTTACCGGATTATCCATTATTAACGACAGACCCTGTATAAACTGTATATTAGTTCTTTATTAGTGCAGGTGTAATGAGTGTATAGTTGGGTGATATTAAGTAATTTCGTTTCTTGGTACAATTGGTACAGATTGTTTTGGTATTGGTTGAAGTAAAATAGTCTACACAGTCGTCCCTCACCTGTGCAGCCACCAGCACGCAGTAGGCGGCCACCCTGGGCTTCATCCCCCGGTCCAGATACCCTCGGGCCCAGAAGAAGGCGGCGGGCAGGAACACCGCCGCCCCTATAGCGCGGCCCCACGTCCGGTGAGCGTACTCCATGTACCAGATCCACTTGAACTCTGATAGCGTCATGTTCATGTTTTTACTGGAACACCAGAAAATTATAATCCCTACTTTATTTATTTTTCAAAATATAACACTGAACAAATGCACCATGGTATATTCAAAACTAGCTGTGCGGTTTGACACAAATTAATTTGAGGAAAAAAAACCGAGGGTACCGTACCACCACCACTACAGCCTATCACAGTCCACTGTTGGACATAGGCCTCCACAAGTTCGCGCCCGACATTACGACGCGAACTCATGTGTTTTGCCCATAGTCACCACGCTGGGCAGGCGGGTTGGTGACCGCAGTGTCGCACCGAAGACGCTGCTGCCCGTCTTTGGCCTGTGTATTTCAAAGCCAGCATGGATGGTTATCCCGCCATCCGTCGGCTTTTTAAGTTCCAAGGTGGTAGTAGAACTGTGTTATCCCTTAGTCGCCTCTTACGACACCCACGGGAAGAGAGGGTACATTCTTTAGTGCCGTAGCCACACAGCACACACACCTACCCTTACACACACTTACACACTGTACAAAAATTATTAAAAATATTCCTATTATATGATGTAACTAAAAATTTATGCTCTTCGCAATTTTTCCTTTATCTGTAATATAAGAAGTTACTTCGTACCAAATTTCAAGATTCTTAGTTCACGGGAAATACCCTGTAGGTTTTGATTCCCTTGCGTCTTGATAGACAAACGGACAACAAAGTAATCCTATAAGGGTGCCGTTTTTTCTTTTTGAAGTACGGAACCCTAAAAACGTATATACTGAAATATTATATATTATATTATATAAAATTTTAAGCAAGGTATTTCCTGCTGTTCTGTATCACAATAAAATTGCTTATTACGACAATCTTTTCTTATCTGATTTTAAAAAGTCTTTTTATGTTAAAAGCCTATATACCGTCCCTATATGACCCTATATGAGATGAATCAACATTAACACTCACTATTTATACTCAGGGAACTGTTTGTATTTCTCGAACTCAGTCCGCCACTCGTCCTCACTCCGCGGTAATTTCTCCCCGAGCAACTTCCACGTGACCATCGACAGACCAGACTCTGTCAAACGTGTGACTCCACCTTAAAACATGTAGGTTTGAGTGTTATTAAATAAATAAATATATATAACATACACACACGGTCGTCTCTCGTCGTCTAGTCTGAAGCATTAAGTTGCTTGGACTTAATGCTTGTTATATATATATTTGGGTGGTTTTCTTTTTGATAAATACACACAAAAATAATACATAAATAAATACAAATATTACACCCAGACTCAGGCGGGAATCGAACCCGTAACCCGCGGAGCAGAAAGCTGGGCCACCACAGAGGGCCACTAAACTGCGCCAACGGGCAAGTCAATTAAGTTATTGTAACTATCATAATTATTTAGTATTTAAACATTAAATAAACAATAAATTCACTGAATTAATATAGGAGTAGATAATACAAGCAATTTTATCAAATAGTGAGATTTTTATAGTGTCCTATCTCTTAAATAGTCATAGGTAAATGACATAAGGGCCTATCGCAGACAAAAATATATTTTATATTAAAAAATGCTAGATTTACTTTAAGAACTATATTGTCTGCCTCGTAAAACAAACAAAAAAAGTCTGTGTGTCAGCTCCGACGCACGACTGGAGTTTACTTCTTCAGATCCACTGTCTACATAGGCACAAAAAAGGCTTACATACTAGTCTATGAAAAAGATTAATACTATATCAAATGGTAAATAAACCAATCAAATAACGCCATCTATCGATGATACGTTACGACGAGATGGCGTTATTAGAAAACGTCGTTACGCCTTTAGACTTTATGCGATAGATAGCGTTACGAGAAACTTAACGAGGTCATTCGTTTAGTAAATTTTACTCCTCTTATTTTTTTGTACAAAATTTAGTAATCCAAGAGTTTTCGTAAAAAAAAAAACAGCTTTTCAATTTGTACACACATTAGAGAAAAAACTGTATTGAGATTGTTTATGTTTAGTGCAACTGATCCTTTTCGAACATTTTATTATTTTGAACATCGAAATAAAATCTTACATAAGAATAGGAGGGGTTTGCAAAATCAAAAATTGCCAAAATCATCCAACCTTACGTAATCAATGAATGAAGCAAAACTTCTTTACGCACGCTTGACTTGGAGAGGAAGCTGGTGAATCTGTGAATAAAGCGTTACGAAAAGTGTGATCGGGCGAGGTGAACGGAAGTTGAGAGGGAGATATGTTAGTAAAGATAAAAAGAGAAAGAGTTACGTTTTGTAAGTTTTACTTCAGTCTTGTGGTCTAAAGCACACTCATTTTTTTTACTTCCTTCTACAGCGATAGGACTGGATTTCAAATAAAACCCAACTTCCATGCAAATACAATTTATTTTATGAAAATGACAAATTACAAGAAATTTAACGTTTACTTCATAATTAAAAATTACGTTTAATTGTTTACCATTACATACTACTAAATATGTAATCATCTTTAAGCATATTAAGAAAATTAGAACGTACTGATATAAATATTATCACACATAAGTCAAACAAGACCTTAAACATTTCTTAAAATATCTATTTTCCATCTCGTTTCAAGCTTGACCAAAATATTCAGTAATTTAAGTTATTAATTGAAAAAATTTGAATGCATTGCATGAAAAGACACGCCTAACACAATAATACCTACATTATATTTTAAATTCTAGTTTGAATAGTAAATAAACATGGTCATTAACACTTATATACAAATAAGGTTAAACTTTAGTCAAAATAATATGAAACCGCAAAACTGTTAAAATTAAATATTACTGCTAAGATTAATCACCAATACACTCTCAAATATTATACAAAATTCCATATTATAATGACTAGGTGAGGGTACTACGAAAGCTTAGACTTGACTTAAATAAAATATTGCTAGAAATTTAAATTTTTGGTACATTTTTTAAGCAAATGTTTTAGAATTTTTTTTTTATTTACTTCAAAAATCCTACCTAAAGTAATTTACGATTAAACTACATAATTGTTGAACCTACCCATAATCCCCCAGGAGCTTTGGTCACCTTACTACAGGAACACAGCACTGCTTGACAGCAGTATTATTTATCTGTGATCTTCTGTAAGGTCGAGGGACTTCCCCAGCTGGGGAAGGCCCAGATTATGAGCAGGATATTTCCTGATGTGTCCTACCTCAGTTAAAAAGTCTACTTGACCGTGTTTTAAGATATAGGGCTGGTTTCCAGATTTCGAGCAGAACATTTCCTGCTGTGCCCTGCCGCATTATTATTTACAAACAAATAAATTATATTTATTCTACATTCCTAAATCAAACACACAAGTCAATAATTAAAGTAATATTTTTTTAAACCAGTGCTGTGTGGTTACGGCACTAAATAATGTAGCCACCCCCTCTCTTCCCGTGGGTGTCGTAAGAGGCGACTAAGGGATAACACAGTTCCACTACCACCTTGGAACTTAAAAAGTTGACGGATGGCGGGATAACCATCCAACTGCTGGCTTTGAAATACACAGGCCGAAGACGGGCAGCAGTGTCTTCGGTGCGACTGCGGTCACCAACCCACCTGACCAGCGTGGTGACTATGGGCAAAACACATGAGTTCGCGTCATAATGTCGGGCGCGAACTTGTGGAGGCCTATGTCCAACAGTGGACTGTGATAGGCTGTAGTGGTAGTGGTTTTTTAAACCAAAAAATTTCAATGAAAATATTAACATCTTTATAACTATCAATACATTTTAGATTTTAGAAGTATTGCTAGTTGAGTTATGTTTAATGATTTAAGCATTCATATACGCATTTAGCCTGTAACATCCCACTGTTGGGCATAGGCTTCTTTCCCCATGTAGGAGAAGGATTAGAAGCTTGAATATGTTCCCTACTATGAGTAACGATCGCTATCAAGTATTTATGATAACAATCGGGACCGACGGCTTGACGTGCTCTCCGAGGCACGGTAGGGTGACCCATAGGGATAGAAAACCAGACGGGAAAGAAATATTTGTACAAATACAAATGTGTAGTAGATAGAGTTGAGAGCAGGCAATGCAGTGTTTAAGGTTTTTGTAGTGTCACTCTTGGAGTGTAGAAAAATAATTTTTAGTTTATGATTAGCAACGAATGGGGTTACATTTTATGTCACACGATTTACGACGCACAAATTACAAATTAAATACATTTAAAACTTGTAATATTGACATGAAATAATCCAGAAGCATCGCAAATATGAAAAAAAAGATTAAGCATAGCTATTTACTGCCGTTAGTGCCCGTGACAATTACATTAATTATGTAATAAATGGAAAATAATAACGTCAAGTAACCCGCGATCATACCTAGTACCACCGCTGTGAAAACCATTCCACTGCAGCCGAGCAGCCAGTAGCCGACCACCTTGGACTGCTTTGGCTTCGGTGACGATGAACAAAATCTTGCAACTATGCCATTTGATTTAATAATGTCACGCAGCTGGAAAGAATATTTATAATTATATTTTTTTAAGATTTATTATTTTAACAAGAAAGAAAGAAAGGAACATGTCGTCTATTCTTGCTGTCAAAAACATGGCTGAGGCAGAAACCTAGTTGGCCTTTTCTTTCTTTTTGCTTTTTTATTATTTTGTGTTTGCCATCCTTTTGTTAATTGTATCTTTTATGTTCTATTATCATCATATATTTTTTAATTAATTTTTTTTTCTATTTGTTTTTATAAATTGTAATCAAAAGGCTAATAAAAAAGTTTTCTTTCTTTCTTTCTTATTCGGGAAATTATACAGATCGCAGTAAGGTAAATCACTCAGCTTAGACTTGGCTTTCATAGAAGCAAGAACTAACACTTATTTTAAAACTGCTTTTTTACTATAAAATTATTAATTTCAATAATGTATGTTTCTGTATATATTTTCTTTGTGTGCATATTTAGATTATGCAAATTTTATTTATTTTATTTGCAAGTACTTTATAATTATAATACGTACTTTAAATAATTAATTTCATACTTTATTGTTAATTTTATCAATATTTACCCTATTTTTGGATGTTGTCTGTAAGAGATAGTGAGATAAGTGACTTATTTTTCGGAAGTAATTTCAAATGTGCCAAAAACAAATTAAATTATAGAAAATAAATTATAGATTATCATAATTATTTTTTAACAAACATGTTTAAATTTTTTATTTAAAAAGATTTCCTGCAGTTGGACTTTATAGTTTGAGAAGGTCATTGGTGCAGTTATCGGTGTCCCTGCTTTAAGCTTCTAGGGTTAGTGATTTGATTCTCATCTCGAGTCCGTGTGTAATATTCAAATAATAGTGTTGTGTGGCTGCTACCAATAACACAGGCACAAGACTGCATACCTTAAGAATGGATGGTGGTATTTATTTTTTTATATAACTAGGTCGGAAAATAAGCGTACGGCTCACCTGATGGTAAGCGAATACTATAGCTTATAGACATTCTGCAGTACTAGAAACATCGCAAGCTCATTGCCGACCCTATCCTCTATTTTCCCCGTGAGCTCTGGTCACCTTAGTCACCAACAAGAACACAACACTGCTTGAAAGCAGTATTATTATAGTTATATGGCTGCCCCATATTTTGAGCAGGAAATTTCCTGCTGTACCGTACCTCAGGTTATTATATTTATATTATATGTTAACACAACGTTGCTCAACCCTATGCCCGCGGGCCATACCGTGGCCGTATATTTGAATCACAAAAATAATTAACGCCCAACGAAGTGGGCACGGGTCGGCTAGTGTATGATATAGACACAGACTAACCTTATAACGCTTTTCAAAACCATATTTGTTACCGGAGCGGACTGAAGTTAACAGCTGTCTCGAGGCCAGGCGGCTGTGTGTACTCGTGTTTGATAGCAGGAACTTTATAGGCGCTACTTTTAACGACTTAACACATCTGCAACCTTGTGCAATCCACATTTTTACTGAAATTATTAAAACATTAACATAAATAACAGTGTAGTAAATAGGTTATTATAATGAAAAAGATAAGGTTTATCGCTTCACGATCATTAATCATTGAAATATTAAGTTTTATCGAGTTAGTTAATCTTTGAAACAGTACCTTAGTATAATGTCGGTAATAGTTCGGTAAATAACTAAACAGTTATTACAAATTTATTAACGTTACAACTAAAATAATTTTCACAGCTTATAGTTAATTTAAAGATAATGGATATTTGATTTCTTAAACATAAAAATCAAAATCAAATAAGATCAAAATGCATTAGTCTCAGACGACATAATGTCAAAGTCAATGTCAAAATCGAATACAACCTGACAGACCACGACTTTAGTGACACAGACTATACCATAGAGGTGAGAATGACTTTGGAAATGACCATACAGGGAAGTAGGTTATTGTACTCTGTGGTAGGTACCAAGTTGTCGATCAAATAAATTGAAAATGAAACGACTGATATTTATGAAGTCGGTTCGATTTAAAAAACAGTAGATATTTTAACTGTATTTCTTGTTTTTAACCGACTTCAAAAAAGGAGGAGGTTTCTCAATTCGACCGTATATTTTTTTTTTTATGTATGTTCGGGCATAACACGGAGTATTTCTGTGGTCTGTGGGGCATAACTTCGTCGTTTATGAACCGATTTTGATAATTCTTTTTTTGTTGGAAAGGAGATATCCCAACTTAGGTACCATGATAAGGAAACCAGGATCTGATGATGGGATCCCAGAGAAATCGAGGGGAACCCTCGAAAATTGTAGTGACGACTAGTGCGTTTTATCACTTTTTCCTTAACTACTATAAAGCACTACTATTTAATGAAGGTCTGGAGTCGATCTGATGATGGAGTCGAAAGACAGTCGAGGGAAATCTTCAACTATTTACAGCAATCACCTGCTGTTTGAGCTTCATTCATTTCTATTGATGAGAACTTTGCACCCATATGAGTTAAAAGTGCCATTACAGGTCTGATGATGGAGCCCATAAATAGTCGAGGGAAATCTTCAACTATTTACAGCAATCACCTGCTGTTTGAGCTTCATTCATTTCTATTGATGAGAACTTTGCACCCATATGAGTTAAAAATGCCATTACAGGTCTGATGATGGAGCCCATAAATAGTCGAGGGAATTCCTCAATAATTTACAGCAGTTACTTTTTGTTGTTTGACGACCGCTTTGATATAATGGTGCATGTGCCGTGTCGGCGGTGCCTAAACACCGACGGTCGCGGGTTTGATTCCCGCTCGGAGTGTATATTTATGTTTATACAAATATTTATTTTCGGTCTTAGGTTTCGGTTCGGTCCCGGAGAACACGCTAGGCTGTCAGTCCCGGTTGTATATCACGAACACCTAATAGCGATCTTTACTCATATATAGTAGATTAGTAGGTACTTATGACGACACGTTAGCGCAGCGGTCACAGCACTGGCTGTTGCGCTGGCGGTCGCGGGTTCGATCCCCGCTCACGACGGACATTTGTATTGGCCATATAGATGTTTTTCGTGGTCTGGGCGTTTGTGTTTGTGTGTTGTGTATGTTTCCGGACTCCTGACACAGGAGAAAACCCTACTGAGGGCCGTTGAGTGTGAAGTGAAGAAGAAGAAGTGTTTATTCATTGTTTATTATAGTAAGGAATATATCCGCCAAACCACAGTAGAGCAGCGTGGTGGATTAAGCTCTGATCCTTCTCTTACATGAAGAAAGAGGCCTATGCCCAGGAGTAGGATATTATAGGCTGAAGCGTTTTATTTTGTTGGGCTTACTTAATACTGCCGAGAAGCATCCTAATTAGGTCTACACATCACTAAAAATTGTAAAATAAAATAATTTTTAACAAAAAAAAACCGACTTCAAACAGGAAACTAAAAAGTAACAAATAAATTTACTTAGCACAAAGTAATTACAAGCTTTTATTTAACTTGCAATGTATGTATGTATGTATCTATGTATGTTTGTTCGGGTGAAATCTTGCAACTCAATTTTGAAGCAGATATCTTCAACCGATTGAGCTGAAATTTTGCATACAGGTTCAATTTAGATGACAATGCATGATTTGTATGTATGTATGTTTGTTCGGGTGAAATCTTGCAACTCAATTTTGAAGCAAATATGTTCAAGCAATTGAGCTGAAACTTTGTATATAGGTTCAATTTGGATGCCAATGCATGGATGGTTAACTTTGTGACGTCATTCTAAATCCAATATGGCGGCATATCCAAGAGTGCGGAGTAGTTATTTTTAGTGCACTTCTACAATATGGGTATCAAATGAAAGGGCTTACTAAGAATAATTCCAATAAAGTGACTTGATAACCGACTAAAAAGTCAAAAATAAATTAAAAGTAAAAAACCTTTTTAAAAAACAAGCTTTTATTTGAATGCACTAAAAAGAAAAAAATAAATTTTTACTTTAAAACTTTTACTATCTACTTATAAAGTCATTACACATAATCTATATGATATAAAAGCTTGTCGCAAGATTTGCTTGTAAACAAGTAAATTAAATAAATTGATGTGATTGATTTTAACTATTAATTTTTTCAAACTAAGGAAATACGAGTGTATCGCGACAAGCTTTTCTATCATATAGATTATGTGTAATGACTTTATAAGTAGATAGTAAAAGTTTTAAAGTAAAAATTTATTTTTTTCGTTTTATTGCATTCAAATAAAAGCTTGTTTTTTAAAAAGGTTTTTTACTTTTAATTTATTCTTATTTTGATTTAGTTAATCAGAAATTATAAAATAAATATTTTATAACTTTGAAGTCGGTGCCAAGTAAAACAATAACTAGGTATAGGTATTATCAATTTTTCTCACCCCTCAAGCTAATATTGGCAGGTAATTATTACGGAATATCTATCCTGTAGTAATTAATTATCTTCTTATAATAGTATTCGGAGACCGCGCACGGCATAAAGTTCACAAATTCGGTGAATATCTGTGGTGGATATAGTACTGAAGGCACCAACTTCAAAGTTATAAAATATTTATTTTATAATTTCTGATTAACTAAATCAAAATAAGAATTACTTTGTGCTAAGTAAATTTATTTGTTACTTTTTAGTTTCCTGTTTGAAGTCGGTTTTTTTTGTTAAAAATTATTTTATATACACGTGTGTTACTTTATAAATCTTTTATACTGTGTACCGATTTTGATGATTCGAAATAGGGTACTTTCCGTAGTGAAAAATAAATTATAAAATTTGATAAAAATTAAAATTTATATAGAGATACACCTAAATATTCTGATTTGGAATCATAAAAGCACATTATTGATTTATTATATTGAAATTAAAAGTCGTATATTTTAATCTGTATATCACGTGACCTAAAACACGAGCCGCCATGGTGTGACGTCATACGGGCAATAACAAAGTTCTGTCAGTGCTGTCAACAGCTATCTATATCAATAATATCTATCAATTTTAACTTCAAGGAGTAATAGTTGTGTTCTTTCGTATAATAACTCTTCATATCTTGTTCCAACTGAAATAATATGCATTCATTACTAATTTGTTGATGGTTGTCACAGTAATTGTAGGTTATGTTACTCTCTTACATACGTCAAACACTTTTGTTATTGCACATATTACGTCACCAAAATGGCTGTAGCGTTTTCGCGGTAATAAAAAAGGTTTAAAATTTAATTTAATGTTATGGCATGAAAGCGTGTTTATTTTGCCGAAATTTATTTTTTTGTGGCTTTTTATTAGAAAATCAACATTTTGAAGTACTTTTTCAAACATAGTGGAATACCCTATTGTTTCATTATTCGAAAGCTGTTCTTTCGAATATTTTGAGTTTTCTCTATTTAATGTCAAGTACAGTTGATTTCGATACGTTGATAAAGTTCTCATTTTATTACTTGTCAATTCTGCGTGTCGTACTCTCACTCGTCTGGTTTTGTTACAAATCATCTAGATCTAACTTTAATAGTTCGAAAAGTGACTTTTAATTATGTAACTTTATTTTAATATACATAATTTTAACAGATACATATCAAGTTTCTAATTCTCTATAATCATTCGACAAAGCTTTTATATTCTGAAGTGCGTTTTTAAACTCTCCTTCTTCCAACCCTTCGCTCACGTAGTGATGTACAAACGCACGTTTGGCGTACATCAGTGAAAACTTCTTGCAGAGACGCTCCCACGCCACGCGCACTGCGGACGTGTTGGAGACCATCACTAGCGCCCGCTGCAGCGCAGCTAAGTCTCCTCCGGGGACTGTTGCTGGCGGTTGATAATTGACACCAATCTAAGGTTTTATAAAAAAGTAGGCTTTTAGACGTCTTGTTTCGTCAAACGGAATTTAAAAATAAAAAAGGTATTTTATCAAAACTGAGAAAATAATTATATGATTTCGATTATTTCTACGACATTTACGTATCTGTTCAATAATTGAAGTTTAATTTTAGACAATTTTTGTTTAATAATCCGCCAACCCGCATTGGAGCAGCGTGGTGAATTAAGCTCTGATCCTTCTCCTACATGGGGAAAGACGCCAGCTATGCTATGCCCAGCAGTAGGATATTACAGGCTGAAGCGTAGCGTAGCGTTGATGTGTAATAATAAAATTAGCTGTGTGTAGTTCTCAATTATAACACATTTTCAACTAAGCTTGCTATCTTTACAAAATTTCGTAAATACCACTTTGACGTCACATCAATTACAATTACCTATTTCTCAAATTTACTTGCAATAGGACTTTATAATTTTTTAAATAAATGAATCTAAACCTTAAATCCAGTCGGAGACCAAGGCACAAACTTTATTGATCGTAAACTCTTTATTTGATTTATAGTTAAATTGATATCGTTAGGATTAACATCTCCTCTGAAGAGTAGGCAGCATGACATATAGCTCCCATGCCTTGGGTCACACTTGATCATCTGGTTCGAGGGTTCGAAGCAGGACATCATCAGTTGTTGTGTGGTTATGGTCTCATGAATAGATCTAGATGGTGGAGTAAATGGCGCGAAGGTCACCAGAGGATAGTGGATCCTTGGATATGGAATTAGGTTCGTCCTAAATTCCACCAATTCTACATTTAATGAACCTTCGAATCTTAAAGATGCCGTCATACAAGATACTACCTGGTGACAAAAGTTTTTGGTTAATGCACACATAGCGTGTGGGGTGCCGGCAGGGGCGCCATAGCCACCGGATTTCTTCAATTGACAATAAAAATATTCCAAATCGTGACCACAATGTAACATATAAAAATACAGTAGAATTGAGAGCCTCTTCTTCTTTGAAGTCAGTTAATGAACATAATGAAAATTGTGCTTGCAATGAGTGTGTTAAATTAATTTGGTAAAAAAAAAATTGAATTGGTAAGGACGGTAAATTCTCGGTGGAACCCGGGCGGCAAAAACCCACGCTACGCCACTGAATGTACATAAATATATTCATATGTGGTTTATATTAAAATTTATTACACTTTAACAGACATTAAAAAAATAATAATAATACAATTGAACATAATAAGCAGTGCAACAAACATAAGGAGTTTTTAGTGCACTGTGTCGAATGAATATTGAATCACACATAGTAATAAGTATTGTTCAAAAACATTATTAGTTCTATCTCAAGCTTAAAATCGTTGGTTGATTGTTTTAAATACGTAAAGCTGCAGACTACTCTTATTACCTGAGCAATAAGCCTGTTTAAGTTAGTGTACGTAGGCCGTGGTACGTCAAGAAGTCGCGCTAAAATATCATAGAGAGCTTCGTTATCAAAAATAAAGCACACATCTTCAGTGTCCATGCACGCGTGCGTAGTAAATACCGCATTGTACGGCTCAACAATTATCGGTGATATTTTAGGCGCTGGATAGACAGCGAATTCGATTTTCGAAAGTTTTTTGTAATCTCTTGTCAGTCCTTCCAATAAAAGTGCCGTAAAACCGGACCCAGTTCCGCCTCCAAAAGAACGAAATATTATAAAGCCTTGCAAGCAATTACAGTCTTCAGCCGTTAGCCGAATTCGATTTAGTGCTATATCGATCATTTCTCGTCCAACGCCAAAGTAGCCTCGTGCGAAATTACTGGCAGCATCTTCTTTACCGGTAATTAGTGATGTGGGGTGAAATAGTCTACGATAAGTCCCCGTTCTTATTTCGTCTTGAAAAAAGTATATTAATTATTAAAAAAATTAAAAGTTTATACCTATACGTATGATTTTTATATTACCTATTGGAGTGGGCTCCAAGTCAATCATAACGACTCTCGGAACAACTTTTCCAGCTCCAGTTTGGTTGAAAAATGTTGCGGAGCTTCTGTCTTCGGAATGTGCGAGTATGCCATCAGGACGAATACCATGCTCTAAACAATACAGTTCCCAACAAGCGTTGCCTACTTGAACTCCAGCTTGTCCTATGTGAATATGGATAACTTCTTTCTGGAAAAAAAGCTACTATTTTGTCACCAGTTTTGTCAAAATAATAAAATAATGACTCGAAACATACTACGGCCATTGTTGTACAATATAAATTTTGAAAAAAAAAAATTTAATTAAAATTTGTTTAATATTACATATTTTTTTGTTGTAATTTTGTTTATTTACATTAAAACGTCAATAATTTGATGACAAATGTTGTATTATAGCAAAGTATTCAAGTATTCATTGTCATTTGAAAAGTATGATTGAGACCGGCAAAAAGTTAATCAAAACACTTGTAAACACATAACACAAGATAATTTTATAACAGAACAAACGTTTAAATAAGATTTAAATGAAACAACGATAAAAAAAAAATCAAAAACGTAATTAAATAATTTTTTGAATTTTTAAGTAGGTACCTATATTTATTACAACTATTTTTATATTATACGTGTTTCCAAATTCAAAAAAATTTCGCGGCCGTTGATGCGAACGAAAAGCTATCAGGCAAACTAAGGCTAACTATTTTTATAACGTACTTTCTCTCACCATTGAAAGAAATTGGGCTCCGTCGCAAGACCTATATATAAGACCGTGGTCATTGTGTCATATTCATATGACAGTTGACACAAGTTTCATTCTATTGTTTTTATTTTCCACAATAGGGAGAAGTAAATATCTACTTAGTAACGATTGGTTAATTGTACAACACTTTTACAATGACATTAACATTAGCCAATCAACATCAAGTATTCATGGAAATTATTTTCTTTTTTCAGTCATAGAAAACTGACTTCTTCATTTAACCTTTCGAATTCGAAGTAAACAAGTTGTTAAATTTACATAACATTCGTTATCTATTTTTATATTTGATAAGCGCCAATTGTAGAGCACACTATTTTAAACGTCAACCCCAGTGCTTAGTGAAATATTGGTGAAATAGAAATGAATTTCGCCGGAAAAGTAGTAATCGTTACCGGTGCTAGTTCGGGCATCGGGGCCGCAACAGCCGTGTTCCTGTCGCGACTCGGCGCTAAGCTATCCTTGACCGGAAGAAACGTGAAGAACTTGCAAAATACTTTCAAGGACTGCGAAAAGTCAACATCCGCATTTATCGTACAAGCTGATCTTACAAAAGAGCAGGATATCGAAAAAATAGTCAAAGATACCGTCGACCACTATGGCCAGATCGACGTATTAATCAATAATGCCGGCATTATCGAGACTGGAACAATCGAGAACACGAGCTTAGCTCAATATGACCGTCTTATGAACACGAACGTTCGCTCCATCTACTATCTGACCATGTTGGCTGTTCCACACTTGCTCAAAACTAAAGGAAATATAGTTAATGTCTCCAGTGTGAATGGTATTCGTTCCTTCCCTGGTGTCTTGGCCTACAACGTCTCAAAGGCGTCTGTTGACCAGTTCACAAGGTGTGTGGCATTAGAGCTTGCTGCCAAAGGAGTTAGAGTGAACTGTGTGAACCCTGGAGTAATATTGACCGAGCTTCAGAAGCGTGGAGGTCTCACTGATGAGCAATATGCAGCATTTTTAGAGAGGACAAAAGAAACTCATGCTTTAGGCAGACCTGGGAAGCCAGATGAAGTGGCTGCGACTATTGCATTCTTGGCAAGTGACTTAGCAAGTAACATTACTGGTGCTAGTCTGCCGGTAGACGGAGGGCGCCATGCTATGTGCCCTCGCTAAAACTAATATTTCTTAAATACATTTTTTGTATAAAGAAATATCAAGTTATCCTTAAACAATGTGCCTTAATTTTTTATTGTTTTGAATCAGTAATGTTTAAGTGTAATTTTTGTCATTTTATATGCATTTATATTTGTTTTTAACTTTTTACTTAACATTTAATAAATATTTACAAATGTTATTTTTTTTTGTCTATATATTAAAAAACTGAAAAGTTTGATTGATTGTTTGAATACGCTAATCTCTGGGACTACTGGTTCGAATTAAAAAAATCCTTTTGTGCTGGAAAGCCCATTTACTCAGGAAGGCTATAGGCTATTTTTTCCTTCAAATTATTGCGTATGAATTATTCATGGTCACAGCTATTTATTTAATAAAACATTGAGCTTAAACTATAAGTTCTATATATTAATGATGATCAGAAGCAAAATATATTTTCATGACTGAATTATTATAATTTAATACTGCACAATATGGTAAAAAAGGTTTTAGTAATAATGCAAAAAATTTCTTTGTATGAAATGTAACATTTATTGCACATTTTTTAATCGCTAACTTAACATAATTATCACAATGCCTTATCGTAACAGTTGAACTGTTTGTATACAAAGATAAAAAATTTAATCAGTTTAAAAGTTAAAAACAATACAATAAAACAAAAAATATGTGTAATATATACTTTTATATAAGTTATTTTTTGTCATCGTCTTTACCAGATTGATTATAATCTACTTATGTTAATAGGCTTTGTCATTTTCATTATCACTTTTTGCAGTAGGACAAAACATATTTCACAAAATATGTTAATATACCTTATGATTGACACCATACATTACATTAAAAATACCAACACCATAGGGAGTAAAATTTAACTTAACTGTAATGCAGATACCGCATACGACGATTATGAGGAAATAACGACATTTTTACTGCAAAAATAAATTTTATGCTCCTGAGAGGTGAAAATAATTAAATGCAGGTTAAACGGTCATTATTTTTTGAGAAAAAATAATTAAGAAAAGAATAATTTATTTTAAACATTTGACAATAATTTAAATACTAAAAAAGAATTTCCCGCCTTTTATTTTATTTTTATTACGACTGGTGTAAAAGGATGAAGTGTTGCGTTCAATCTTTTAAATCCGCTAGGAAATTACAATACTGTTTAGAAATATACAACCGCTGACCTTTTGCAAGTATTAGAAATTATATTCATAGCTTACGTTAGTGTAATGTAGGTATTTCGCAGCTAGTTCAGGCCTAAAGAACTTGTTAGTAGGTAGGTACTTGAAGTGTAATTACTAATTTTGTAATGGCTTTTAAACTGTCGACCTTTGCTTTAATATTTTTTTAACTAAAGCAAAGATCTACAGTTAAATGTTTAGTGTAGGTACCTACCTATCAAATATGTATGTTATAAATCAGAATCAAATCAATGATTGCCAAAAGTGGATTTTACACATATGATATTATATTATATAAATGTTTCAAGGTAAAAGCAACTCATTAGCTGGTACAGCGGTGAATAATTTTTTTCCTTCGTTAACACAGGAGTTGATGATGGCATCGAAAGCGGTCGGCGCGATGTCCCTCACTACCGGCTCCCAATGCTCATTGATCACGCGGTCGATTGTGGCCGCTGGAAAATATAATTATTATTAAATTTTATACATGTATCAGAAATTGACTTTTGATGTTTTGCTTAGTATTGTTAGTTATAAATTCAGCCATATTGATTTTGGAGTTAAAAAAAATAGTGTCTCATCGCTATTAATCATCTTAGCCCATTCTTAGCCACGTCTCTTGAACAAAACAATCGTATTAAATAAGAACGTTGTGTTCAAATTGACCAATTGAAGCCCTTAAAACAGGCGTTCTAATTTACTACCTATATGATTAGGTTATTAGTCAAGGAGCGTGGGTACGCTAATTGTAATGATGATTTACTATTTTTTATGCGAATAAATATACAATATGGATTAGTATTGAAATGTGGAAAGTTATGTTGATGTAGTGATGTCGAAATGTCGATAATACTGAGTCTTGCAAGCGATAAAAAACGTGTTTTTATACTGAAATATAAATCTAGTGTTATAAATGTATGGTTAGATTATATAGTTTTTACAAAATTATTAGTAATGTAATAAATACAGTTCTAAAGTAGAAGACGACATGGTATATGAGATTAACACGACCAAATTAAAAATTCACCGTTCACTGGCCGAGTAACTCGTCTGCGGGTACTCCACTAAAAAGTTTCCTAACTTCAAAAACACAGGACGATATGACCTGGTCTATGGCCGGTGGTGCTATTTCTTCCATGATAATACTCCAATTGTTGTTTAGGAATTTGAGTGTTGTGTCAGCTGTAATGCATTAAAATGATGTAAAAATTATATTTTTGTAGTATAGATTGTTATAATTTTATTGAGGACACAGCAGAATATAGCGTGTTCAAAATCTGGAGCACTCCGACTAGGGGAAGTGCCTCAATCTTAGAAATTAAAGATCACGGTTAAAAAACACTATTCTCCAGTAGTGTTGTGTTCCTGTGGTGAGTAAGTTGACTGCTGGAGAGCTCCTAGGAAGGATCAGGGGTTTGCAACGCGTTTGGGATGCTTCTGGTGCTGCAGGCGTCCATAGGTTACAGTAACCGCTTAGTATCAGGTGCGTCGTACGCTTGTTTACCGACCTAGTGTTTTAAAAAATGATTGTTTTTTCAGTTCCTTCTTTATATTTTGTTCAAATATTCAGTGGTTAAAAAAATAATTTTTATTCATTACTCAAGTTTAATACAATTTTTAAGCTGTGGATTACACTTGATGTTGATACTGAATAGGATTATTTTTCCAAGTATCAATTCAATAATTAAATTGATTCAATAATTAGATTGTTACATATGGGAGAAGTTAACCTACTTGCTGTATAGGAAATTATGAGTTATTTAATTATCTTATTACTCTTTATTTATAGATTAAATACTTTAATCGTTTCCGGGTTTTAAAATGTCGACATGATTGTAACCTTAAAGAAAAATAATTGGGCAAGCGGTCACCAACCCGCCTACCCAGCGTGGTGACTATGGGCAAAACACATGATTTCGCGCCATAATGTTTGGCGCGAGCTTGGGAAGGCCTGTGTCCAGCAGTGGACTACGATAGGCTAAAGTGATGAATAATTACATTGTTACAAAACATATTTTAAAAAAAACTTATCTCTATACTCAACTCAAATAAGTGCAAGGTCTCTAAATCAACTTATGTAATAGAGTGACCTCTACACGAAGGTAACAACTTGACGTAAGGTTACTTATATGAGTTTATGGTGTTTTCAAAGAAATAAGATTAAAATCACTTAGATAAATGAGGAGTTTGAGATCAATAGTTCAAGTACAATTCTCATGAACGTTTATTATTGTTATTTGCATATGAATATATAATAATTAGGGTTTTCCTGTGTTATTGGAAACAAATTTTAGCCATAATAAAAATCTTGTTGTTGCAGTTAAAACAGAAAACCGAAACAAAAACCGTTATTATTGCAGTTACGTTTGGCGTTAAAAAGCCGAAAAAGTTTGTCTTAATTTGTGCATGTAGTCAGATAATAAATTGTTTATTTTTTTAATAAGGAATGGTTGTATACAGCTTGTTGTATGTTATTTATCTAAATGAGAACAGTTTGGCTAGTCGCTCATAATTTGGTAAATGACGATTTGACGAATTATTTTATTGATCTCTTATAATAATAAAATTAAGAATAAAAATAAGCTCTGCACACCCAATCATCCGAGAAAACACAAAACAAATATAAACACCTACATTTCAACAAGCGTCTGTTTTAGACATTAATCGATTAGTCATGAACGGTGTTCGAACCCAGGACCACTACAACATACAGTCAGAACTTGACCATGCATTTAAGCACAGGAATAAAAAAATTATATTCTATTCTATTAGATTCTATCAGCTGAAACTGAAAACCAAAATTTCGTTCGGTCTTTAAAAAAGAATTATTCGGTAAAAAAAAGTAAAATTAATATACTTTTTATAAGATTTCAAATTATAAACCTATCAATTTAGAATGTCATCAAAACATAGGAAATATTATGAACTAATATAATAACGTAATTTATTTAAGTAGTAAATTAGTATGAAATTACCGAGCTCCTTGTTTCCGCCGAAGAGGTTTGTGAACTTGAACTGCGCGTGATCCATCTTGTAGCTGTCCTTGTGGTCGGTGATGATCCAGTGACCGTCTACTGTTTTGTAAGTGTATCTAATCACGATGTTTAGATTTGCTGTGAAAAAGATAATGTTAAGAATACTTTAGCACATTTTTTTTTCTTTGATTTCCAATAGCCTTAATTTTATTAATAGTGGGGATCTTGCATACATAATTATAAGGGGTCATCCATCAATCAATTCATTTCTATAAATAAATTTATTGTAGTTAATTAGAAGCTTATAATAATTTACTCTTTATTGTACACATAAAAAGATGGGCTGTCTTATCGCTAAACAGCGATGTCTTCCAGACAACTAGCGTGGAGGAGATAATGTGAAAAAAGCGGAAAAGGTGTACAGAATTAAAATAAAAGAAAACATTTATATAACATGTATGTATATGTTTATATTTAGTTTTCTTCCTGTTATCGCCAATACCGAAATAAGAATGTAGATCTTGCTGAAGCAATTACCGTATTATATTTACTTACTAGCTTCTGCGCGCGACTTCGTCGGCGTGGACTCCGCTCCTATTGGTCTTGCGTGATGATATATAGCCTATAGCCTTCCTCGATAAATGGGCTATCTAACACTGAAAGAATTTTTCAAATCGGTCCAGTAGATCCTGAGATTAGCGCGTTTAAACAAACAAACAAACAAACAATCAAACAAACTCTTCAGCTTTATTATATTAGTATAGATTTACCGTATTATGTGTACCGTAGGCTGTGTGGCTACGGCACTAGAGAATGTAGCCACCCCCTCTCTTCCCGTGGGTGTCGTAAGAGGCGACTAAGGGATAACGCAGTTCCACTACCACCTTGGAACTTATAAAGCCGACCGATGGCGGGATAACCATCCATGCTGGCTTTGAAATACACAGGCAAAGACGGGCAGCAGCGTCTTCAGTGCGACAAAGCCAGCTCTGCGGTCACCAACCCGCCTGCCCAGCGTGGTGACTATGGGCAAAACACATGAGTTCGCGTCATAATGTCGGGCGCGAACTTGTGGAGGCCTATGTCCAACAGTGGACTGTGATAGGCTGTAGTGGTGGTGGTGGTAGTGGTACCGTATTATAGTATTATAGTTACCTACTTAAAAAAATAGCAATACATTATTTAAAAGATATTAAACATAGCACAGGTACCAACTCCTCGGGAACTGCAGAACTGTTAAAAGTGTTTTATAATTAAATAAACTGACACTATTGTATGATAACTTACTGATCTTGATCTTTGCCTGGCCGTTGCCCTTGATGGATAGAATGAGAACCTTTCCGTCCATTTCGTAATGCGCCTTTAGTGTTATGTTAGCTGTGAAGTCCAGCAACGCTTTGCCCTTTTCCACATTCATCCTTACAAAAAAAAATAATCTTTAGATATAAGCATAAAATTGTGTTAGCTCGCATACAAAAGAAAAAAGAAACCGACTTCAATTACATCGACAAGTAATACGACGTAGGAAGTCGATAAAACAGTCAATTATTAAGGATAATTAAAAAATACTGGTCAGATCTCGAAAAAATTTAAACAAGACTACAAGACAAGTATTAGCTTTCGATTAAAGATTCAAAGATTTCAATTAAGAATCATCTAAATCGGTACGCCGAGTAAAAAGTTATGCAGTATAATATAACGTAGGTCGACGAAAAAGTAGTCACATAAATACGCATTATTAGATATAACTCTAAAAGTACTTGTCAGATCTCAATTAAATTAAAATGGGACCACATGACACACAACACCTTTCAATTAAAACAAAATTGATCGAAATCGGTCCACCCAGTCAAAAGTTCTGAGCTAACATACATAAAAAAAAACATACGTGTCGAATTGAGAACCTCCTCCTTTTTTGGAAGTCGGTTAAAAATACAGTCGAATTAAAAACCCCCTCATTTTGTAAGTCGATTAAAAATCTGGACTAAAGAAATAGGTACCAAAAGGCTAAATGGTATTAAATATTGTTCAACGTTTTAAATCTTTAATTAATTGCTGGATTAAGGAAATATATTTAAGGAATTTTTTAGCATTTTTTTTTAAATTATAGCATCAGTTATTTTAGTTAAGTGAATGTTTGGTCCGCCATGTTTAATTTAATATGGCGGATCATTCAATTTTAAATCTCATTTTTCAAAATATCGGAGAATATATTGAAATAATGGTATTGATAATTAAGTACACAATTTAATTTAAGATTTAAAATTAATGATGTTTTATTATATCTAACTAGATTTTTAACAAAAAAAAAAAAATTAGAAGCAAGATAGGAAGAATTAGTTTTCGTGGCGGTTCAGTAGTTAATTAACTTACTTGAAGGCATTGAGCCTGAACCCAGACAATCCTGTGACCACGGTGTCTTCGAAAACTACATTTAGGGCTGGATTTTTTACAACCACTTTGCCCAATTCCGCAGGGTCGAGGGGCTTCACGCCCAGCTCTGGGATGCCCTGGGCGAATATGGGACCGGCGACGCTGATCACTGACGATATGCATTGGTTGAGGTTGGGATCTGATGCTGAACAGGGTTTGATGAAGGGCGCTGTAAGGAAGAATGAGTTATAAATTAGTTAGGCATTATACTGTATAAGGTGTACTTAACAAAAAGTCAAAAACATGTCGAAACATATTAAAACACAAGTTTAACCCGCACATATTAAGTTATCGATAGATTTTATCAGCAGGCGTAAAACATTAAAAGGCCTAAAACTCTACTAGTAAACTGCAAGTATTGGATTCACAAATTATGGACACGAATGAAAGAATACGGATTATGAACTTGTATATTATGTCGGATATGCGATTTTAAGCTATGTCCAATCACAATACATAGGTATTAGGTACATATAACCGCGTCAATAACAAGAATACGCGAAATTTTTGTTTGATGACTTATTTTTCCAATAAAAAACTACCAGGCAGTTTAAATTTTCTCGCAGTTTTAAGCATATTGTACCTATAACTAGCTGTGCCCACGACTTCGTCCGCGTGGAATATTGATTTTGGACAACATTTTTTTGGATATAATATCTTTTGGTTTATTTTGGATTATAATAAACATCGTCGTTTGGATATTTGACATGTTCAACGTGATTCTTTAAATTGGCATAACTTTTCTATTTATAAACCGATTGACATGAAAAAAACACTAGTGAACTGTGAGCTTACCACAATATACCTATTAGTGAAAACCGTATCTAAATCGGATAAGCCTTCTGAAGTTAGCGTGCACAAATATATTACATTTACCTACATTTTTCTTATAAAATATGCATTGATATTGTACCTACTTATCACTATTCACAATATGCATAATTTTGTGTATCTGTTCTTGAAAATTTTTCAGCGGAAGTAACAACTCAGTAAAGTCGTAGGTACTACTTGCAAATCAAAATCTTTTTTAAAATTCATAATTTTATGTATTTACTTGTGACTAAATGTGATCCTCTGAAGCCTAATCATCTTTACATCCTTTGCCAATTCAAAATATCTGATAGTACCTATTTACAATTTCCCTATAACTATATCCTTTCGTTTCATATCACTTCAAACTACATCACTACAAAGAACTTTATTTAGTCTTGTACCTAAAAAGATGTGATAATTTAGTATTCTCCTATTACAATTTACTACTTAGCTTTGTTTACACACTAGTAAATAATTTTCGCTATTGTAGTAAATATACCAATACGAGTATGTCGATCGAAGTAGATACATAATACCGGCATGCTAACTTCGCAATAAAGGAAACAATGCAAGGTAACACTATAAAAACATTGCTAATATTAACGATAAGTTACTTTCCTTTACATATATGCTTGTGTATTTATCATAAGTATATACAGGGTTACTTTTAAAACATCGGCAACCTCGCATGACAAGATAGCTAACATCATGTACAACAACATTTGTTCTACGATTTTTGACATAACTCAATACATTAAATAAAAAAAATGTTTTAAATTTTTATTCTACTTCTCTGATAGTAGTAGTCTGTGTCATTCATTATCGAAAGAACGACGCGAGGCTCGCGCGCTTTTACTGCTAATAATAGTTATAAATAGCACTTCCTTTAAAAAAGTGGAATCAGCGTATTTACAATAATTAAAAAATAATCGACAGTAAAATAATATTTACAAACTAAATATTACCTCTAAGTCTAAAGTAAGGTAAAATCCACACCAAAAATCAGCTAGCTATTCACTAAATCTTTGCTAACACGTGCTAACACTTTCAAATTAGTTTTAATTTGACTTAACCATTAGTCCATTCATCTACACATCCACACCTATCAGCTGTTCACTAACACGTGCTTACATTTTCAAATTAGATTTAATTTGATTTAAACATTAGTCCATTGGTGTAATCCTCACCATTTCCGTATATTCTACATTAGAATAGCGGTACGCGATGGTTATAAAATTAATTTAGTACAGGTACAATACATCGATCGAAAATTCGAAACGAATCAAATAAATACGAGTGGGACAATCGTGTGACGTAGGTATCCGCGTACGCGCAATGCCGCAATCGTTGCCGCTGGCCGACTGACCCGGCTAAAAAATAGGTTTAAATACTTTATAGGTCAAGTTCACGCTAGCGCCGCTCCGTCCCTACCTTCACCCCCTGCAGGTGGTAATTGTTTACCTAATCTTTTTGATGCGCGTACAGAATACAGATTAATATAGCATTCAACTTTTTCTTTTTTTTTTTTGTATGAAAGTAAAATCTAGCAAATTATCATAATTCGTAAAACAAATGTTGTTGTACATAAAGCTAGCTATCTCATACTGCGAGGTTAAGAATATTTTAAAAGTAACCCTGTATAACAAAAAAAAAGCCAACGAAACACGGTGTTCCACCTTATTACATCAGCTATCTGCCAGTGAAAGTACTGTCAAAATTGGTCCAGCCGTTTCAGATATTAGCGGGAAAAAACAGATAGACAGACAGACAAAAATTGTAAAAAATGTTATTTTGATGTATGTAACAACCGTGTATAGATCCATATGCATTTAGTAAAAAGCGGTTATTTTAATATTAGAAACAATTTTATTTATTTGTATAGATTATAATACGAATGGCCATAATAGTAAAGGAATTACTATAAAAAGTTATGGCGTGTACAAGCATTATTAATTATTTTATAGACTATAAAGACTTCTAGAAACCGCATTATAGGTACAATATTAACCGCACATGTAAACAACCTTAACTATGAACAGACTATAATAATAATAAATAAATAATGCTTCACACTCAACGGCCCACAGAGGAGTATTTACACTAAAAACCTGGCCAAAATTATTATTTTTTAAATATCACGTGAATATAAAATAAATAAACACTTAGAGTAATTTTTAATATGTTTATTCGTTTAAAATATTAAAATGGTCATAATCATCATCATGATCATAATTTATAAAAAAGTGCTTAATTTTGAAACAAATTAGTCATCAAAATCTAATTCATCGTCGTTTTTATCATCTTCATCGTTGTCAATTTTTTTCTTCTTAACTTGCAATGTATGTATGTATATTGTATCTATGTATGTTTGTTCGGGTGAAATCTTGCAACTCAATTTTGAAGCAGATATCTTCACCCAATTGAGCACAAATTATTTTACTTTTAATTTATTACTAAATTCCTTCAAATGTCTGGTAAACAAAATGGCGGAAAAAAGCGGAACATTTTCTTTTGTTAATCCCTTTATGAAGGTCTCTACTTTATTTAATGTAACAGTTAACTACTCGGAAATACCCGGAACACCTACAAAAACACTATTGTTTACTTAAATTTATCAAAAAAGTAGAGTATTTTTTAATTTTTTTATCAATAATTAAATAAAAAAGGATCAATGTGTTTACAGATTAAATGTAACATTATTATAAAAGAACATACTTTCACCTTCCATAAAAAAATTTCTTTTACCCAAATTGCATATTAAACATATTAAAACACCACGTGTAATTTGTGTCAAAATGCGAGCTTTGATAAAACACAGACGACGACCGACGGCGACGACTGAGTTCCGACTTCCTGTATGCCGTTCGGGGTAAACAAAAAAATGCGAAAGTAACGGGATATCAAAAACAAATTATCCAGCTACTAGAAAGAGATGGTTGCACTGAATTTTATAATACTTTGCATTTTTTACTTCTGGCCAGGTTTTTAGCGTAAATACTCCTCTGTGCGGCCCCCAGTAGGATTTTCTCCTATGTCGGGGATACGGAAACACACAATACACAAGACCACGACAAAGCATGTACAATACTTGTTCGTCATGAATGGGGATCGATCCCGCGACCGCAAGCACAACAGCCAGTGCTGTGACCGCTGTGCCAACGCGCATCAAATTCTCTGATGATACCTAGACACCCGAAACGGTTTTGAAGATAGAATGTGGTTGAGAGGTAAAACAGAACTTTTCAAATATGTGAGCATTCCTGGGGAGATTAAACCAAGCCATCTGAGGTTATTATGAAATTCTGAGATAATTATGATAAAATTTACGGAGGCCAAAAATAAATCGGACCCAAAAGTTTTGGAGGCGCTCGATTAGATATTTATTATATTTAACCGACTTCATATAAGGAGGAGGTTTCTCAATTTGACCGTATACCTATATATATATTTTTATACTGTGTGTTCGCGGATAACTTCGTCGCATAAGAACCGATTTTACTAATTCTTTTTTTGTGCAATTGTGCAAGAGTGGTACTATAATAATTAGGAAACTAGGATCTGATGACGGCATCCCAGAGAAATCGAGAGGAATCTTCGAAAATCGTAGTATTCGTAGTGCGTTAGTTAATTTTTTTCTTCTACTTACGTTGTATTACTTGTCGATGTAAATAAATTATAACATTAAAATTTGATTGAGTTGAAACTTGAAGTCAGTTTGTTTTGCGTTTGCTAGCTACGACAACTATTTTTGTATTTTGTTATTACATAAATTTATGTTTCATTACATATTTTTTACATTTTATTATTAATTTAATAATTATTATTTATTTTATATTATTTTATTTAACTTATAAAGCGCTTTGTTATATTAACGCGCTGCAAAAATTACCAATTTATGTGTGATTAAACAGGGTAACGAACACATGTAAATATTATTCTTATGTTGTTCGACGAATACTTCGCTAGCGCGATTTAACTGGGTTCAGCGCCATCTAGTGTAAATAACGGAACAACTAATTGTTAAGTTCAAGTAGGTGCGTAGTACTATTTACAATCTGTGGTTCAAGGTAAGGTCAACTTAGTTTGTATTGTTCTTAATTTTAAAAAATACTTATAGTTAGGGATCCCTAGTACATTTTTTTAACCTGATCAGTATCAAGCTAATTTTCCGTGAGTAGCTTCATTTTGATGAGACGAACAAAAAGTTTCTCTTCGAAAACTCTCGATTGTGGTAGATAATAGAGTTAGCAGGAGGTAGAGCAGCAGTGAGCGTAGGACCGGGATAACGGACCACGCAATTTGGAGGACAATATTACCATCAAATTATATAAATATTAAGTAACTAAAAGGAAAAAAAAATCAGCTGGTTAGTAATAATTTTTGATGACCTTACGAGGTCATCAACTTGATGACCTCGTAAGGTCATCAAAAATTGATTTTTTTTTCTGATTTTTTTTTCTTTTAGTTACTTAATATTTATATAATTTGATGGTAATATTGTCCTCCAAATTGCGTGGTCCGTTATCCCGGTCCTACGCTCACTGCTGCTCTACCTCCTGCTAACTCTATTATCTACCACAATCGAGAGTTTTCGAAGAGGAACTTTTTGTTCGTCTCATCAAAATGAAGCTACTCACGGAAAATTAGCTTGATACTGATCAGGTTAAAAAAATGTACTAGGGATCCCTACCTATTAGGTTTATATAAAAATAAATCAATTTGTATAGATATATCTATCTTGAGCTTCTATTTATTTTATTTGTATTATTTATAGATTATTACAAAGAATTAACTGGACAGGCAATGTAATAGAATGGTTTTAGCTCAATGCAAACTTTGTTCTTAGCAATAAGCTAAAAGCTCTCTCCCAGTCAACTTAAGCTTGGGTCTAGAAAAAAATTTAGAACTACGTATTGATGATTTTGATGGTATCAATTAGAACAATACGTTTGAAATATTTTGACTCTACAACTATCTTTCTGACTCAACCTTTATAGACCAGTGCTTTTAGCAAGAAAGAAAGAAAGAAAGAAAACTTTTTTTTTAGTTAGTTTTTTAGCGTTTAAAAATGCTAAAAACCAAAGTATAGCAGAATGAAACACGTTGCAAAAGAAAGAGAATACAAGGAAAATGATAGGAAAAATAAATTACGGTCGATCTGAGGTCGGCAAGAGGTAGGGACGGGGGGGTTTAAGGGTAAAAAACGGTTTATCTCGATTTCTGGCTAAACTACAAGTCCTATGGAAAAAAGCTCAATGACAAAGTTGTAGGTAATAAAAAGATCTACAACTTTTGTATTTACACTTTTATCACAAAACCTCAAAATTTATGTGAAAAATTAAAAAAAAACCAAGTTTTTGGTTTTTTATTTTTGGTGGTCCACACAAAAAAAAATTTTTTTTCATTTTTTTTGGGCAATTTTAATTTTAATTTTGTTAGTAACTTCTGTGCCCGCGACTTCGTACGCGTGGAACTGAACAAAAAAGTTATTGTTCAGTTCGCAGAATTAAAAAAAAATCTAAAATAAAAGTAGCCTAAGTTGTACCTGAATACATCAGCTATCTGCCAGTGAAAGTCCCGTCAAAATAGGTCCAGCCGTTTAAGAGATTAGCCAGAACAAACAGATAGACAGATAGACAGACAAAAATTGTAAAAAATGTTATTTCGGTATTATGTACCGTGTATAGATCCTGCATTTAGTAAAAAGCGGTTATTTTAATATTATAAACAGACACTCAAATTTTATTTATTTGTATATGTATGTACCTACCTGTAGATGATTTGGCATTAAAAAATTCATGCAACCCTAAATGTTCACCCTTCTACCATCGACTCCTATTTTTAACCGACTGCCAAAAAAAAGGAAGGTTATCAATTCGATTGTATTTTTAACCGACTTCCAAAAAAGGAGGAGGTTCTCAATTCGACACGTATGTTTTTTTTTTTTTTTTTTTAATGTATGTTAGCTCAAAACTTTTGACTGGGTGGACCGATTTCGATCAATTTTGTGTTAATTGTAAGGTGCTGCGTGTCATGTGGTCCCATTTTAATTTAATTGAGATCTGACAAGTACTTTTAGAGTTATATCTAATAATGCGTATTTACGTGACTACTTTTTCGTCGACCTACGTTATATTATACCGCATAACTTTTTACTCGGTGTACCGATTTCGATGATTCTTACTTTAATCGAAAGCTAATACTTTTCTTGTAGTCTTGTTTAAATTAGATCGAAAACTGATTACAACTTTTTGAGTAATCTTTAATAGCGCGTATTTACTTGACTATTTTTTCGTCTTATTACGTTGTATTACTTGTCGATGTAATTGAAGTCGGTTTTTTTTCGTTTGCGAGCAAACACAATTATTTAATGTATGTTACTTCAGGACTTTTGACTGGTTGGACCGATTTCGATGATTTTTTTATTAATCGAAAGGTGTTGCGTGTCATTTGGTCCCATTTAAATTTAATTGAGATCTGACAACTACTTTTCGAGTTATATCTAATAATGCGTATTTACTTGACAATTTTTTCGTCGACCTACGTTGTATTATATCGCATAACTTTTTACTGAGTTTACTGATTTTGATGACTATTGCTTTAATCGATTGCTTGTTTTGTGGTTCCATTTAAATTTGATAGAGATCTGAACTTTTTGAGTAATCTTTGATAACGCGTATTTACTTGACTATTTTTTCGTTTACTTATGTTGTATTACTCGTCGATGTAATTGAAGTCGGTTTTTTTTCGTTAGCGAGCAAACTATTTTGAAGCAAATGAAAGGAAGTTTCGTAGCCTTTTTAATCACGCAGCAGATGCAAAGAGTTTACGACTTGTTTCTTTTAGTTGACTGGTCCAGAAAAGTTGCTGTCTATAGTAATTAACAGTTTTACCATCAAAATATACACTGGGAAGTGTAGACCAATCAAACCTCGATATCATCCTAATGCCGCCTACTACAGAGAGTCGGTTTTATCGTGATCTGCCAGGCCGAATATACGACTCCAATGACTTATACGAACAAGACCAGCATTATTTATATCTATGTCTTCAGTTAGCTCAGGAACAGCTTGAAAATAAATTTGTAACGCTTCAGCCAGTAATATCACACTGCTGGGCATAGGTCTCTTTCCCCATGTAGAAGGACCAGAGCTTAATCCACCACGCTGCTCCAATGCGGGTTGGCGGATATATTCCGTACTACATTGCTATCAGGTGTACATGATAACAACCGGGACCGACAGCTTAACGTGCTCTCCGAGGCACGGTGGGGAGACAAGGACGCCGCGTTGGCGCAACGGCCACAGCACTGGTTTGTGGCTGTTGCGCTGGCAGTTGCGGGTTCGATCCCCGCACATGACAAACATTTGTATTGACCATACAGATGTTTGCTGTGGTCTGGATGTTTGTACAAAGTAAATCATCTACATAATCTGCTGGTGAGATACAATGCGAAGAGTAGTAGAGATAAAACGCCGCCCTGAGGAACACCAGAAAGGGATGAGAGTAGAGAGATATACCTGATATAAAGGGAGAAACTAACCTACATTAGAACAAATCCTAAAAGGACTTAAGATAGATTGATAGAAGATAGATTGTTCGGTATTTCCAGTAACTTAGCTAAAGCAAAAATACTTATACACGATTTTACTATAATATTTTGTTTGTTCGTATATATAAATTGTAAATATTAACTCATCACTTATACAAGCACGACCCGGAATGTCTATATAATTATGAATGTTTTAATAGATGTATACATAGTTGTTAACACTAGATTGAGTTCGAGTGAAGAATTATTTGTTAGCAGCAATAGTCACTAACGTAACAATAGTAAACATGAATCTACGTATAACACAACAAATGCATATATATATAATGTTATTGTTCGTTTTATTTACGATAGGTACATTAAATTTTATGTTAATGTGACAATGTTCAATAACTAAAAAAAAATTCTTTACGAAAAAATACATAATAGGTAGGTACATGCCAATACACAATTATAGTGTTAACTATTTGTAAAAGTGTTGATAAACTTTAAGTAAATAAAAAATTGTAATATAAAACAGGAGCGCGAAATGATCAGTAGTTAAAATACCTAATTTATTATAAATCTCCCGAACCTTCAAATAAATTAGAATCATATTTAAAAAAATTGTGAAATAACGTTTATGTACTAAAGGATATTATTCGATTAACTTTGCTGCTGCAATTTTTTTTATATCTTTTCCTACTGATCCTCCAGGTTACTGCTGACTGAGGTTACTGACCTGGCTGCAGGTAAATATAGCAATCATAGAGATGGGTGCCTACTATAGTCAGGTTGTATAATGTAAAATATTGACGGTTTTAGCTTATTAAATGTAATTAACATGAGAGGGAAAAGATAATTTTTATTTTATTTTAGTATTGTTATTTGCAGCAGGCTTATGGTGGCAGAGGTTGTTTTTATAAATTCACAATATTGAAATCAGCCTATAAAAAATTGTTTCATCTATTTAACAGATGAGGGAAGATTTTGTTATATCCCGGATCTTAGACCATTAGTATCTAAGAGGTCATTTACACTAGCCGATAAAGTAATAAAGATGAGATGATGATGACTGTGGTTGCTGCTGTCGTAATAAACGTTTAATTTAGTTATTTTTATTAGCACAAAACCGGAATTTAAACTGAATTCTTAATATTTCGTTAACGTTATAAATTAATGTTTTATTACCTCTGTTGCTAATAGTAATCGTAAGATTCGTAGAAAGCGAAAGAGAAGCAATTTTTTGTTTCTTTTCTTGCAATTTTAATAGGTAATTAGAAAATGAAATTTTAGCTGTTAGGTATTTTTAGTTGAGTGAACGTGTTATAATTTTTTTCTTTGTTTTAAGCACGTAAGAGGTACAACGTGTAAACATTCAACTGCTGAAAATAGGCCATCTCTTCTAGGATGATTCAGGTTTAATATGAAAAGATCTTTATCAATTTTAAGCTAATTTTAATATTTTGTTTTCATAAGGTTATGCTTTTAGAGTATGATATCAATATAATATAATTATGTTTTAAACACGATTGTATCTTATCGTTAGTGTTAATAAAAAACAGCAAAAGTTGTCTTAAAATAGGTAGGTATATGATAGAAAGGCTTGTCGCCAGATATGAGTACCTACTCGTATTTCCTTAGTTTGAAAATTTTAATAGTTATAAATTAAAAGTAAAAAACCTTTTTAAAAAACAAGCTTTTATTTCAATGCACTAAAACGAAAAAAATAAATTTTTACTTTAAAACTTTTACTATCTACTTATAAAGTCAATACACATAATCTATATGATAGAAAAGCTTGTCGCGAGATGTAAGTAGGTACTCGTATTTCCTTAGTTTGAAAATTTTAATAAGTAGTTAAAATCAATCACATCAATTTATTTAATTTACTTGTTTACAAGCAAATCTCGCGACAAGCTTTTACACCATATATAGATTATGTGTAATGACTTTATAAGTAGATAGTAAAAGTTTTAAAGTAAAAATTTATTTTTTTCGTTTTAGTGCATTCAAATAAAAGCTTGTTTTTTAAAAAGGTTTTTTACTTTTAATTTATTTTTGACTTTTTAGTCGGTTATCACGTCACTTTATTCGAATTATTCTTAGCAAGCCCTTTCATTTGATACCCATATTGTAGACGTGCACTAAAAATAACTAGTCCGCACTCTTGGATATGCTGCCATATTGGATTTAGAATGACACCACTAAGTTAACCATGCATTGTCATCCAAATTGAACCTGCATACAAAATTTCAGCTAAATTGGTTGCTTCAAAATTGAGTTGCAGGATTACACCCGAACAAACATACATACATACATGCATACCTATATACAAACCATGCATTGTCATCCAAATTGAACCTTTACACAAAATTTCAGCTCAATTGGTTGCTTCAAAATTGAGTTGCAAGATTTCACCCGAACAAACATACATACATGCATACATACAAACCATGCATTGTCATCCAAATTGAACCTGTATACAAAATTTCAGCTCAATTGGTTGAAGATATCTGGTTGCAAGATTTCACCCGAACAAACATTCATTAAAGTTACATACATACATACATACATTGCAAGTTAAATAAAAGCTTGTAATAACTAAAAGTCAACTAGCCTAATATTCCTTGGAGTCTATATAAAATTTTTCCGCGTCTAAAACTAGTGTAACTGTTGACCATCTTGGAAGCCGTGATCTTTGTCAAAATTAAAGTAAACACGGATGTTGCGATGAAAACCTTCGCAAGTACCAAGGGCCGACATTGAACTTCCTACTTGTACACATTTGTACGAGTATAAGCTTCGGAGTCAATCTATACTAATATAATAAAGCTGAAGAGTTTGTTTGTTTGATTGTTTGTTTGTTTGTTTGTTTGTTTGAACGCGCTAATCTCAGGATCTACTGGTCCGATTAGAAAAATTCTTTCAGTGTTAGATAGCCCATTTATCGAGGAAGGCTATAGGCTATATATCATCACGCTAAGACCAATAGGAGCGTAGCACTAATGAAGAATGTTTCAAAATCGGGTGGTCCTATTCCACGGGGACGAAGTCGCGCGCACAAGCTAGTATTAATTAAAAATCAAAAACCTCTTATATCCAAGTAGGCAGACGAGCACTTTTAAATTTTCATTTTACAAATTATAATTATTTATACTAATATTATAGAGAGGAAAGAGTTTGTGTGATTGTTTGTTTGCATTGAATAGGCTCCGAAACTACTGAACCGATTTGAAAAATTCTTTCACTGTTGGCAAGCTACACTATCCGCGGGTGACATAGGCTACGAGTATAGGTATTGTATTAAAAAAATATATAGAGAAAGTAGTAAAAAAAGAATAGTGTTTGGTAATTTAATTGAGTTTGATGTGAAGCTACCACCGACTTGGAATAGTTGGAATATAGATTCTGAAATGAAGAATCGGCAAGAAACTCCGCACACTCCGCAGTTTCTCTTCGAAATAAAATAATGAATAAAATGGAGTTAACTTGGTTCAAAAACTTTTAAGAAAAATTTAAATCCGTTAGAGAAAGGTCAATTTAAGGAATGCGTATGATAATTATAATAATTTTAATCGCTATTTAGACCCGAGTCACCAAATTTTAATCTATACAAATAAATAAAATTGGAGTGTCTGTTTGTAATATTAAAATAACCGCTTTTTACTAAATGCAGATGGATGTATACACGGTACATATACCAAAATAACATTTTTTACAATTTTTGTCTGTCTGTCTAGACAGCAGACAGACGTTTGCCTGGACGTGGCTAATCTTTGAAACGGCTGGACCGATTTTGACAAGACTTTCACTGGCAGATAGCTGATGTAATAAGGTGTGACTTAGTCTACTTTTATTTTAGATTTTTTTTAACTGCGAACTGAACAATAACTTTTTGTTAAAATCAATAAAAATTGTTAATAATTATAAATATATTCATAGTTAATGATATGTCAACACAAAATATATGTAAATACATAATACATATGTATGTACTACGTGGTAAACGGTGTTGGTGTTACACTAAGTACTTTTTGTTCATATACTAATTGTTATATTATACCTATTGTAATACTGTTTGTTTACCCAAATAAAGAGAAAAAAAAAGAAAAAAAAAAGAAAAAAAAAGTATAATATATTATACTGATAATATGAAGCTGATAAGTTTGTTTGTTTGTTTAAACGCGCTAATCTCAGGAAATATTAGGATTATAAATATTATTATAATAAATTTTAATCTGTTAAAAAGGTTTCATAGTTCAGTTTCTTAATATCATTGACTTACTTACATTAAAAAAAAAAAATAAGTAAGTTGATTGCTTTTACATGTAGCCATCTTGTAAAGTAATTATAAATTCCAGTATTGACTGGCATTTATAATTACCTTTACAAAGCTTAAGCTAACTAAGGACAAAAGTGAAGTACTTTTGGGAAACCTAACTTTTTAACTTCAGCTTACCTTATAATATATGAGATACATTAAAAAAAACAATTATGTATTTGAATTGAATAAAAAATATCAATACTTAAATGTTTTATTTTAGTAATTGTTTTTTTTTTAAATCAAAAACAAAAGAAAATGCATTTAATTACCTACAAATAAAGTCTTCTCTATTCTTTTTTTTATTCACGTAATTTGGTATTTAATATTTACCAAAATTTATTATTATTTGATAGAATAAAAATATTTTATACATAAATATACTCACGTAGCTTTCCTGCGCAAGCACCAGCTACGAAACAAGCTATCGATAATAATACGCACGACACACGCATTTTGATATAAATCTTAAAAAATATATAATTATAATATATTGAATGCTTCTCTGTGCGTGGACGTCAAACGACTGAAGCTCTGTCCGTCAAATTCTACTTATATATGTTACGCAAGGGAATAATTAATACTGAAGAAAAAAAAAAAATAACAAAGTACACAGTATTAATATCATTCTCTCATTGCATCTCAATAGTTACTCGTACGCGTAATGTTCAATTTCGTATATAATATAGAACACAAAAAAATTGCGTGCGTACAAAGTACTTAATATATCAGAAGTGAAACTTCTTTGGGTTTTTTCTTTGGCGCTTTGCCGCGTTAGCGGTCGCTCAAATTTTTATCCCTCATGCGCCTAAAGAAGTTTCACTTCAAATTTTGGAAGAACCATAATTTTACAAATATACTTTTTTTTAACGGACGCCGCGTTGTCGCAACGGTCACAGCACTGGATTGTGCTTGTTGCGCTGGCGGTTGCGGGTTCGATCCCCGCTCATGACAAACATTTGTATTGACCATACAGATGTTTGCCGTGGTCTGGGTGTTTGTGCAGTCCTTGTGAGTTGTGGTTGTCCCCACCGTGTCCCGGAGAGCACGTTAAGCCGTACGCGGGTTGTTATCATGTACACCTGATAGCGATCGTACTCATAGTAGGGAATATAATATCCATCAATCTGCATTGGAGCAGCGTAGTGGATTAAGCTCTGATTCTTCTCCTACATGGGGAAAGAGGCCTATGCCCAACAGTGGGATATTACAGGCTAAATCGACTTTTTTAACGATTTTCTGTCTGTAAAACGCGACAACCTAACGCGCTCAACACGCCGAATTTACTGAGTAAAATATAAAATTGGTGTGATTTTTAAACGACTTCCAAAGAAAGAGGAGCTTCTCAATTTGGTTGTATTTATTTATTTTTCTGTATTTTACCTCAGAACTTTTGACTGGGTGTACCGATTTTGATGATTTTTTAATCTAAAGGTGGTGCGTCCTACTTTTGTTTAAACTGCATAACTTTTTAATGTGTGTACCGATTATGATGATTTTTATTTTAATCTCATTCATTTCAGTCTCATTTAAATTTGATCGAGATCTGATGACTACTTTTTGAGTAATATTTGATAACGTGTATTTACTCTATAATTTTTTCGTGTACATAATATGTTGTATTAGGCTAAGCGCGCACTAGTGACTTTTGTCACCGTGACTTTTGCGTCACTGTCACCGCGTCCATCATCACTAATGAAGGTGCGCGCATTTGGATAGGTACGTGAGTCACGTAATAAAATCTATGAACGCGGTGACAGTGACGCAAAAGTCACGGTGACAAAAGTCACTAGTGCGCGCTTAGCCTTACTTGTCGATGTAATTGAAGTCGGTTTTCTTTTCGTTTGCGATCAAACCTAATTATACTTAGTCCTTACAAATAGATTTTTCATCTCAAAACTTAAAAGCGAAGTTGTCTGCATAATATATATGAATATTATGATATAAAAAAAAATACTCATTGATCATCTTTTTATAATTGTAAAAAACAAGCGTATTATAGTATGTTTTCTAATGTTTACGCGAATTTCACTCATTATAATGATACAACTTTTTCCGATTTTATCGCGGTTTATTAAGATTTTTTTATTTTTTAGATGCCCGATGTTTCGGATACTTTACACTTTACAGCAACCAAGGTCACGGGAGGACTCAATACCTATAGTAGGTACTTAAAATACAAGTAGCAAATATTTGTAAGTAAAACAAAACCTAAAAACTTACATTTTAACAACAGGTACCTACTTGTTTTTTTAACGATGAAAAATATTTGTCGTAAGAATACACTACAAGTATCTACCTATTACAATGGGCATGACGACAGTATCAAAAAATCGTCAATTTAATCATATTAGGGGAACATTCATATTAAAAAAATTCAAAATACTGGTTTAGTTTTATGTAAAATAATAAGATTATTGTGATTTTCGATAAAATAAAACATTAAAATACTGCAATCGGCCATTTTGATTGAAACACAAATTACAGCGCACGACGTCACGCTATAATACGCGTTCCACATAACGCCCACAACGCTATCGACCACGGCCGCTGAAAACCGCTCAGTAGTCTAGTCGACAAGTTGAAAATGGTTGAAAAATAGCCTGTAAATTATAGGCGTGAGCGTTCTAAAAGATAATAAACGATTGGACGTGTATAGACCACTGAGCGGTTTTCAGCGGTCGTGGTCGATGGCGTTGTGGGCACTTGTGGGTCTTAGGTGGAACGAACTACTATACCGTGACGTCAGAGACGACGCCATGACACCTGCAGCCGTTTTGTATCACTCGTTGAAAACATATTAGAAAAATAGTTTTAAACTTCCTTAATCTTAAGTTTATTACCGAAATATAGGTATTTTCGTAAATAGTAAATGTGTACCCACATTACGGAAGTGGTTTTCTAAATCTTTCGTCATGCCCATTAATATTTTATTTAACATATACTTTTGAAGATATTAGTCGCGTAGAACCGGTTGAAGAGACTGATTTATTTTTATCAATACACATAAAATAAAAATGTAAATGTAATATGTTTGTACACGCTAATCTCAGAAACGGCTTATCCGATTTAGATGCGGTTTTCACTAATATATTGTCGTAAGCTTCACTTAATATTTAGTGTTTGTTTCATGTTTATCGGCCCATAAATAAAAAAGTTATGCCAATTAAAAGAATCACATTGAACATTAAATACCCAAACGACGGTGTTTATAACCAAAATAAACCAAAAGATTTATATCCAAAAATGCAGTCCAGTCACTATTACACGCGTTCGAAGTCGGGTAAGTATATAAAAAATGAACATCACTTGGGAAACTTTATATGAAATATTACTACATTTTTCCTGCTCTGCTGCTCAATAATACTAAAATTTTCAAATGTCTGTCCTTACCTTCCTCAACAATCAGGCTCTGCCATCATGATATCAACTGCCACATTAAAAAAACGGAAAATTTTAGGCAAAACAAGGAAAAACGAGTAAATCTGACTGTTTGAGAATCCCGCGTTGAAATGTAAGTACAATAGAAACATTGAACTACAAGCAGGGGCCGACGGTTTCTTGTTACACACACACACACACACACTACAGCCTATCACAGTCCAGTGAGTCCACTGTTGGACATAGGCCTCCACAAGTTCGCGCCCGACATTATGACGCGAACTCATGTGGTTTGCCCTTCTTGTTACACATAAATATATAATAATGTAGTGATTGTTTTATATAATCTTCCTATACGAGATTAATCCATAAAGTCATTTGATTTTCCATTAAATGTTTATAAACAAAGCATTGGACAATGTGAATAGAAAATTAAAATATACAATATGAAAGAAAAAATTGCATTGTTCTGACAAAAACACCCATTTCTCAAAATAATCTGAGAGCGACATGTGTAACATATATATTTTTTTATATGTATTCGGTGCTCATTGAAGTGGGCTTCTGGCGTGGTAACGCGTAGGACTTCGTCCGGTATATTCGTCAAGTGGACCGTGCTCCGGGGCGAGGTTAGCGACGTGAGGGGTTTCGGCTTGCTTTATAAGCGACTGTCGTGGCTGGACCGCTCCTTTTCATTGTCCGTTTTTACATAAGTGCTGTGGTTTTGTGTGACTTGGTAGTGGGTGAGTTCTTGTAGTACAAAGATCTTAATACGCCTTTCTGTGTTTAATCTAAATTTAATTTGTTCAAGTAAATTTAAAGAAAGAATTGTATATTTTTGTTTTGTGTCTGTGTAGTTAATATAACAGTCTTCTGATTTGATTTATGCCATGCAATGTCAACGTGTCCATGTCTCTATTGGGCCGTTTCCGTTGTCAACCCGGAGTTAGTGGAGGGTTGGCTTCGGAAGGGCTCACCTTTTGGGTGTGTCATTCCAGGGTCCTTGGCATGGCGTCTGGCGGTCGGTGCGAAGATCGAGTCAACCACGTGGCCTTGTCTTCGGCCAGGGGCCCCACTTGAACCACACATACCAGAGAGATTTAAAGAAAGAATTGTATATTTTTGTTTTGTGTCTGTGTAGTTAATATAACAGTCTTCTGATTTGATTTATGCCATGCAATGTCAACGTGTCCATGTCTCTATTGGGCCGTTTCCGTTGTCAACCCGGAGTTAGTGGAGGGTTGGCTTCGGAAGGGCTCACCTTTTGGGTGTGTCATTCCAGGGTCCTTGGCATGGCGTCTGGCGGTCGGTGCGAAGATCGAGTCAACCACGTGGCCTTGTCTTCGGCCAGGGGCCCCACTTGAACCACACATACCAGAGGTTCCCCTCTCTTGGGACCTGGGTAACCCACTTAACCAGAGGTATCTCTCTCTGGGGTCCTGGGGGTGGCACATACCCACCTAACATCCAAACCAGTCCACGTAACCAGAGGAATCCGCCCCAGGTATCTCTCTCTCGATACCTGGGTGTGAGCGACGGACGGCGGGTCGACCCAGCCATTTTTTTACCGGCACCTGGAAGCATCGACGGGAGTTACGCCGGACCACGTGGCGGGCGAGGCGTCTCCGACGTGAACCAAGGGCCGTCGGGGTCAACCCAAGGACTCAAGTTAAGTGCTTATCTCTCCATGCACCACGTGTCAGGACTAAGGTCTTAGTTTTACAAATCTAGTTTGAATCTTGTGGTTTAAAATTTAGGATCCGGTCAATAAATTGTTAAAATTGAAGTAATTTTTTTATTTTCTTTCCTCTAATGCTAAATTTAATTTAATTTGTAGTTTAATTTTTCTCTTCTCTAACTTTTGAGCTCGGGTTGGAATGGTGGGACGCTCTCTAACCCCAAATACCATTTTAACTCCGTAGCATCTGGCGCCCAATGTAAATTCTCTAATATTCTCGTAATTCTATGCTTTTTGTAATCGTTGTTTGTTCGTAAATTATTTTAAATTATTTTTTTTCTTATTCCTGGCTCGTGGTTTCTCTGGGTTCGGAAACGGTTTTGTCTGTGTGTCTTTATGTGTTGTGTGTATAGTGTTAAAATTATTACTCTTTATTTTTGTTAATTAAATTTTACTACTGTTTCGTTTAGATTGTGTACTTATAGTGTTTAAAATATAAATTTAAAAAATTTAAAGTTAAAATTTCTTGTTTATATTCAAAATTTTATTTAAATTTAAAAGTTGTACGAGCATAGTCGAGGTTTTTCCATTGTTAATTGATTCTTTGTTAAAATTCTCAGTTTACCTACTTTTGTGTTAATTATTTCTTACTCAATAATTTTGCCGTAACTAAATATTTTTTAGCTACCTTGTATTAACGAATATTTTTGAATACTTTGTGCATCTTTATAATATTTTAACATTCATTTAAATTGAACCTTTTTTTTGTTGTACTTTTGTTTCGTTTAAATTTGTAATTGTGCTACAATGACTCACCGTATTAAATTCGATGTTTTGCTTATGTCTAAATTACTTTTGTTTTTTGATGAATCGGTTTTACTTTTAATATCGATATTAGTTTTTATAAATAGGTAGATGTTGCAGTTTAATTATGTTACCGTCAGAGGGAATTTTGGTCAGCTCGTAGTATGGCTAGTTTTATAGTTTTTTTTTAGTCAGTTTCTAATTAAATTTAAATCTTTATAGATTTGATATTTTATAATGATTAATTAATATATTTAAATAGTGGTTCTTTTTCCAAAATTATAAATTTTTACTCGTATTCCAATTAGCGACGGGTGATGATCGCTTTTTATTATTTTGTACATTTATGTGTACATGACTTATGATAGTCGTGTGGTGGGTACATCTCTAATGTACTCATGTTGATTTGATTGTTGGGTCATTCCACTGAGCAATGACTTGACTAGTGGTGTGTTGGGTACATCTCTAATGTACTCATTGTGTTTTTATATGAGGTTATTCCACTGAGCAATAACTCGTATTATTTTATTAAAGCCTACGCCTTATCTATGGAACGGGTGGCGATTCCTTATGTTGATTTAATAAAGCCTACGCCTTATCTCTTGGAACGGGTGGCGATTCCATATGTGTATTTAATTAAGCCTACGCCTTTATTTCGGAACGGGTGGCGATTCCAAAAATATATATTTATATTCAAAAGCCTACATCATGGAATACGTAGTTATTGCTTGTTGCGTAATTAGTAGCTGTTGAGTATTGTTCATTTATAGATCGTTACTCTGTGTGTTAGGGCGTTTGTCTAGGTCGACTAACGCACATTGTTTGGTGAAGTTCAGGATGTTGAATGTTAGTGATGTATGTTTGGGATGTATGACAGTGTTGCAGTTTTCTATTATAGCATATAGCGCAATTTGGTATTTTTACTAAATCGCAATTTAATTTGTTTTTTCTCTTAGTGTTTTTAATACTTATTAATAATATATCAAAAAAAATTTTCTTGTTTAGTTATTATTAACTTAAAATTTTTTCTCTTAGACTTTGTAATTATTAAATATTTAATTTGAATTCAATTTTTTCCTCTTTTCTCTATTGAGCTGGACCAAAGTTTTTTCTAGATTTTTAGAGTCTTCGGAATTTTGCCTAGAGACGCAAAATTCTTCTCTGACGGGGGGGGTATTGTAACATATATATTTTTTTATATGTATTCGGTGCTCATTGAAGTGGGCTTCTGGCGTGGTAACGCGTAGGACTTCGTCCGGTATATTCGTCAAGTGGACCGTGCTCCGGGGCGAGGTTAGCGACGTGAGGGGTTTCGGCTTGCTTTATAAGCGACTGTCGTGGCTGGACCGCTCCTTTTCATTGTCCGTTTTTACATAAGTGCTGTGGTTTTGTGTGACTTGGTAGTGGGTGAGTTCTTGTAGTACAAAGATCTTAATACGCCTTTCTGTGTTTAATCTAAATTTAATTTGTTCAAGTAAATTTAAAGAAAGAATTGTATATTTTTGTTTTGTGTCTGTGTAGTTAATATAACAGTCTTCTGATTTGATTTATGCCATGCAATGTCAACGTGTCCATGTCTCTATTGGGCCGTTTCCGTTGTCAACCCGGAGTTAGTGGAGGGTTGGCTTCGGAAGGGCTCACCTTTTGGGTGTGTCATTCCAGGGTCCTTGGCATGGCGTCTGGCGGTCGGTGCGAAGATCGAGTCAACCACGTGGCCTTGTCTTCGGCCAGGGGCCCCACTTGAACCACACATACCAGAGAGATTTAAAGAAAGAATTGTATATTTTTGTTTTGTGTCTGTGTAGTTAATATAACAGTCTTCTGATTTGATTTATGCCATGCAATGTCAACGTGTCCATGTCTCTATTGGGCCGTTTCCGTTGTCAACCCGGAGTTAGTGGAGGGTTGGCTTCGGAAGGGCTCACCTTTTGGGTGTGTCATTCCAGGGTCCTTGGCATGGCGTCTGGCGGTCGGTGCGAAGATCGAGTCAACCACGTGGCCTTGTCTTCGGCCAGGGGCCCCACTTGAACCACACATACCAGAGGTTCCCCTCTCTTGGGACCTGGGTAACCCACTTAACCAGAGGTATCTCTCTCTGGGGTCCTGGGGGTGGCACATACCCACCTAACATCCAAACCAGTCCACGTAACCAGAGGAATCCGCCCCAGGTATCTCTCTCTCGATACCTGGGTGTGAGCGACGGACGGCGGGTCGACCCAGCCATTTTTTTACCGGCACCTGGAAGCATCGACGGGAGTTACGCCGGACCACGTGGCGGGCGAGGCGTCTCCGACGTGAACCAAGGGCCGTCGGGGTCAACCCAAGGACTCAAGTTAAGTGCTTATCTCTCCATGCACCACGTGTCAGGACTAAGGTCTTAGTTTTACAAATCTAGTTTGAATCTTGTGGTTTAAAATTTAGGATCCGGTCAATAAATTGTTAAAATTGAAGTAATTTTTTTATTTTCTTTCCTCTAATGCTAAATTTAATTTAATTTGTAGTTTAATTTTTCTCTTCTCTAACTTTTGAGCTCGGGTTGGAATGGTGGGACGCTCTCTAACCCCAAATACCATTTTAACCCGCGGCACATGTCAAACTTATATGTAAATAATATAGATATATATATATATATATGCTAATTTATGTAAATATTTCTCTAAATTCTTGTGTCATTTGCCTCCGGCGTCACGTACGTACCTACCTATATAGTACTACTAGCTGACCCCGCAAACGTTGTTTTGCCATATATCAATATATGTTATTAACCCCCGCAACCCCCTCTTGTGGGTGGAATTTCGTAAAATCCGTTCTTAGCTGACCTCTACTCGGCGAAAGGAATATTCCTACCAAATTTCAAGTCTCTACGCCTTATGGTTCCAGAGATATCGTGATGAGTCAATGGGTGGAAATCTCTTTTATATATTACTAGCTTTGCCCCGCGGTTACCCCCGCGTTAAATTGAGGAAAAGCATAGCTATATATATTGGACTTTCATAAAACTACCATCCCCTGTTTTAACCCCAAAAGGGGTTTGATTTCTCAAAATACATTATTAGTACACCTCAACACCGTCTATAGAGCATACATTTTAAATTTCAAGTCTCTTACTTCAAAAACATAGGACTTTCATACAAACTTCCAACCCCCGTTTAACCCCCTTAGGGGTGGAATTTCGTAAAATCCGTTCTTAGCTGACCTCTACTCGGCGAAACGAATATTCCTACCAAAATTCAAGTCTCTACGCCTTATGGTTCCAGAGATATCGTGATGAGTCAATGGGTGAGTTACTCTTTTATATATATAGATTATGTTGTTTTATATTTATTGTAATTTTCGTTGTTCTTAAGGTTGGGCACAGCAGGAAATACCTTGCTCGAAATATAAAGCAGCCCGATTGAGGAATAACCTCAACCATACAGAAGATCACAGTCAGATAATACTTCTGTCAAGTAGTGTTGTGTTCCTGTGGTGAGTACGGTTTCCCGAGCTCCTGATAGGGGTAAACAAAGACGTTAATCTATTTTACATCTCTCATGTTCGGTAAGTAGGTTCTTATTACCTCCAAATGGGGCTTGTAGGTGACACATTACCGCTCTAGGGTAATAATGTAGCTAGAAACGCCCTAGGGCGGTAAGTAATTTAAAAAAACACTTCTTTCTTTCAAAAAGTTCGCGTACATCTAACCACCATACTGGCAATAGACATCATGCATTCAGCCCAATAACCAAAGAGGTCGCTTTGCTATTCAGCCTTGTCTTCGTGTGAGTTTAATAGTCATCAATTTTAAATATCGAACGGCGAAGCTCAATTTCGATCTTGAAAAAAAATATTATTTAAAAAAAAAAATTAATGATTCTTTATTTTATTCTTGTAATGCCGGTTTTTTTCTACTTACCTCACAATCGAGATGTAAAGCAGAATAGTTAGCTCGGGTGTAAGTATCAATTGCACCCTCGAAATATAGGCGCCCTCGCTGCGCTCGTGCGCCTAAATATCTTGGGCTGCAATTGATGCCTTACAGCCCTTGGCTACTAATCTACTATTAATCTCTTTGGGGGTAACGTTGCAACGCGCTTGTGAGGCGTCCAAAAGCTACGGTGACGTCGTAAAAAGTCGTTGTACGAATAATATGTGTATGACAGTAGTCACGTACGCAATTCAAAGCTCTTGAAAAACGACTTGTCTGTCACGTCGTATGCTGTCACGTTAACTCTGACGTCGATGATCGCATCGCTTCGCTTCTTATCGTGTTTTATTGTTGTGAGATCAAAATGTTCAACATCATTTTTGTTTTATGTACAAACTAGCTGACCCCGCAAACATTGTTTTGCCATATATGTTATGAGCCCATGCAATCCCCTCTTGTGGGTGGAATTTCGTAAAATCCGTTCTTAGCTGACCAGTGACCTCTACTCGGCGAAAGAAATATTCCTATCAAATTTCAAGTCTCTACCCCTTATGGTTCCAGAGATATCTCTTTTATATATATAATGTAGATTAAGCGGAGTGTTGTTAAAAATTGTTGGAAAACAGAAGCTGGTTGGAGTGGTTGGCAGCATAACAGAAATATGAACAATGTTTTTGCTGGTTTCGCAAGTGAAGCCAGTGATGGAAGCTAGTGTCACATATTCTTCGATCTAAAACATGTAATTATCAATTATATTACAATTTACATTGTTAGATGTATTACTTAAAAAATGTAATTATGTCATTTTTAGATTTGATATAATACAATAATTGCGTGAATCGTTATTTCAAACTGTATTCACGTGACATGGCGACACGTGCCGCGTGTGGAGCGACCGTGAAGTTTTTTGCTAATTTGCGATCTTCTAAAAATAATTTACCCTTACTTGACGACTAAATATTTTAAATTGTAATCCCTAATGCTGTGTGGCTACGGCAGTAAAGTTTAAAGCCACCCCCTCTCTTCCCGTTGTAAGAGGCGACTAAGGGAAACCGCAGTTCCACTACCACCTTGGAACTTAAAAAGCCGACCGATGGCGGGATAACCATCCAACTGCTGGTTTTGAAATACACAGGCCGAAGACGGGCAGCAGCGTCTTCGGTGCGACAAAGCCAGCCCGGCGGTCACCATCCCGCCTGCCCAGCGTGGTGACTATGGGCAAAACACATGAGTTCACGCAGTTTTTAGCGTGAACTTGGGGAGGTCTATGTCCAGCAGTGGACTGCAATAGGCTGAAGTGTAATATATAAAAGAGAAGAAAAAATTACTCTATTACAAATAAATATGGGAGTTTTAAACAATTTTATTAAACACTAGCCGACCCGTGCCCACTTCGTTGGGCGTTATAATCCATTTCACATAAGAAGGGTACGGTGAAATTTGATATGTTCCAATACACTCTCACTATTTTCAGCAAATCAGATAAATATAAATGTTTTAAAATCACCAATTAATTTCTAAGGCAAATAATAATACTTGATTAGATTGAATTGTTGACACGGCACGTCAGAGGGCGCAGGTTCAAATCCTGCTGATTTAAAATCTTTATATATTTTTATCTTTTTCCTTTTATCTTGTCACTCCTGAATAGTGTAGCTTTCTGTTAGCGAAAGAATTTTCATGATCGGATCAGTATTTGCGAAGATTACCCCGTATATACAAACAAAGTTATAAACTTTACCTCTTTATAATAGGTATTAATTAATTAATTAATAGTATAGAAAACTTAAACAAGGGGAAGATCACAGATTATAGATTTACTGCTGTCAGTGTCAAGTATAGTCTGCCGTCAAGTAGCTCAAGTGGATGCGTTCTGCTAACAGCTGAGGAAGCATCGGAAACACGTTCGATGCTCCTGTAGTTGCTGGCGGACATAGGCCACGGTAATACCATCAGACAAAACGAACGTTTGTTTACGACTGAAATAGTATACCTATAATTTAAAAAAAAGTTTCTATTTGAAACAAATTAATTTTGTAACAAATATTTATTGTACACATCATCGCCAAGTGGAATGGTGGCATGGAACAAAATTTGCCTCCCCAAGGAACCATACTTTCGAGATATACGGAATATCGGTAAGATCCAGTGTCTAATCTATACATATAATAAAATGGTAGAAAAGTCAAAACTGTACATTGAATATTTTTTTAAAAGAATACTTGGGGTGTGATCTACAATCGATACCGAAGCCAAAAATATAGTTTTTAGAATTTTTGTCTGTTTGTCTGTTTGTCTGTATGTATGTCCGGGATAAACTCAAAAAGTACTGCATGGATTTACTTCAAATTTGGCACGAATGTTGTTAAGAAGTCGGGTCAGAACATAGGCTATATATTATCACGTTATCACCTACGGGTAACGAGCAGTGAACCTTATTTCTTCAAATGTATGTCCGGGATAAACTCAAAAATTACTGCATGGATTTACTTCAAATTTGGCACGAATATTATTAAGAAGTCGGGTCAGAACATAGGCTACATATTATCACGCTATACCTACGGGGAACGAGTAGTGAACGCACGCAGACGACGTCGCAGGCAGCAGCTAGTATGAGATAATACAGCTACGCAGCTCGTAGTATGAACTGTAGTACATCGTTTTATTTAAATTTATTCAGTACCTACATTCAGCTTGAAACGTCAAGAAATAACAAAAAAAACGAGAGTGCTTTAGACCACACGACTGCAGTCGTGTGGTCTAAAGCACCCTCGTTTTTACTTCATGAAGTAAAACTTCTGCACAATAGGCCTGGACTGTGTCTTAGATATACGAAATGAAAGAAAGAGAGAAAGAAAATGTATGCTCGCATCTCTCTCTCTCTCTCTTGCTTCGTTCGCCTCACCCGATCACACTTATCGTAACGCTCTCGTCACGCATTCACCAGCTTACTGCTAAGTCAAGCGTCCGTAAAGAAGTTCTACATCAAAAACTTATAGTTTTAGCTCCAGTTACAATATTATAAAGTAATAAAAAATATTAAACATATCTCTAGCAGAGTTAGCCCTGTTACCTTTTTATTACAATAATTATAGATACAGAGGTAGGTACTCGTCTAGTACGAGGTCGAATCCAACAGTGATCATATTTTACATAAATTAATAATTAATAATCGGTCAAGTATGGGATATTTCCAATTTTCAATAATCACACATTACTCGTGTTATATTTTCCTGTCAGAATTTTTTGTGATATTGGTTTTTGGTATTCCATATTATATCGTTAAGAAAATACTAAAAAAGCAATAGATTATGTTAAACCAACGACATAGATTCAAGGCTGACCGTTCCTGCATGGTTCTTCTAACGCTAGGTACCTAATTATCCAGTATTTTAGTCAAATAATTTGTATGTAATGTACAAATTACATGGGCAGGAAATGAAAAAAAAATGCTGTCTTTCATAGAGAATAATTGCTAGCTTTAGGTCGAGGACCAAATGCGGATATCTTTGAACTAGAACCGTAAATGCCGCAATGCTGACGATCGGCAAAACGCAACGGATTTTCCTGTATAGGAAAAGGGTTGAAGCAGAATTAGCTACGCTAGGCTACTGGGGGTAATCTGATTTTTCCCTACTGATCCTAGTAAGGAGGAAACAATCGTTTTCATTAGACGAGATTGATGGCTTCACGTGCTCTTTAAAAAATCGGTGGACAGTTATCATTAGCTAGCTGTACCCCGCGGTTACGCCCACGTTAATTTGAGGAAAAAACGTAGGTAGGAAAATGGACTCTCTAACACAAAAAGAATTTATCAATTCGAAGCAGCTGTTCCTGAAACTGACACGTTCAAACAAACAAACAAACACTTCAGTTTTATAACAGTTAGTAGTAGGTATAGATAAGTTTCGCCCCACTAAAAAAACGTCGTTGTGAGTATTTAAAGAATGAACGATGGTGAATTTTAAATTATTTAGACATAATTGGATTTGTGGATTGATCTAATTATATATATTTAAGACGGAATACGTTACTTCTGCGGTAATACAAAAAAAAATTAAGTTTTTTTTTTTCAGCACAGATAAGTAAGACAAACGTCATTAATTGGATGCCTCTTGATTAGCGAGCAGGAAAATATTTCAAGGGAACGAGCTACGCGAAACATAATTAGGAAGATTTCAATCTTAATTAATTATTAGCATTAGAATATGTCAAAATGCCAAACTTAGCAAAATTAATTTTAATGAAAAAAGTAAAAAAAATTTATATAATTATATTCTAAGTGTCAAGTTTAGGTCTTAGTTAAGATAATATATTATCTCATTATCTATACTAATATTATAAAGAGGTAAAGTTTATTACTTTGTTTGTTTATCGGGGGTAATCTTCGCAACTACTGACCCGATCATGAAAATTCTTTCACTAACAGAAAGCTACACTATTCAGGAGTGACATAGGCTATATTTTATTGTTATTAAACAAAATATTTAGTAAATAAGAAAATAAGATAAGTCAGTCAGTCAGTCAGTTCAGCCTATTGCAGTCCACTGCTGGACACCGGCCTCATAAAGCTAAATAAAACTGTTCCCCAGCACTGCTGTGTTCCTGTGGTGATGAAGGTAGCCACAGCTCCGGGGGACGTTAACGGTCTATTGTTTTCACTCTTAGGAGGATAAAGCCTTGGCTGTTACTTGGCTGGCTGAGGCTGAGCCTACCTTTTTATCTTATGCAATAATGTCCTTGTTATGTGTTGTCCTTGTTGTCTAAGTTTCAACCCATGCAATATACATAATTATTATATTGATATTTTGTTATATAATTAATAATTTATACAAACATTGTATGTTAATTATTATAATAAATATTTTTTCTTCTTATAATTATTTACATTTTTTTAATAAACTAGACGACCAGGCGAACTACATTTCGTTTTTTTTAATGAAAATATCGATTTTAATTACTTATTTTTGAAGTTATACTTTCTTTTGGCGCGCGTTAAGGAAAAATTATGAAAGTAAATTTTTACGATGCGCGCTCACACCTTTACAAAAAAAAACGACACCCTGAAGTTAGCTAGTCAACGAAGAAGAAGTTAGCACTTCTTACTTACACACACACTTTTTTTTACAAACATTACCTTGACAAACACAAAAAGAATTGTGCCATTCGGTTCGAGCATCCGGAAGCTATGTAACATAGTACTTGTACATAAGTACATAGATATATTTCTGAGATAAATTTTTATATCTATAAACATAATATAAAAAAGGGTTTTATATAGCTGGTTACTTACGCCTCCAAACAAGAAAAACTTGTCTCATTATATATTTTTTTATTAAATTTAATAGCCAACACTAAAATATCCATTACATTTTATAAATAAACTTGACACATAGGTACTCATATTGTCTGTAGATGTTGTACCGAATGTCAAATTATTTATTTTATTCTTAGGTTGATAATTGTAAATCTATACAAATAATTGAAATGTCTGTTTGTAACTAAATGCATATTATGGATGTATACACGGTACATATACCAAAATAATTTTTTTTACAATTTTTGTCTGTGTCTGACTGTCTGTTTATTCCGATTAATTTCTGAAACGGCTGGACCGATTTGACGGGACTTTCACTGGCAGATAGCTGATGTAATAAGGAGTAACATAGGCTACTTTTATTTTAGAATTTTATTTATTTTGTAACTTCGCGGACTGAAAAATATAATTTTTTTAATTCCACGCGGACGAAGTCGCGGGCACGGCTAGTATCTAATAAAATTAAGTTTTATTTTATTTATGTGACTCGATGGAGGTCAACGAACTAAATGTTTGTGAGCATCAATCATAAACAAGACGAAACACATTAGAATGTATAGGTATATATACATATTACTAAATATATTACTACAAATATATATCAAAGATTCGATTGATGGGTGTTTGTTGAATCACGACAGAACAGCTGGATGGTTTTAAAAGAAATAGGATACATTCTGGATTAGTACAAGGTTTCGTTCTATTTAGAAAAAAATAACGGTTCCCGTGCGTACGATTGTTTTGAATTTAAGAAACATTTTTTTATTTTTTGTTCAGTAATCTTACGGAAAACTGTAGGGACTATCAGTTCTACCAGCAAGTTTGTATTTCAGTATTTAAACCGCAAATTTGTATTTCATTTTACATGTATAATCATATCAGTGATAGGAGTTAATTTTCGAGGGCATCTCCTATTTGAATTTTGTCATTGTTTAAGGCTAAGTAGTTTAGGGTGAAACTGTGGAGAATATCAATTCGCTAATTTATATTTAAAAAAAAAAAACTTAAAACTTAAAACATCGTTCAGTAAACTCTTAATGACAGCAAAAAGCTGTCAGTGACCATCCTAGCAATTCTAGACAATTTAGAACTGCTGGTCTGAAGTTAAACTATTGTAAAAAAAAGCACGCCGATAATAAGACAAATACTTTATGTACTTACAAAATATGGCATGGTCAAATAAGAGCTTGTGGATGTTGTTAATAAAAAAAATATAATAAAATCTTTTATGTCGAACAAGACGACTATACATATACAAAAGCTCCTGAGGGGAACTGGGGATGGGGTCGGCAACGCGCTTGCGATGCTTCTGGTATTGCAGACGTCTATGAGCTACGGTATAATGCTTACGATCAGGTGAGCCGTACGCTTGTTTGCCAACCTAGTTACATTTAAAAAAAAGAACACACATGGAAAGTTGTCAACGTCAGTACCTAGGGGCGGTAAAGAGGAAAGAGGCGAAGGAGCTGGAAGAAGTGACGAGAAAATTGCTTTATAGTTGGTAAGATATTCAGTAATCCTAAATCAAGAAATTGTCTTTATACCTAGAATTTGAAGAGTTGAATGACATAATGGCGTAAACAACGTGTACTGTAACGCTCCCCGTTGAGGAGGTTGAGGTCAAATATTATAATTTAAAAAACTGTAGAAGGTAGTCTAACTTTAACACGATTTTATTTTGTTAAGAACAAGGATACAAGGCATATATTATAACATTGTAATGGAAGGATTCATAAAATCAGATAATAATCTCGTTTTAGAAGTCTCTCAGCGGTTATCTATACCTAATACTAGCTTCTGCGCGCAACTTCGTCCTCGTGGAATAGGACCAATTCGGTCATACATGATTTGTGCTAAACTTTAACCGTTTACGCAGCAAAAGCTCTCAAAAGGAAAAATAGCCCCGATTTTGAAACATTCTTCATTAGTGCTACGCTCCTATTGGTCTTAGCATGATGATATATAGCCTATAGCCTTCCTCGATAAATGGGCTATCTAACACTGAAAGAATTTTTCAAATCGGACCAGTAGATCCTGAGATTAGCGCGTTCAAACAAACAAACAAACAAACAATCAAACAAACTCTTCAGCTTTATTATATTAAGTATAGAAGTATAGATTTATTGTATGAGATCATATGATTGGATGTGTTGCTCTTCAAACAATATCGTAAAGTCTATGAGACTACGAAATATTTCGTTCTGAATATGCTGGACAAATTTTGAAAACTAAGAAAAAGATTTTTAAGAAATTTGTAAAGAAAATTAAGATTGTGTTCCTTTTTTAAAATTTCTCAGTGCAAAGATTGCTAAGAAAATGCTTGTTAGATTATTGATGTTACAAGGGGGGGGGGATTAATCCCCCTTAAGAGCGTGCATAAGGCGAGCAAAAAATCAGATTTCACCCGCGCGCCCGATGAAACAAAATATACACAAAGCCTCGTGTCAGAGTGCGATAGACGATATAGTTTTGAGCGCATTACGAATGTAAAAAACGACAAATATGTTATTGTGTATATAATTCCGAAACTAAAAGTAATTACATTAAATGCCTTGGCATAGCCTTTACTCATATTTAAATGTAATTAATTATCAAATTTTTGTCTTAATGGTCATAACCATATCGAGTATAAATAGAAAAAATATAGAAATTAGAGGTTACTTCGTGATTATATTTTATCGAGGAAATTTCCTTATTTTATGTTTTTGATATGGGTCAACCCTTGCAAATGTCACGTAGTTTGTCATATATTTTTATTTTAAGATTTGGTCTGGAACTTTTCATGTCAAAACAAATAGAAGATGGTAATTTTGCATTATGCGCACTCTTAATCCACCCTGCCTTGTAACTTAGGGGTATGAAAAATAGATGTTCGCCGATTCTTAGACCTACCCAATATTCATACAAAATTTCATGAAAATCGGTCCAGCCATTTCGGAGGAGTATTGTAACTAACATTGTAACACGAGAATTTATAGGTACTCGTAAGATTGGCCAATGAGGTGAGGAAAATATATGGCAGTAATTATTTGTAAGTTCATCCTATCACATCCCATAAATCTTTCTTACCGTCAACACGCTGCGTAGAGAATGTACGATTCAGCCTGTAACATACCACTGCTGGGCTTAGGCCTCTTTTTGCATGTAGGAGAAAAATCGGAGCTTAGTCCACCACGCTGCTCCACTGCGGGTTGGCGGATATGTTCCATACTATGAGTAACGATCGCTATCATGTGTCTATAATAACAGCCGGGACCGACGGCTTAACGTGCTCTACGAGACACGGTGGCGAGACCCACAAGAACAGACATCCAAACCGGAAAGAAATATTTGTACCAATACAAATATCTATCCCGAGCGGGAATCGGACTCGCAAACCACCGGTGTTTAGGCGCGTACCGCGTACGTGTCACACGCACCACTGTCCACTACGCCACAGCTTCCCTACTATTACAATGTACTCTGTGGCCACAGCGCGCAGCGGTTGTTGTAGACTTGTAGAGAATAGGAATAGCCATTAACGAACAGTTGACGTTGTGTTGACGTCACAGAGTACATTGGTTGACGTCAAACCTGTTTTATGGGAACCATGAACGACACAATTCGTAGAAAATTAAATGATTAAGGGCCTGTTTTGATAACGCTATTTTTTTTTATGTAACTAGGTTGGCAAACAAGCGTACGGCTCACCTGATGGTAAGACCGTAGCCTATAGACGCCTGCAACACCAGAAGCATCGCAAGCGCGTTGCCGACCCTATCCCCAATCCCCCCCCAGGAGCTCTGGTCACCTGACACCTTACTCACCAACAGGAACACAACACTGCTTGAAAGCAGTACTATTTAGCTGTGGTCTTCTGTAAGGTCGAGGTACAACCCCAGTCGGGCTGCTCCATATTTTGAGCAGGAAATTTCCTGTTGTGCCCTACCAACAGAAATGTTAAAATGTTTTATTTTGGTTATATTTAGAAATAAGAGGTAAATAATACAAAAATAATAACATATAAACTAATCAAGTTTCCACTACTAATACAAAGAAGAGGTAGAAAGTAAGATAACAATAATTTAAGATCAGAATTTGAAACAAATACGTTCAAAATTCAAACCAATTAAGTATTTAAAAATTAACAAATTGTGTTTACTCGCAAACAAAACAAAAAGCGACTTCAATTGACATCCCATTCAAGTAATACAACGTAATAGTAAAAAAAAAAAAAAACATAGCGAAGCACCGATTCCGATGGTAGATTCTGCAGACAATAAACTCCGCAGTTAACTCTTTGCAAAAAAAGTCTTAAAGTAAAGTGTAAAGTCTTAAGTGTACTTAAATCAAATTTTTAAAACATAATATGATGAAATCATAACTAAGTAAATATGAATTTAACAAATAAACTTAAAAACAATACGACATATATATGAACACGAGTTTTTTTGGTAAAAATAAATAAACATACAGCCATGCTTGTATTATTTTGAGATGTTTTTTGTCGATAGTGTAAACTTCGGCTCTGGGTCGAAAACCGCAGTTTTGTGAAACGTAAGTTGCGTTTTTTGTCAGGACAGCTCGCGGAGTTCAGTCGTAATTCCGTCATCCCCCCGGGTGGGCCCTCCAGTTTTTTGTCAGGCTTTTATTTGAATGCGCTAAAATGAAAAAGAATAATTTTTACTTTAAAACTTTTACTATCTACTTACTATCCTTAGCAATCATTTGATACCCATATCGTAGAAGTGCATTAAAAATAACTAGTCCGCCATTTTGGATATGCCGCCATGTTGGAAATGGAATGACGTCATAAAGTTAACCATGCAATGTCGTCAAAATTGAACATGTGTACAAAAAAATTTACCTGAATTGGTTGAAGATATCTGCTTCAAAATAGAGTTGCAAGATTTCACCGAAACAAACATACACACATACATACATACATTGCAAGTTGAATAAAAGCATGTAAAAATAAAGTAAATAATTAGCGGTCGTTAAATGTCTACATCTATATCCATTAAATGTTGAAGTAAACTTAAAGGTCTGCGTCAGGTCATGAGCATGACTATAGCACATTGTTAACAGTATTATGTGGTTAAAGAACTTTATTCTCATTAAGAATTAATAAGTTCATCGACATGAGAAGTTACATCTATATGTATAAAATATTACTGCGAATCTCATAAGCATCATTTCAGTCTATTGCAGTCCACAGCTGGACATAGGCCTCCCCAAGTTCGCGCCATACATCCCGATTTTCCACGATCCTCATCAAGCCTACACCGGCAATTTTACGTTGGTCGTATATACCTACATATAAAGGACTAGCGGACCCGACAGACGTTGTCCTGTCCGGAAAACAGCTACCTTTGATTGCTTACATAGTTACAAACCGATAGCATCGCCACTTACAAAACTACGCTATCTCCCAAGTTGAACCAAATTACAAATGCGAAAGTAACCGACATAGCCCACAGAATTAGCAAGTTGAAGTGGCAGTGGGCTGGTCACTTGTGTCGCAGGACCGATGGCCGTTGGAGCAGACGTGTCCTGGAGTGGAGACCGCGTCTTGGCAAACGCAGTGTGGGACGTCCTCCGGCCCGTTGGACTGACGATCTTCGTAAGATTGCCGGTGTAGGCTGGATGAGGATTGCGGAAAACCGGGATGTCTGGCGCGAACTTGGGGAGGCCTATGTCCAGCAGTGGACTGCAATAGGCTGAACTGATGACTGATGACTGACAAATGCTTACATTTGATAAAAATTGGTTCCGTAGTTTCGGAGTTTATCTGCAACATACATCGTGACACGAAATTTATATATACTCGTATATAGATTTTATTTAATACATAGAAGTCCAACATGATCGCAGACTCGCAGACGATATTATGGGCCCCGTAAACGATCAAACTTGTTTGTCAAACTTGTTTGATAAAACTTCATGTTTTCATATAACAAACATATCAGAAAAGCCCGCAGCCCCGCACACGATCAAATAATTTGACAAACACGTTTGTCAAACAGAAATTTAATATGAAGTTTGATCCATTGAGCTATTATTACTAATGTTTGATCAAATATTTGATCGTCTACGGGGCCCTTTACAATGTATTTTTTTCTATTGATTTATTCCGATTCTCACAATCATGGCTCTTCTACTTTTATCCAGCACTAGCTTCTGCGCGCGACTTCGTCGGCGTGGACTCCGCTCCTGTTGGTCTTAGCGTGATGATATATAGCCTATAGCCTTCCTCGATAAATGGGCTATCTAACACTGAAAGAATTTTTCAAATCGGACCAGTAGATCCTGAGATTAGCGCGTTCAAACAAACAAACAATCAAACAAACAAACTCTTCAGCTTTATTATATTAGTATAGATAATTATATTATCACCGAATGGATTCCTTCGCGACTGGATTTGTTAGCAAATAAATAAAATGTATGATAATAAAAGAAGCTTAATGATATATTGTACAACTAGTTGTACCCGCGACTTCGTCCGCGTGTAATTAAACAAAAAACTTATTGTTTAGTTCGCAATTATAAAATAAATAAATTTCTAAAATAAAAGTAGCCTAAGTTACTTCTTATTACATCAGCTATCTGCCAGTGAAAATCAGTCCAGCCGTTTCAGAAATTAGCCGGAACAAACAGACAGACGTACAGACAAAAATTGTAAAAAATGTTATTTTGGTATATGTACCGTATATACATCCAAATGCGTTTAGTAAAAAGCGGTTATTTTAATATTACAAACAGACACTCCAATTTTATTTATTTGTATAGATGTATATATTGTAATCGTAAAAGAAATGTAATTTCGTAAAAATGTTTAAAAAGCAGTACCGTGAAATCCGCCATCTTTGGCCGCTTTTTGCACATAATCGGCCATAGCTTTGAAAAAATGTGAGACAAAGAGTATATTTTTAGATTAGCAAACCAAGTGCAACATTATCTCTTAGTTTTAAACTCGAACACTGCAAAATTTATGATTTTTCATGGCCAAAACAGAATTTTTATAGGTCACCAAAGTTACCTCTAGAAGTATACTTTATTTTCCCTAATAGATTTAAAAAAGTAGCTATCTCAGATAATTTTGTTGCTACAATTTATTTTGCTTAATTTTGGCAACTGGCCAATGTTAGGCTTGAAAAACAATGTTGGCGGGTTTCACTGTAAGTGATGTTTACTATCTTATATCTTAGTACATCGCTATATGTAATTATGTATCCTCTACAACAGTGTTCCGCAAACTTTTTGTGTTCAAGGTACACCTAGGATTAGGAAAATATTTTAGAGGTACACCACAAATGAAAAATCATTTTTTAAGTAACATTAACCAACATTTATTTATTAATCATTGAAACAATATTTATTATTAATCAATAAACGTAAAGTTTATTTTTCCGAGGCACACTAATAAACGACCACGGCACCAGTGTGCCGCGGTACACCCTTTGCGGAACACTGCTCTACAACACAAACAAGGGTATAGGCAAGGCACATTTTTAATTGACAATAATTGTAAATCTGATCGTCCACAATTCCTACATTTATGGTTCGATCACGATCACGATTCAGCCTGTAATATCCCACTGTTGAGCATAGGCTTCTTCCCCATGTAGGAGAAGGATTGGAGCTTAATCCGCCACGCTGCTCCAATGCGGGTTGGCGGATATATTCCCTACTATGAGTAACGATCGCTATCAGGACATCAGGTGTACATGATAACAACCGGCGGGACCGACGGCTTAACGTGCTCTCCGAGGCACGGTGGGGAGACCCACAAGGACTGCACAAACACCTAGACCACGGCAAACATCTGTATAGCTAATACAAATGTTCTCGTGTGCGGGGATCGAACGCGCAACCGCCCGCGCAACAGCGAATCGCAATCGAGTGCTGTGAACGCTGCGCCAACGCGGCGTCACATTTACGGTTAGTTATAAATATTAATTTTTTCTATTTAAATAATACTTCATACAATTATTTTAATTTCGCTTCGATATTTTATTTGTACTACTTACTATTTCAATATAATATTTTACAATTTATCATCATCATTATCACTTTTTTCACGATCCTCGCGGTGACATCCCTCCTCTGGTCTCGACTCTGGTCCTTGTCGGTCTTCCTTCAAGCTTGCGTCATACGCTTTCATCACCTCAGTTTTATATCTGCGCTTCGCCTCCAGGTATTCCTCGACTACCTTCCCACGCCGGACCGTTGCTGCCGCATTCCTGACTCTTTTCTTTTTGGTTATCACTTCACGCTTCAGTGCTGTCAACTCCTCGGTCCACCAGGGCATCATGTCTATTTCTCTGCTTAATAAATTTGGTGTGTGTAATAAATCTGTTTTAGAGTCGGTTTTCGTATTTTTTCTCTTTGTAGGCGTGGAATTTTTAGCCTCCATAATTTAGCACAGTTTATACCAAAACCAGTCTAATTTGGCCGCGTGTACGGAATAAGTGTATAATTGAAGTTAGATAAGATTAAAATAAAAGTTATAATTATTTTAGTTAATAAAAGTTTTCGTCAACGTGTAGAATGTAGATCACACAAATGTTGCTGTATATGTAGGTAAACTTTTGAGCGTTATTACCAGTGCAATACGAGATATTTGACACTTTTTGTATTTTACCCGCATTATTGTTATTAATTTCTCATCGAATAATTGAATGCATGTTTTTAATCTGTAAAAATAAAATGAATCGGATCCTTGTCCAACCGTTTATTTTCTTTTTGACATTTCACGCCTATAAATTGCAGTATTTTTTTTCAGAATATGTTATATAAAAAGCATATAGATGTTTGCCGTGGTCTTGTGCAGTCCTTAGACTAGTAAATAAAGCATTTAACCTCGCACTCCGATCCAATTTTAATTTTTTTTTTAGGTTAAGGCTCACTTACTGACCATAAAAACACAAAATACTGACAGATCCAGGTGGAGCTTCGATCGCAATCTTAAAGAAAATTTTTTGGCGGATATCTCGGAAACTATCCACTTTAGGGCAAAATAGACCTTTTTTGTAGAGAATAAAATTTTGCATCTTTTATTTTCTGTAAACTTTTTTTATAAAACTTACCGTTTACGATTTATGGCCCATTTAATGAACCCGTTTTTCATTTTTGGCCAATAACTCTTAAAATATTGGATTAATCAATAAAATGCATCTATCCATTTTTAAGATCACTTTATTCTCTACAACTTTTGTTTAAGACTTTTTTTCTAATGTCCGTACTTTTTGAGTTATAAAACGTTTAATGTTGGACTACCGGGCGTAAAGTCGAAAATTTCAAGGTACCCATCTACCCATAGAATATAATGGTACAAATTCAACAAAGTAATTGAAAAAATATCCCGATTATTTATGTAGGTACCTACTTAAAATTGAAAGTTCATTTCCTCACCTGCAATATGCATAACTTTTTTATATTTTATTTTATTAAATTTCGTACAACTAAAAAATATAAAGTAATTATTTTATTTTCGGATGCTAGAATAAAATGAAAGAAAACGAAAGGAAGGAAAAATTTTTCGATAAAAAATAAAATGATTAAAAAATCAAAACTATCAAAATTTTTGCCTTTGGGCTACCGCGTCACCCGCCGAGCGCCGGCATTTCTACATTAAACATTTTTTATAACTCAAAAAGTATGCACATTAGAAAAAAAAGCTTTAAACAAAAGTTGTAGAGAATAAAGCGATCTTAAAAAATCGATGAAACTTGATGAATGGACTTTTGCCCTAAAGTGGATATTTTCCGAGATATCGGCCAAAAACTTTTCTTTAGGATTGCGATCGAAGCTCCACCTGGATCTGTCAGCATTTTGTGTTTTTATGGTCAGTAAGTGACCTTTAACCTAAAAAAAATTAAAATTGGATCGGAAATTTAGTGCGAGGTTGACCAAAAAAAACGGCTTTATTTACTGGCCTAGTCTCCCCACCGTGCCTCGGAGAGCACGTTAAGCCGTCGGTCCCGGTTGTTATCATGTGAACCTGATAGCGATCGTTACTCATAGTAGGGAATATATCCGCCAACCCGCATTGGAGCAGCGTGGTGGATTAAGCTCCGATCCTTCTCCTACATGGGGAAGAAGCCTATGCCCAACAGTGTGATATTACAGGCTGAATCGTGATCATACTATAAAATTCTACAGTAATGTTATACTTTATTGACGGGTAGTGATTAGTAGTGACACAGTAGTATGTCAGTAGTGAAGTACCCCGTGCATAACAAACAACCACAGACTGTCAAACAGTTCTTGAAATACAAGAAATCGATTATATGATAATAATAATTTTACGTCATGTAATTATTGTTTCTATATCAAAAAAGGAAATAAAAATAGTATCTATGACTCCAAGATTGATTATTTGCAAGGAATTAAGTCGAAATCTTGGAATTTAATTTCAAACTAAGAGTAAAGAACAATAACTCTGTTTATTAATTAATTATTTATTTTTTGACGGCTGCCTTTAAATGTAACTATGCACACGTTAGTGAAACTTTAAAACGCGAAAGTCTAAATCAAATTTATATCAAGAGTTATGAGCAAATATACTTAGAAAATCATATACCTACATACTTATTTATTTAACACGCTAGGTACGTAATTGGGTATACAAATGAAACAAGTAAAATTATTAAATAAACTAACAAAACAACTATTAATAAACGAATAAATAATTAATATTTTTAAACTAAAAGTATTTCATTATATCGATTGAAAATTCTTCTTAAATAAAATCGATTATTATTTCAAATCGAATTGGTAACGTGTGAGGGAGTCAGTAATTTAAAATTTTCTTGAACTGTCGAAAACATTGAGCTATTACGTTAGTAATACTAGCTCAATGGTCAAAAAGTCTTCGGTGCGACAAAGCCAGCCCTGCGGTCACCAACACACCTGCCCAGCGTGGTGACTATGGGAAAAAAATATTGCTTGCGTACAAAGTACACAATACATGTCAGAAGTGAAACATCTTCGGCAAACTAATAAAAAAAAAACTAATTCGAAAAAACGAATTAAAAAAAAAAGAATTTGAAATACAAAAAGCCAACGTCACGCGGTGTTCCCAGGTGGTCACCCATCCAAGTACTGACCGTCACGACTCTGCCGCGTTACCGATCGCTCAAATTTTACCCCTCATGCGCATAAAGAAGTTTCATTTCAAAAATTGAGCAGTAAATTGGGAAATTTTAGAAAACACAAGTTGAATTTGACGCTTTTGACACTTCGCAAAATAGGACAACGGTCGGATCAGCTCGTATGAACTAGAAAAAATGCAATATTTTCTCTTATTAATAACTAGCTTCTGCGCGCGACTTCGTCGGCGTGGACTCCACTCCTATTGGTCTTAGCGTGATGACACATAGCCTATAGCCTTCCTCGATAAATGGGCTATCTAACACTGAAAGAATTTTTCAAATCGGCCCAGTAGTTCCAGAGATTACCGCGTTCAAACAAACAAACAAACTCTTCAGCTTTATATATTAGTACCTATAGATTTAGTTCAACACAAATCACCCCACAATACATGTATCGGCAGGTATCTGCGACTGCATTGTCGTGCTATATTTCGAGAACTTATTAATAAAACTTAGAGTACCCTCTAGTTGTGTAAATTTTCGATTGTTACTATCAATTTGTTATGTGCTATTAATTTATACCTGTTTACACTTTATTATTTTGAAGTTAAAATAAAATTATAAATATCATTATTTTTTAATATCAGCATAATTATCCAATTAACAATGTTATCTAATCACCAAATAGTTGCATATAGGAACTATTTGGTGAATAGATAACATTTTGAAGAAAAGAAAGAAAGGCTTAGTTTTTTTTTCTTTTTTATATAACTTGGTCGAATAATATAACGAAATAATAATACGATAGTCGCCTACCATCAGGTGAGACCGTCTCACCTGATGGTAGGCGACTATCGTAGGTTATATGGACGCCTGCAACACCAGAAGCATCGCAAACGCGTTGCCGACCCTATCCCCAATTCTCTTCAGGAGCTCTGGTCACCTTACTCACGAACAGGAACACAATACTGCTTGAAAACAATATTATTTAGTTATGATCTTCTGTAAGGTCGAGGTACTACCCCAGACGGGCTGCTCCATATTTTGAGCAGGAAATTTCCTGCTGTGCCTTACCTCAGTTACACATAAATCATTATTTTTTAATATCAGCATAAATATCGAATAAATAAATAATTTTATTCACTTTTTATACATATATCAATCAGTCAGTCAGTCAGTCAGTTAGTATGAGTCCACTGCTGGAGTTGCTGGACATAGGCCTCACCAAGTTCGCGCCAGACATCCCGGTTTTCTACAATCCTCATCCAGCCTACACCGGCAATCTTACGTCGATCGTATATACGTCATAATTATAAAGGATTTTATTTAATACTAGAAGTTCAACATGATCGCAGACTCGCAGACGATATTACAATGTATTTTTGTCTATTATTTTATTTTTGTATATTTTTGTCTATATTTTATTTCAATTCTCGCAATCATGGCTCTTAAACTTTTATTCAGCATTATTATATAAAATCAAATCAAAATAAATTTATTCAAACAGGCTTCAAAAGAACTTTCTAATTATCTTTATTTGATACATCAAAACTCGTACCTACCCCGAATGGATTCCTTCCCGACTGGATTTGTTAGCAAATAAACAAAGTGTATGATAATAAAAGAGGTTTGATATATTATACATGATATATTTAAATGTTTAAAAAGTAGTAAGTGATGTTTTCTATCTTTTATCTAAGCTATATGTATCCTCTACAACACAAACAAGAGTATATAGGCAAGGCACATTTTTAATTGACAATAATAAAATTGTAAATCTGATCGTCCACAATTCCTACATTTATGGTTAGTTATATCAATTTTTTCTGTTTAAATACCTACTTCATACAATTATTTTACTTTCGATTCGATAATCGATACATTATTATTACTACTTACTGTTTAAATTTAGTTACAATTTATTAACATCATTGTTACGTGTTTCACAATCCTCGCGGTGACATCCCTCCTCTGGTCTCGACTCTGGTTCTTCTTGGTCCTCCTCTGGTCTCGACTCCGGTTCTTCTCGGTCCTCCTCTGGTCTCGACTCCGATTCTTCTCCGTCCTCCTCTGGTCTCGACTCCGGTTCTTCTCGGTCCTCCTCTGGTCTTGACTCCGGTTCTTCTCGGTCCTCCTCTGGTCTCGACTCCGATTCTTCTCCGTCCTCCTCTGGTCTCGACTCCGGTTCTTCTCGGTCCTCCTCTGGTCTTGACTCCGGTTCTTCTCGGTCCTCCTCTGGTCTCGACTCCGGTTCTTCTCGGTCCTCCTCTGGTCTCGACTTCGGCTCTTCCCGGTCTTCCTCTGGTCCCGACTCCGGTTCTTCCCGGTCATCCTCTGGTATCGACTCCGATTCTTCCCGGTCCTCCTCGGGTCTCGACTCTGGTTCTTCCCGGTCCTCCTCTGGTCTCGACTCCGGTTCTTCTCGGTCCTCCTCTGGTCTCGACTTCGGCTCTTCCCGGTCTTCCTCTGGTCTCGACTCCGGTTCTTCCCGGTCCTCCTCGGGTCTCGACTCTGGTTCTTCCCGGTCCTCCTCTGGTCTCGACTCCGGTTCTTCTCGGTCCTCCTCTGGTCTCGACTCCGGTTCTTCCCGGTCCTCCCCTGGTCTCGACTGCGGTTCTTCCCGGTCCTTCTCTGGTCTTGACTCTGGCCCTTGTCGGTCTTCCTTCAAGCTTGCATCATACGCTTTCCTCACCTCAGTCTTATACCTGCGCTTCGCCTCCAAGTATTCCTTGACTACCTTCTCACGCCGGACCTCTGCCGCATTCCTGACTCTGTTCCTCTTGGTTCTCACCTCACGCTTCAGTGCTGTCAACTCCTCGGTCCACCAGGGCATCGCGACTATTTCACTGCTTGATAATCTTGGCAGTATATGCCCGCTCCATCCTGCTCTATTTGTATTTAAATTACTTACTGCGCCATCTGTTTCAGAGTTGGTTTTCGTATTTTCTCCCTCTGTAGGTGAGGAATGTTTAGCTTCAGCCATAATTTAGCACAGTTTATACGAAAACCAGTATAATTTGGTCGGGTGTACGGAATAAGTGTATAATTGAAGTCAGATAGGTCACGTCTTTACTTTCACAGGCAACTTACTTTCGCACTCAAAGTTTTAACTTTTGAAAACTTTACGCATAAAAACAGTTTTCGTCAACGTGTTAATCACACAAATGTAAACTATAGTATAGACCACTGTTTTCGTTAGCTTTTTATCACTTTTCTCTTGTTTTAAATGTAAAAGCGTTATTACCAGTGCACCTAACTACGATATATTGGACACTTTTTGTATTTTACCCGCATTATTGTTATTATTTTCGTCCAATAATTGAATGTATGTTTTTAATCTATATAAATTAAGAAGAATCGCTAAATATGTTTCTAAGCCCCGAACTCGAGACCGTATGGACCAGTTAAGCTACTTTTTTTAAAGATCTTTTCATTAATTAGAAAATAAATTAGCCTGCTTTTATTGGAAGAAATCTCTAATAAAATCAAACACATTTACACGTGAGTCACAATGGAAAATATTTTATATAATTCTGTACATATAATAAATTATTAAATAAATAAATAATTGAACAATTAAATAAATTAATTATGTAATAAAAGACGAAAGTACTAATTGTGATGATAAATCAATGTCACCAAATATTTTAATTTTTATTGCAATTATTACGATGACATTACAAATAGCACATAAAAATTGATAAAGCAAAGTCAAAAGGGCTGATATAATTATAGCAGTCTATATATATACAATGTGTATATATAGTATTCCCAAACTACTCCTAATATTTAGACAAATAAATAATGATGTATCATTACAAGCTCTCGCTCATCAAGCGCTCTCAATCATCTTACGCACCACAGGTATAATACACTTGAAATCAGTATTTATTATTTACTTGTGATCTTCTGTAAGGTCAAAATACTTCCGCAGTCGGGCTGTACCAGAATCTGAGTAGGATATTTCTTGCTGTGGCCTTTCTTAGTTAACGTATTTATATTATTATAAATGTATGTAATGTGTATTTAATAAACAAAAGCGTACATTTATATACGTGGTTACGGCACTAAAGAATGTAGCCACCCCCTCTCTTCCCGTGGGTGTCGTAAGAGGCGACTAAGGGATAACACAGTTCCACTACCACCCTGGAACTTAAAAAGCCGACGGATGGCGGGATAACCATCCATGCTGGCTTTGAAATACACAGGCCGAAGATGGGCAGCAGCGTCTTCGGTACGACAAAGCCAGCCCTGCGGTCACCAACCCGCCTGCCCAGCGTGGTGACTATGGGCAAAACACATGAGTTCGCGTCGTAATGTCGGGCGCGAACTTGTGGAGGCCTATGTCCAACAGTGGACTGTGATAGGCTGTAGTGGTATGGTAGTGGGGGGGGGGGTACATTTATATGTGAGTCGGCTGCGGCCTAAAACATAGGCATAGGAAATGTCAACTTTGGGACGATATCAAATATATTATCTATATAATGTAAAAATTTCGTGTCACGATGTATGTTAGCGATAAACTCCGAAACCACTGAACTAATTTTTATCAAATCTTGTAAGAATCTGTAATTTGGTCCAACTTGGGAGAGGGTGATAGGTGATAGGGTAGTTTTTATTTCAATTATTGATTTCAATCTTTGTTATTGCAAATGAAATGTTTATTATACGACTTTAGTGAGTATTTATCGGTTAGTTCTATAAAATCCTAATAGATGGCGGTTTTGTATCTAAGTTGCACAGATATCAGGTAGATGGCGACGTATATCAAAATAATTAATTAGTAAAAAAGTTATTCAATCTATACTAATATATAAAGCTGAAGAGTTTGTTTGTTTGGTTGTTTGTTTGTTTGTTTGTTTGTTTGTTTGAACGCGGTAATCTCTGGAACTACTGGGCCGATTTGAAAAATTCTTTCAGTGTTAGATAGCCCATTTATCAAGGAAGGCTATAGGCTATGTGTCATCACGCTAAGACCAATAGGAGCGGAGTCCACGCCGACGAAGTCGCGCGCAGAAGCTAGTCTATTATAATTTCTGAGCCACAGCATCGCGTGGCTGGGTCAGCTAGTTATATTATATATTTTAAAACTTATTTATACCAAGGATTGCAATCACATTGTAATAGAAGTGTGTATTTAGTTTAGTACCTATTCTGTTATCGAGTCCTATCGATAGTGATTGACCTCTCAGCTTGGGTGTGCTGGAAGAAATCTCTTATAGGGATAAGCACACCCATTATACGTGAGTCTCCATGACAAATTTATTATTTAAGTTTTGTACGTATAATAAATTGTTAAATAAAATAAAATAAATAAATAAGCAGAAACTTGTCGACTCCAATAACATTTTGGACGTACGCATTTCTTTTTAATAATAACACGGAGTTTCTGTTTAGCTTGAGAATAAATAAATAAACATTACATTATATAAATTAAATTTCGTTTGTTTTTCTATCAAAGTTTCCTTGATTTTTAAGTATGTGAGAACCAGTGGCGTAGCTAGGCAACCGAAGGCCCCGGGGCAAAATATAAACGTGGGCCCCAACTAAACTATTTAAAATCGTTTTTTTCTGTTTTCGTCCTGTTCCGAATTCGACATACTACTCCAAATTTTTCGTAATACAGTCGACTTCGTAATAAACTCTAAAACCAAATACAAATTTAACTTATTTTAGTGAACAAATTAAAACTATTTTATGAAAATAAAAGAAAATAATTATCTACCTGTTACCGTTCAAAACAGTACAGTACAGTCCTGTAACAGTATGCAGACAGCGGAGGTACGTTAATATGATCCCGTTGAGCACCCTTTGGGTCAGTCAGTCAGTCAGTTCAGCCTATTGTAGTCCACTGCTGGACATAGGCCTCCCCAAGTTCACGCGGGACATCACGATTTTTCGCAATCCTCATCCAGCCTACCCCAGTAATTACAAATTATGTAGATCGTCGATCCAATGGGCTGGAGGAAGTTCCACACTGCGTTTGCCAAGACGCGGTTTGCACTCCAGGATACGTCTACTCCAACGGCCGTCGGTCCTGCGATACAGTAGGTGACTAGCCCACTGCCACTTTAACTTGGTAAATTCTTGGGCTATGTCGCTTACTTCCGTTCTCTTACGGATAGTCTCATTTATCCTATCCTTGAGAGAAACCTCAAGCATTAACCCGTTCTATTACACGTTGAGCGACTTGTGGACCAGTCTCTTTGTCAGTGTCAACGGCTCCGTATATTGACACAGGCAGGACGCATTGGTCGGAGACTTTTGTCTTCAAGTAATGCGGAATCTTCGAAGTGAAGACTCGACGAAGCCTGCCAAACACCACCCAGCCTAACCGAATCCTCCTATCGGCCTCCTTCTCGTAAGTTGTTGCGGCCTAATTGGATGGTATGCGTATGGCCTAGGTAAACATAATCCTAAACAACTTCGAGAAGGGTACCATCGATCGATATGACTTGGTTGTTAAGCATAATTTCACGTTGAATTTCTTAAATATTAATAGTTTATGAAATATTGGCAAAAAACGAAATACTATTATTTTTTTTCCTTTTTTAAATTGTTTATAACTTTTGCAATTTTTTATGTGCTCTAATACACGGTTTTAGAACATTTTTCTAGATGTCATTCCGAATCCAATAAGCTATCACACATAATTTTAAGAGCAGTATCTCTACTTTCGACCATTTTCAACTTGTCGACTAGATTAGAAGGACAAAGGGCCTCGCAAAGACTTGCCGCCCGGAGCCTCGCAATGGGTAAGTCCGCCTCTGAAAATCGGTATACTTAGTGAAAAGTTATGCGGTATAATATAACCTAGGTCGAGGCGAAAATAGTCAAGTAAATATTATGCATTGTAAGTCGAAAAATGGTTGTTAGATCGCATTTGAATTTAAATGGGACCACATGAAAAGAACCACCTTTCGATTAAAAGAAAAATCATCGAAATCGGATTGAGACCTCCTCCTTTTGGAAGTCCCTTAAGTTGGTGTTGTAAAATTGATTATTATTTAACTGACTGTAGACCGTGCATTTAACTGAGTTATTGTTGTGTCTAGTACATTATGGAAAAAAGTAATTTATTTGTTTTGCAATCGATAATCTGAAGATAATTCTTCAAAATGTTTTTATTTTATTTTCTGTCAAGTGTTTCTCATAGGTCCCGCCTTGCACCAACCGCGTGCTTTTAAAACACGCTGGGGACAGGGGAGTTACCTCCAAGTTTTAAACAAAGATGTTCAAGACTTGTTGGGAATTCCTGTGTAATTTTTCATATACCTAAGTTACCATTATTAATTTCGCGTTCATCGAATCTGGTTTATTTATATACCGAATGTGGGAGAAATTTTCATTAGTTAAATTTATAGTTTGTAAGTCAGAGTCCGAGGGGCCCCCTGAGCTTGAGGGCCCCGGGGCGCCGCCCCGCCTTGCCCCTTAGTAGCTACGCCACTGGTGAGAACGATTCCTAAGCACTTAACTTCGGCTTTGTAAATATTTGTTTAGTGCTTATCTTGTGCTAACCTAAACCTATTTTAATAAAAATTATATTTGTATATAAATGTAGTGTTTTTTGTAAATTTTGGTTATAAATATCTTTTTAAAAAATTCCACGTTTTTTTTAAATAGATATTTGTTTAAAAAAATCCGTGAGTATTGAAGGGACATCCATCCGAAGTCTTGATGGAAACATGCATGCAAACTTCACTTCCTGCAAATACCTACTTTACTACGCCTAGGCCGGTGTCATTTTTATATAATACAAAACACTATAAAATACTGCATTAAAACATGATGATGATAAACTATGACGACGCGGTGGCGCAACGGTCATAGCACTGGATCGTGGCTGTTGCGCCAACGCGTCGTCTGGTTGCAGGTTCGATCCCCGCACATGACAAACATTTGTATCGGCCATACAGATGTTTGCCGTGGTGTGGGCGTTTGTGCAGCCTTTGTGGGGTCTCCCCACCGTGCCTCGGAGAGCACGTTAAGCCGTCGGTCCCGGTTGTTATCATGTACACCTGATAGCGATCGTTAGTCATAGTAGGGAATATATCCGCCAACCCGCATTGGAGCAGCGTGGTGGATTAAGCTCTGGTCCTTCTCCTACATGGGGAAAAAAGTCCTATGCCCAGCAGTGGGATATTACAGGCTGAAGCGATAATAAACGCCTCCCTGCTGGAAAAATCTCATAGGATCTCATAAAAAAATAATACGAAAATATTCTATGATATTTTATATGTGTATTTGTCGTCGAAATTACTCATAGAAACTCATAGCGGTCACAATTCATTTGATTCTAAGTTCTTATGAGCATCTTCAGTATCTCATAGAAACTCATAACTTTTTACGTAAAAAATCTACAATCTTATGAGCATAATGGATGTAATGTAAAAGTTATGAGAATCTATGAGCTCATGTTTAGATTGAAAATTTTTATGAGACTTTATGAGTTTTAACGTGGACGACGCGTTGGCGCAACGGTTATAGCACTGGTTTGTGGCTGTTGCGCTGGCGGTTGTGGGTTCGATCCCCGCACATGACAAACATTTGGGTAAGTCTATAGGACATGGGGCATCGATTTATGGGGTTTTGGGGGAGGGGAGGAGGGGTGGGTGGATGCTTTACCCTCTGGTACCACTCCCAACATCAGAACTGGGTGTATATTTTTGGGGTTTTGGGAGGGGGAAGGGGTACCACTCCCACCCCCAGCACTGGGCATCGATTTATGGAGTTTTGGGAGGAGAGGGGAAGGGGACTCCCGCCACTGGGCATCTAATTATAGGATTTTGGGGGGAGGAAAGGAGGGAGGTGGGTGGGTTACCCTCTGGTACCACTCCCAACCCCAGCACTGAACATAGATTTCTGGGGTTTTGGGAGGTGGAAGGGGTACCACTCCCACCCCCAGCACTGGTCATCTAATTATGAGGTTTTGGGGGAGGATAGAGGGTGGGTGGGTTACCCTCTGGTACCACTCCCAACCCCAGCACTGGGCAAGATTTTTGGGGTTTTGGGAGGGGGAAGGGGTACCACTCCCATCTCCAGCACTGGGCATCGATTTATGGTGGTTTTGGGAGGGGGAAGGGGTAGCACTCCCACCCCCAGCACTGGGCATCTAATTATGGGGTTTTGGGGGAGGATAGGGGGTGGGTGGGTTACCATCTGGTACCACTTCCACCCCCAGCACTGGGCATCGATTTATGGGGTTTTGGGAGGGGGTGGGTGGGTTACCCTCTGGTACCACTCCCAGCCCCAGAACTGGGCATAGATAGACTCGGTTTTGGTTATTTTTTCGGATTTCTATATATATATATGTGCAGTGCTGGGGGTGGAAGTGGTACAGTTCGACAGTTCCCCAACCCCAAAAATCGATGCCTCATGTGTTGTAGGCTATCCAACATTTGTATTGGCCATACAAATGTTTGCCGTGGCAGGGTGTTTGTGCAGTCCTTGTGGGTCTCCCCACCGTGCCTCCAGTGGCGGCGCAAGTCTTAAATTTAATGTGGGCAAGGTACATTTGCGAGGCCCTCTGATGGTGCAAAAAGAAGGGAATGTAAAATAAAAAATCACTTAAAGTTAAACAGTTTTTTTATTAATAAAGAAAAAAACCTAAATATTTACTTAACTTCTTTGGGACATTAAATAAATAAAAATTGGGTGTGCTGGAAGAAATCTCTTATAGGGATAAGCACACCCATTATACGTGAGTCTTCATGACAAATTTATTATGTAAGTTTTGTACGTATGATAAATTATTAAATAAAAAAAAAAAATAGAAAAAAAATAATAAAGGTAAATAAATTTTATATTACAAATATTATCTTTATCACGCCAGGACTAATTAATTAGATGGACCTATTGGTCTAAGATCTGGGATATAGCAAAATATTCCCTCATCTGTTAATTAGATGAAACAATTTTTTATCGGCTAATTTTAATATTGTGAATTTATAAAAACAACCTCCGCCACCATAAGCCTGCTTGGCACAGGTTGTTTTGGGCGGCCTATGTCGTAACGACCTCGCAGAGCACTATTTTCAGCGTTAAATAAAATTACAAATAATAGAGATAGTGTTCTGAGAGTCTGGATTTTTTTATTGGAAATTTCGTCCTATTTCAGGATCTTTTTTTTGGAGTTTACTCTTTAGGAATCGATTTTCATATAAGGCCCCCGGTATGAAAAAATATGAGGTCCGTGTAAAATAGTTGAACGAATGACCTCGTTAAGTTTTTTGTTGCCTTTTACTCACTTACCGTGTACTTTAGGATTTTCCATACTTTTTAAAATTTATTTTCGGGTGTCGGGCGCGAGGCCCTTTGCACCGCGAGGCCGTGGGCGGTCGCCCACACCGCCCACGCCCTCCGCCGCCTATGCGTGCCTCGGAGAGCAGCTCTGATCCTTTGTGCAGTCCTTGTGGGTCTCCCCACCGTGCCTCGGAGAGCAGCTCTGATCCTTATCCAACATGGGGAAAGAAGTCTATGCCCAGCAGTAGGACAACACAGGCTCAAGCGATTAATGTGGAAAAAAAATCGTAAAGAATCAATCGGAGATTTAGAAATGATGTTGTATTTAGTGGTGGTTAATATAGCATATAGCATAAAAGTATAGCATGCTAAATGTTTATAGCAGATAGCATTTGCTATACTGACTATGACTTCGTGCTAAATCTATAACGTCTCAAACGCTAAACGTACACAGTGCTCTAACGAGGCTAGAGCGGGATAACATTACTTTTTAGCGTTTTATCGTCTCATCTCTGCGAACTTTTGCGTATGTCCACTCACGAAAAAAAACTGTCATTACCCATTTTTATTTTTATTATAAATCAATGTACGAATAAAATTTTCCTAATACAGTGACCAATAAAATAAACATCATAACACTTTAAGATGCTACAAAAATAACTTATAAATTAAAAATTCAATTTCAATACCTCACCTTTCGATAGTGGCAGATTTTTATCACAAACAACACAATAATATTTACACTTAATACTTTTTATAAACATTACCACTTATTATTATTTAACACATATTTACACTTATTATTAACTAGCTGCTGCCCGCGACGTCGTCTGCGTGCGTTCACTGCTCGTTCCCCGTAGGTGATAGCGTGATAATATGTAGCCTATATTCTGACCCGACTTCTTAATAATATTCGTGCCAAATTTGAAGTAAATCCATGCAGTACTTTTTGAGTTTATCCCGGACATACATTTGAAGAAATAAAGGTTCACTGCTCGTTCCCCGTAGGTGATAGCGTGATAATATATAGCCTATGTTCTGACCCGACTTCTTAACAATATTCGTGCCAAATTTGAAGTAAATCCATGCAGTACTTTCTGAGTTTATCCCGGACATACATACAGACAAACAGACAAACAGATAAACAGACAAACAGACAAAAATTCTAAAAACTATATTTTTGGCTTCGGTATCGATTGTAGATCACACCCCAAGTATTCTTTTAAAAAAATATTCAATGTACAGTTTTGACTTTTCTACCATTTTATTATATGTATAGATTATTATTTAATCACTGTCGCTGAGGGGGGAAATCCCAAAATCAAATCACACTTAATACTAACACTAAATAAAACAAAATTAATACTAACACTAGATAAAACAATTAAAACTAAATAAAACAAACTGAATACTATAACACTAATAAACTAATTACTAATAGTAATAATAAAAATTAACAACAATAAAAATGAAAACTTTTGTAGCCGATAGAGCTCAAGACAGAGATAGTGGCACGAATACTAACGTGTGACTGAGACAGATTACCGTATATCGAGTATCGAGCAGCGCGGCCAAGTTTTGTAACAATGTGCTAAAATTATAGCATATAAAATAGCATGCTAAAAAAATTTAGCATTTAGTCTATAGCATGTTTATAGTTTATAGCAGATTTGAACATCATAGGTTGTATTGATGAGCTATTAATTTTCAATCCAGATGAACGATGTTAAAAAGTGGATATTGATGAAAAAGTTACCTTGTATAAATATACAGGATGGGGATTATAATACAACGATAACTTGGACAGCGTATATGTAATGACATTCCAAGCCCACATACAAAAAATCAATAAAATACATCCAGTAGTTTAGTCACAAATTATGATTTTTCATTTTTTAAAATTTCTACGTATGTATTAGACTAAAGACCTGACCTACCCTAAAACCGGCGGTTAACGACTCAAGGACAGCTATTATTATTTTTAAAATCATAGATTAAGAAATGGATATGGCATCGACTGCCACAAAAAGGCACAATTTTTAATCATTGCCATTTAGTGACAGTTCGCAGACCAAATAATATCATAATAACTAATGTTTAAAAAAAATAACTTATTCAGTATCGGCTACTGCGATCGCGATCACCGCGCGATGACGCGTGTAACAGGTCAGTGATCCTGTAGTTACAAAAATGATGTTATAAAATTTTATTAAATTAAATTGAATTAGTTTGTATGAAAAAATCTTTTTTTTTTTTTATTTTGATGTTAGGACTTATCTGATGGTTTTGAAATACTTCTTTATACTAGTACTAACGGTGTTTTCAATTATCGTTCTATTGTCATCCCCACATTGTATATACATATCTATCTATATAATTATGTATATATAAAAATTTCGTGTCACGATGTATGTTAGCGATAAACTCTGAAACTACTAAATCAATTTTTATAAAATTTTGTAAGCATCTGTAATTTGGTCTAACTTGGGAGATAGGGTAGTTTTTATCTCAATTATTGATCTCAACATTTGTTATTGCAAATTAAATTGTTTATATAAAAGCGATTTAGCACTGACTTTTTTTTATTAATTTATATGTTTGAACAATAAATAAATAAGTAATTTTAAACTGTAGGGTACAATTTTTATGCTAAAGAATAACTTTTTCATTTTTAATTTTGACAGAACCTTTAAAAGAGAAATTAGAAATTTTAAATTTGTTGTTTATATAAATAAATCTAAAGCTGTAAAAAAAAATTAATATGTGTCTAAGCTGTATGGAAAATGACAACAGCAAAAGTTTTCAATTTTTCTTTTTAAGAGAATATATAAGGTAATTTCAATATTAGTAAATGAAAAATAATATATAACGAATACTAATATATAATATTCCTCAGAAGCACTTCGACATATTGATACAGTGGTGCCATGATGTAGGAATTTTAATTAATACAAACAAAAGTAAACTTTTAATTATAAAATCATCACATCAGCGACACTCTCACAACAAAATTGATTGCTCACAACCACAACAGTTTACATGTCAAAGATAAAAATAACTGTGCTTGCTCAGCTATTGAAGTTGTTAATTCACAGATTTACTTAGGTCTGGTAATAGACAACAACTTTTCATGGAGATCACAAATAGATCGAGTATGTGCCAAATTAAGAAAATTTTTAGTTAACATAATGATTTTAAAAAAAAAGAATCCCTTTAAAAATTAGATTGTTACTTTATTATGCTCTGGCAGATTCGTATATCCAATATGGCCTCAGTAGTTGTGGTCGTACCTACAAAAGTTACCTAAACAAAATATACAAATTACAATTAAGATATTAAAAAACATTGTTTCATCAAATATTAGGACTGAATTTCATAATGACAAAATTGCACTTTTTAATCATTGCAAAGTATTATACCAGTACATAAAAAGTTTGAGTATACTGTTCTAAAAGAAAATTTCTGGAGTAGTAAGTTTAGGCAACGTGTTCAACACCCTACATTTACACGGGTTGTAGCGAGAAACCACTTAAACACAGCTCTTGCCAACAACGTGTATGGTGAGAGAACAATGACTTACATAGTCCCTTAATAAATATACTACCATCACATTTGGTTGAATGTATCAAAAGCAATAATATTAAACAAAAACTTAAATTTTTTTATCTTTTGACAACACTGAGAAAAAATAAATATTATTAAAATACATTGTTTAAAAATTGATGTACCAAATGAAAATGTAACTGTGATTGTTTTATTTTTTAAATACTATTTTTACCATTAATACTACTTTTTTATCATTATGAAATGTAAAATGTACAAACCTTACACGTGTATTGTACAAACCTTAGTGGTTTTCTTTTGGTACTTATAATTGTGAATTTGTACATATTGTTTCTTAATTTGATAATTATGTAAATAAACATAAATAAAACCATGACAAAAAATATTTTGAATGCTACCTACTAAGTAAATAGAGGTTATAAAGTTAAAATTTTATTAACTTTTTTACCTACATAGGTACTCAATATCATAGAATCGTTATACATTCTCATTACTTCTGAAAACTGATGAATAGGACTAAAATTATTATACTTAAACTAAAAATAATTCATAATTAGTTATTAAACCTTTATAACGTTACCACCTTACCTTATTAACGAGCGATAACATTAAAATTCGAATAATTATGCCAACTTACAATAAATGTACCTACCAATTTTGGGCTAAAATTATTACAATTACTTAATTAACAAATATAAAAACAATAGCTTTTAAAAGTCAAACCACGTCAAACGGCGCTGCTTCAAGGTACTATTACAATGTACTCTGTGGGTTGTGTCCTGTGGTTGTGTCATTAACATTATGGTTATGTCAACTATTTGTTTTTGTAGTGATGTGACAAAATGACGAGGCAATTGTAATCGAATGTTTTTTTAATCTTAATAATTATAATAATCTGTCTGTATAATATAAATCTGTCTGTATAATCTATACTAATATAATAAAGCTGAAGAGTTTGTTTGATTGTTTGTTTGTTTGTTTGTTTGTTTGAACGCGCTAATCTCAGGATCTACTGGTCCGATTTGAAAAATTCTTTCAGTGTTAGATAGCCCATTTATCGAGGAAGGCTATAGGCTATATATCATCACACTAAGACCAATAGGAGCGGAGTCCACGCCGACGAAGTCGCGCGCAGAAGCTAGTATAAAATAAAACGTTATAATCTATACTAATCTATACTAATATATAAAGCTGAAGAGTTTGTTTGTTTGTTTGGTTGTTTGTTTGTTTGTTTGTTTGTTTGTTTGAACGCGGTAATCTCTGGAACTACTGGGCCGATTTGAAAAATTCTTTCAGTGTTAGATAGCCCGTTTATCGAGGAAGGCTATAGGCTATAGGTCATCCCGCTAAGACCAATAGGAGCGGATTCCACGCCGACTAAGTCGCGCGCAGAAGCTAGTTTTATAATATATACTAATATATAAAGCTGAAGAGTTTGTTTGGTTGTTTGTTTGTTTGTTTGTTGGTTTGTTTGTTGGTTTGAACGCGGTAATCTCTGGAACTACTGGGCCGATTTGAAAAATTCTTTCAGTGTTAGATAGTCCATTTATCGAGGAAGGCTAGAGGCTATGTGGCATCACGCTAAGACCAATAGGAGCGGAGTCCACGCCGACGAAGTCGCGCGCAGAATCTAGTTTTATAATATACTAGCCGACCCATGCCCACTTCGTTGGGCGTTAATTATTTAAAAAAGTTTTTGAGAAAGATCAAATTTCCCCGCTAGGAACATTTTGTATTGGAAAATTAAATCGTCGTTTTTAGTATTTTCCGTTACATATTATTTATGTTTCTCACCGTTTAAACCTTCCCTGAACTTCCACAAACATTTCAAGATCAAAATTATCCAAATCGGCCCAGCCATTCTCGAGTTTTAGTGAGACTAACGAACAGCATTCGATTGTTATATATTTTATAATACATAATGTACTTAGTATTTAAAAAAGTTAATGATATAATAAAGGTACGCTCAAACAAAACTTAAAAAAACTAGTGTCTTAATATCAGTCAGATGAATTAAAAAAAAACATTGAAAATAAAATTACTTACTACTTTATATTTCTGGTAAAAAATGATATACTATAGCGGGTGTATTTGGAACGCTTGAAAAAACGAAGAGGTATGATAGCGTTGGCATGATATGACATGATACAAGTAAAAAAAAACGCGAAAAGAAATTTTTTCTTGCCTCTTCAAAACTTTTTTTGGTATAATCCGGTTCGGGAAAAATAATGAAACAGAAATTTGAATATAATGCTTCAGAATAATCGTGTTTTGAAAAAATCAGCAATGTCATTGAATACCACAAGTTCATGCGCACCATCAGCTGACCGGCGCGAGGTCAACGTACTCTCGCACGCACTAGTCGCGCCTCTCGCGGTCAACGAGAGTTCGCAAAATACATAAGTACTTACTAAAATGTTATTAAAAAATGTTTCTGAGATAAATGGTTATATGTATTATATAGTACTAGTGGACTCGGCGCCCGTTGTCCTGCCGGAAAAAACAGCTACCAAATTTGATTGCTTACATACCGATAGCAGCGCCACCTACCGGGTCCAATTGAGATAAAAACTACCCTGTCTCCCAAGTTGGACCAAATTACAGATGCTTACAAAATTCGATACAAATTGGTTCAGTAGTTTCGGAGTTACATAACAATAGCAGCGCTACCTACAGGATCTAATTGAGATAAAAACTACCCCATCTCCCAAGTTGGACCAAATTACAGATGCTTACAAAATTTGATACAAAAAAATAAAAGTATCCTATGTCCGTTTCCTGGTTCTAAGCTACCTCCCTACCAATTTTCAGCCAAATCGGTTCAGCCGATCTTGAGTTATAAATACGCGTGTAACTAAAGTAGAATCAATAATTCAGTAGACTAAAATGACAGTTGCTAATGTCACTTTGTAAAATAATATTTGTGTTTGTGTTTATTACTTGGACCATCCATATCTTTCGTATTGATAACAAAACAGTACAAACAAAACAGAATAACAAAACACAAAACAAATCTTAACAATAAACACAAACACAACGATTTTTTACAAAGTGACATTAGCAACTGTCAGCAGTCTCACTGTCAACTGTCAACTGCTAGCAGTATTTTAGTCTACTGAATTATTGATTCTACTGTAGCACGATTTCACTACTATCTTTTATATATTTAAATATATATATGTATAGTATATTATTAGGTTTAAATCTTTTCAAGCGTTCCAATTACACCCGGTATGACATAGTCTTCATTGTTTAATGCTTAAAATTATGTATTTCATAATATACATTTTCCAATGAATAAAACTTTTTTCCCTTCGTTAATTCAGAAATTACGATTCAATTCAATTAACTGATTCATTAAAAATTTATTTACATTCTGAATATTTATTGAATATATTGATATATAATTCCTATAAACAATAACAACATATAAATTAAAATGAATAAATATGCATAATGAATGCAATAAATAACGTTACTAAATATTATTAATGTTAATGTTATTTATTATACATCATTAGTCATGACGATTTGACAGGTGTCAGAAACGCATTCTTTGAGCGGCCGGACTGTAGATATTATTTGCAACACGAACGAAATGGCGATGCATGAAAAGGCTGTCACAACTCAAGGGTAAAATTTATCAAAACACAGAGAAACCTCAAATACCGAAAAGTACTTTCAGAAATCTAATTTGAAACGAACATGACAAATAAAAAAATATTTTAGTGTGCCTTCTTTCATTAGCCACTCTATATGAAATAACTCACTTTTGTAATATCGTCAACTTCATCAGATTATTTAAAACATTAAAATACAAAAATCACGAAATTATCATGTCAAGCTATCTCTAAATAATTTACCGACATCGACATTTATCAACATATATTACAGCACTATAGTAGTCTATGGTTACCCATTACGATTACGCCATATTTATTTACAAAATAAGATTTATTTTAGGATGGATTGTATATTGATTGTATATAAAATTGGGATATCTCCTTTCCAACAAAAAAAAAAGAATAATCAAAATCGGTTCATAAACGACGAAGTTATCCCCGAACATACATAAAAAATAAAAAAATAAAAATATATTATATACGGTCGAATTGAGTAACCTCCTCATTTGAAGTCGGATAAAAAAAGTATATGTATATACGGTCGAATTGAGTAGCCTCCTCCTTTTTTGAAGTCGGTTAATAATGATATTTTGTGGGATTTTATATGGATATTTTCCTCATAAAATCGCATAGAAATGTTAATCTCGAAATTCTCATAAAATATAGATATTCTATGGTATTTTATATGTGTATTGGACCGGGGAAATACTCATAAATACTCATAGGAATTTCAATTGCAATACTGTTCATAACTACGTCATAAGTTCTCTATAACTTCTTATGAGCTACTGTTCTTTCAATTTTCCTCATAAAATCGCATAGAAATGTTAATCTCGAAATTCTCATAAAATATAGATATTCTATGGTATTTTATATGTGTATTTGTCGTCGAAATTACTCATAGAAACTCATAAGAATTTCAATGCAATGATGCTCATAACTTCTTTATAAATTGTCTATAACTTCTTATGAGCTACTTTTCTTTCAATTTTCCTCATAAAATCTCATAGAAATGTTAATCTCGAAATTCTCATAAAATCTCATAAGTATTACTCATTGTTCGTCTAATGTTGAAATTACTCATAAAATCTCATAGCGACAAGAAGTAACATTTTTATGAGAATCTATGAGTTGGTGAAATACTCATAAAATATCATAGAATGTTTATGATCAAATTTTTTTCAGGCTCATAGGAATACAAGTAACTCATAAAATCTCATAGAATATTTTGTTTTTCCTATGATATTCTATGAGATTTTTCCAGCAGGGCTGGAACATACCTGCCCCGGTAGGTTGAAAACCTATGTAAGAAAACATAACACAATTTAAACACAACCATGTCCAATAAAAAAGTTTTTTTTCGGTTAGATCGTACAGCTCATATGATGGTATGCAGTTACCGTAGCCTATATAGAAACCTGCAACCTGCAGTACCAGTAGCATCGCAAGCGCGTTGCCGACGATCTTCTATAAGGTCCAAGTACTTCCCCAGTCAAGCTGATCCAAATTTTGAACATAATATTACCAGCGGTGCCTTAATATATTTTATTGTTTGATTTTTTGCTGCCTTAACTTTCTGTTATTATTGTTTAGTTTTTTTTTTTGTAAATGATGTTTTTTTGACTTTCGTTAAGTGTGTAACATACACCTTATGGCGAAATAAATGTTTTGATTATTGATTTTGATTTTTTGAATACATTTGATTATACCATAATTACGTATGTATTGTACTTTTAGTGGGATGTACAAGATTTATTTCTTAACATAGAATGGAGCTTTGTAAATCATATCGATTTTGTTGCCCGAATCTCTTGCATCAAAGAAGATAAAAACTTTATTCTACTTGTAATACGCTTGAAGGCAATTGAATTATTTGTGCAAAATAATTATAACGAAAAAAAAAAGAATTGTGAAAAAGAATTGAATTGTGTAGGTGAAAATAATTTTTTCCACAAATGTGTTTAAACATGAGCTCACGTATTCTTTTACTAGCATTACGTCAGCTGCTTGGGAATCACCATCGTTGACCTCCAAACTTGTTGTCAAACAAGCAGTCAATCAAATCTTGAATGTCAAACTCGATGGTGACTCGACTGACGAATGACGACATACAAGTCCATGCGACATACTCCATAACATTTAATACGCGTCGAACAACATCAAACTACACGGTACTTGGAAAACAAAATTTATTGTCAACAAGATTTAAAGATTTACAAGAGAAAACTAATAAAAAAAAGGGTTTGTGTCAGCTCCGACGCACGACTGGAGTTTACTCCTTTAGATCGACTGTCTAAGAAAAAGATGAATACCATATCAAATGGTAAATAAATGAATCAAATAACGCCATCTACAGATGGCGCACAAAAACGTAACGAGGTCATTCGTTCAATAGATTTTACTCATATAGTATAAATTACAGTAGTATTTTACTCCTCATATTTTTTTCCGCAACACTTGGCTTGCATCTTTATTTGGTGGGAATGGTAAGCTTGTGTACATAGGTATATTATGCAACTTACGAACTATGCAAAAAAATTTTGCAAGCAAAGGTTCACAATAATTATATTGTGTACTTGTGCAAATATTATTTTAGTGTTTTTTTTTAAACATGCAAATAACATAATTTACGAACTGATTTTAAACATTCCATTACCTCATTCCATAAACACAACAGTTCTAAAGCATATTTGTATGAATTCGTTAACAACAACAGAAAATTTTTACAAGAAAATCTAAAAAAATGTATAATAATATACATGTTGTTTTTTTTTTATAAACCATTGTACTAATCTCGCCTATTGCAGTAGGTTATGTCATTTGATATTTTTCCGGTTTTCGCGATTCGTAATAAAAGTTTTCCATTATGGTTTACTTGGAATATGCTCCAATAGCAATTAAGCTTACTTTTGTACTGAGATATTGATCGATAAAGTCAAATCAAATCAAAATTTATTTATTTAAGCCAACGTCTTTAAACAGTATCTATTTACTATAATTATATGTTCATTAGAAACTACTTATAACATAGTTTAACATTAATTCAAATTTTATAAACATTTTAAAAGTTCACAAAGATTTTATGCACTTTCTTTTTGGGATGTTTTTTTTACGCTTTCTTATTTTATCGTTTTAGTGAAGGAATTATTGGTTATATAAATATAATACTGTAAAATACTGAGCTATGATTCATAAGATCCATAATAATAGATAGTCGTAAGCAACAACGCTAGTGAAACATGAGTGAAACTGTGAATCTACTTCGTCACAATCATGGACATAGTACCTGTAGGTATTAAGTCTATGGTCACAATATATACAAAATGATAGTAAGGAACTTGGAAATCAATTTTCAAAAACATTATAGTATTAAAAATTAAAACATAAACTGTCTTTAATTTTGACCTAAGTATTTACTTTATTTAAGAATATTATCTTCAATATTATGAACTATAAAATAATAGGTATAGCATTATTAACCGACTTCCAAAAAAGGAGGAGGTTCTCAATTCGACAAGTATGTTTTTTTTTAATGTATGTTAGCTCAGAACTTTTGACTGGGTGGACCGATTTCGATCAATTTTGTTTTAATTGAAAGGTGTTGCGTGTCATGTGGTCCCATTTTAATTTAATTGAGACCTGACAAGTACTTTTAGAGTTATATCTAATAATGCGTATTTACGTGACTACTTTTTCGTCGACCTACGTTATATTATACCGCATAACTTTTTACTCGGTGTACCGATTTCGATAATTCTTACTTTAATCGAAAGCTAATACTTGTCATGTAGTCTTGTTTAAATTAGATCGAGATCTGATTACAACTTTTTGAGCAATCTTTAATGGCGCGTATTTACTTGACTATTTTTTCGTCTTATTACGTTGTATTACTTGTCGATGTAATTAAAGTCGGTTTTTTTTCGTTTGCGAGCAAACACAATTATCGTAACTAAATAGTTTTGAAATATATTTCTTAAACTAGCTTCTGCGCGCGACTTCGTCGGCGTGGACTCCTCTCCCATTGGTCTTAGCGTGATGACACATAGCCTATAGCCTTCCTCGTTAAATGGGCTATCTAACACTGAAAGAATTTTTGAAATCGGCCCAGTAGATCCAGAGATTACCGCGTTCAAACAAACAAACAAACAAACAAACTCTTCAGCTTTATATATTAGTATAGATGAAACTCTGTAAATTTACCTGATAGATAATAATAGCATTATATTTTAATTGCAAAAACACATCTTTGCTAATTATTTTCAGCAGGAGTTACAATGTAGAGAGTTCTTACCTCTTACAGTCCATTCAGTATACATATCTATATTCTATATTCTATACAAATAAATAAAATCGGAGTGTTTGTTTACACAGCTAGACCGATTTGACGAGACTTTTATCGGCAGATAGCTGATGAATAAGGAGTAACTTAGGCTACTTATATTTTAGAAATTTATTTATTTTTTAACTCTGCGAACTCAGATTAATAAACAAACTATTTTGTTAAATTCCACGCGGATGAAGTCGCGGGCACAGCTAGTTTCATAATATAATCTATTTATCGAAAGAAATTTTTGACACCTGTTTAGACGTTCCTAAAATGGAGAGTTGTGACTTGCAGAAATTGACAGACTGAGACAGTCCAAACGATCGACTCCAGTTGGTAATGGTTTTGAGGTTAGAATTTAAGACGTTTACAGCTTCCACAATGCTCTCAACAGGCGCTGTCAAATAAACCTACAAGATGAAGTTTCATCTGTATGATCTAATCAAGTAGGTATTTGTCATGTGTGTTGAACCCGAGACATCCATTTGCTGTGACCACTGCGCCAACACGTCGTCATAAGTGATTTACAGTAAGTTGAATATCATTGTAACAAAAAGGATTAAATACAAACGAAAATATAAAACAATGAGTATTATTATTTATTTTAAAATTAAATCTTTTGTACTCGTACAACTTTAGGCGCAAATGTTATCTTATAGTAGGAGACCGAACTAGAGACGATCTTCAACCGTAGTACTATTTACTAATCTGTGCTTCACCTATCTGCTTAATGGATGAAAGTTATCTTATATTAGAAAAAAAATCGCGAAAGATTTGGCTGAAAAATTCTTGGCCTTTATCTTTAACATACTATAAAGTAAATAGAAAATAATTTTTATCCATTAAGCAGATGGGTGGACCACGTCTAATTCGGATCTTAGACTATAAGAATTTATTATAAAAACAGTAAGTTAAAACAAGTATAAATCTAATATACTATATAATTATATCATTAGTGATGTTTTCTGTTGCGAATTTGGGTGTATATTTCATGTGCCGTCCCCGCTGCACCCAGAATTCCGAGACCTTTTTTCTGCAAAAAAAAAAAAATAAAAATAAAAAATAAGTCAATAACAATAAATTCAGTATTTTTTTATTTTTAGTTTTTGAGTATATAAACTACGGCAAAAAAAAATTATATTTACTAATACGTAGTAATGTCGCTTATATTTAAATCTTATTCATTATAATCGTCTACTCGCTAACGAAAAAAAAAAACGACAAGTAGGTAATACATATAACATAAGTAGACGAAAAAATAATTAAGTAAATGCGAATTATCAAAGAATACCTACTCAAAAATTAGTCATCACATCTAGATTAAATTTAAATGGAACTAAACTACAAGCATCGTCAGCTTTCGTTTAAAACAAGAATCATCAAAATCGGTTAATAAGTTATGCGGTATAATACAACGCAGGTCGACGAAAAAGTAGTCAAGTAAATACGCGTTATTAGATATAACTCGAAAAGTACTTGTCAGATCTCAATTAAATTTAAATGGAACCACATGACACGCACCACCTTTCGATTGAAATAAAAATAATCAAAATCGGTCTACCCAGTCAAAAGTTCTGAGGTAACATTCATTTTAAAAAATACAATCGGAATGAGAACCTCCTCCTTTTTTGGAAGTCGGTTAAAAGTAATAATATATCAATTAACTTACGAGTGCTCTGCCTCCTTTTCTTAACGCATTGAAATTAACTTTAGGAGCGGCGCTGCTCTGGCCAACAAACAACGTTAGCACCGCCATCAACATCACGATAACTATTGAAATCTTCATTTTCCTGGATGTTTCTCTTCAACTTCAAAGACTCGACTGTAACGCAATGCCTCTGTGAATGATCCTGTTAGTTTCACATCCCCGTATTTAAATGATTTCAAATTTATTTGTTTTTCCTCTTGAGAACCCAATGATCCCGATTATCATTGGTTCCCACGTCATAAGAAAACCCATGGATTTGTTGGTTAGAAAAGATGCGGTCTTAACTTAAGGAAATAGTTCCATGTGTATATTTTTGACTTGGGATCGTCTATTGTATACGAGAATAATGTGAATTATATAAATACAATTACCGCAAAATACGTCATTATTACGTCTTCAAAGAATATAATGATAAGCAATAAGTGGGTTTGACCGCTATTGCTCATAAATAGTATTAATAGAGTCACTAAAAACTAAACGGAAATAAGTTTGCTTGCAAACCAAAAACAAAAAAACCGATTCAATTACATGGACCTGTAATACAACGTAGGTAGACGAAAAAATAGTCAAGTAAATACGCAAGAGACAACTCAAAAATTATTCGTCAGATCTCGATCAAATTCAAATGGGACCACATTCAAGCACCACCTTTCGATAAAAAAAGGATCATCTAAATCGGACTGATCAAACGTTCTGAGGTACATCGTTCAAAGATTAGTTTTACGATCCAGGGATGTCAGACGTACCATTATAATGGTACACGTACCATTATTTAGCATTATTTAGTGTCACGTACCATGTAGGTAGGTACCATGACGATTAGTCATGGTACATGGTACCTACATACGTACGTACAGCAATTAATTAGAATATCCAAAAAAGAAAGGTTTGTTTTCTATTAACGGTACACGAAATTGATATATAAATTTTTTTCACTAATTATAGGCTGCGATTTTAGACAAAATTTACACATTGGTGTTGGCGTACCATGTTTTTGTTGCCGGTACCATTTTTTTAGCCAGTTCGGTACAATGATTTCTAAGTGGGTTACGATCTACAATCTACGTCAAGTGTAATGGTGAGAACTGATAATGTGAGCTAGTATTTTATAAGGGCTCGTGAATTAGAACACAGACATATCAACAATCGAGAACAGTAGTGCTATTCTGTAAGAACATTTTCGTGTCTCGACAGCGGAATCCGCGGTGAGAAATCAAATTCGTATTCTCTAAAACTCGACAGTCCCGGTAGCGCCACACTGGTGAGTGTAGCGACGAGTCGAACCCTGTTGCGTGAGAAAGTTGACATTAATAGTATGAGTAGGTTTGAATATGAGTATCGGTATTCTGTGTTTACAGAATTCCAAATCAAGGTCAAGTGGGTTTGCTTTCGAAGTGAGGTCTGTCACTCAGGTGAAGCTCGATATCGAAATGGTTTTTTACAGAATAGCACTACAGTTCCAGAGGTCGTTTATCTTGTGACAGACAACTTTGTCACGTTAATCAGTAGGTATATATAATATAAGCTAACAAGATTTCTATTTGAATAAATTCTGTGAGTCGCGACGCTCTGTCACAAAAGCTAAAGCACTCCAGAAGTGTCCGAATCATTTGAATTTTTCAAAATATTACTAGTTTATTTCTATGTGTCCTTATAATTAGATAAATAATAAACATTGTCTTGTTAAATGTTTTACGTATTACAATAAGTTTTAACCACGTTAACGATTTTTCCTAAATTAGTCAATAGGTATTCCTATATTTCATTGTCAAACAATGTAACAGGAAATATGGAGCTAGATAATGAGAATAGGTATAAACAAATGAAAAACGACCTGTATAAACTTGGTATATTGTGAGTCGTATATTGTGATTTTCGATATAAGTTACAAATCACTTGTTTTTTTTTTTTAATATACAGAATGTTTGGAGGGTAAGTAGCCAAAGGAAAATTGTTGATAGGTGATGGTGTTGGCTACTTATTGTGCCTAATTAAATAACATTTTGCCCCAAGTTTAATGAGTAATACTCTTTTCGCTTTTTTTCTAGAAAATCCCCATTTTTTTGATAAAATCTTTAATATTTTTGTTATTAATAATTGAAATGTCAAAAAAATGATTCAACTCTTAGTCTAGTCTTGTCGGCGGTATTCCAACCAAATAACGAATACACGTAAAAATTACAGATCTAGGGATCCGCACGACATTCAATAAAAAAATATATTATTTTTTTATAAGAAATAAATGTTAATTGGTGCGTATATATTTTAGGTAATGAATTCAGTGACTACACTTACGTTCAATAAATACTAACAATGAAGTATAATTACTTAAACTTATAAATAACTAGCTGACCCGGCGAACTTCGTACCGCCTAACAGTCGATTCTTTAATTATTTTTTTTAAATACTTATTTTGCTATTCGGGATAACGGCAATTTGGGTCAGCTAGTAAGATAAAAAAAAGAAAAAAGAAAGTTGATAAGTCAATAATTACATTATGTAAAAAAAATAATTATAAATTAATATATTGACAAATATTGACATTAATATTTATACGATACTAACGTCACTCAATTGTTTTGTCTTACTGAAACCCCTCCACTAAAACTTAAACTTTATGGTATGGTATTAAAGTTCAAATTGACTTTTAAGTATTATTACGAAACTTTTGTATGGGAATATAGAATAGTGTTGTTTTCAGACTTTTCAGGCAATTTTTCTAATTTTTCGTAAGAAAAATCTGTTCAGCTGCTCTCGAGATTTGCTCTTAGCAACACATTCATCACATTTCATTTCATTTCACAGACATTGTAAGTAGAAAAATAAAATGAAAACAATAAATTAAATTTTATTATATACTAGCTGACCCGTCGAACTTCGTACCGCCTAACAGTCGATTCTTTAGTTTTTAACCGACTTCCAAAAAAGGAGGAGGTTCTCAATTCGACTGTTTTTTTTTTATGTATGTTAGCTCAGAACTTTTGACTGGGTGGACCGATTTCGATCAATTTTGTTTTAATTGAAAGGTGTTGCGTGTCATGTGGTCCCATTTTTTTTTAAAATAAGATCTGACAAGTACTTTTAGAGTTATATCGAATAATGCGTTTTTACTTGACTAATTTTTCGTCGACCTACGTTGTTTTAAACCGCATAACTTTTTCCTCGGTGTACCGATTTTGATGATTCTTACGTTAATCGAAAGCTAATACTTGTCATGTAGTCTTCGTGAAATTAGATCGAGATCTGATTACAACTTTTTGAGTAATCTTTAATAGCGCGTATTTACTTGACATTTTTTCGTCTTACTATGTTGTATTACTTGTCGATGTAATTGAAGTCGGTTTTTTTTTCGTTTGCGAACAAACACAATTATTAATTTTTTTAATACTTATTTCTGCTATTGGTGACACCGGGTTACTGGTTAGCTATAAAAAGTAAAGAATATATTAAAATATTGACAAATATTGACATCTTATACTATTAAACGAGCAATTCTTGTATATATATATGTCGGAGAAACATCGGTCCTCTCGACATCAACATTAGTGGTAATAGGTCTAGTGGGCGTCATAGGGTTAAATGCCAGCACAAAACAAAGCATTCACTATATTATAACATTTATTGAATGTTTTTATACAAACGATTAATTCGAGCAGCGGGTTCAAGATACCGATCTGACTTCACTAAAGTATTACCCCACAGTACCGTAACAACAACAATTTTATAATATGATCCACACGATCAATCTCCGTTTTTTCACTGTCACTCAACGAACGTCAAGATGGCACCTCGACCCCGCTCGAGGCCTAACCTCCGCTCTGACATAATGTGCAACAAAAAGGTCTTTATACAAAATTACTTTTAAACTAAATTGAATTAACACAATAGGAAATCTAACAAATTAAACTAATTAAAAGTAAGATTTAACAAAGTATTTTCTAAGCAAACTGATATCGTCTTCATGTAACCAGCATTCAACTCCATTCTCACTACTTCCTCCGACATATATATATATATATATATAGAATTTGAATCTCGGAATCGGCTCCAACGATTTTCGTGAAATTCAGTATACAGGGGATTTCGGGGGCAAAAAATTGATCTAGCTAGGATTCATTTAAAAAAAATGTCGTTTTATCCCTGTTTTTAGGCAATGAAAAAATATCATTAGAATACGAAGCTTAATTTCACTACTGCCATCATAGCGGTAATAGCGTAATTAGGAAATCGGCGTGTGTCAAATCGTGTTGACCCGGGTTCGAATCTCAGTCTCCGGATTAATTTTTTTTCTTTTTTTTTTTTAATTTCACTCGTGATTTATTATTTAAATAAAATTAAAATATAAAAATACCGAGAAAAAAAAACAAAAAAAAAAAAAAAATGAAAATACCGAGCAAGGCTCGGTCACCCAGGTACTTAATATTTATACGATACTAACATCACTCAATTGCCTTTCCGGAACCCCTCCACTAACTCTTAAACTTTATTGTATGGTATTAAAGTTCAAATTGCCTTTTAAGTATTATTACGAATCTTTTGTATGGGAATATAGAAAAGTGTTGTTTTTAGACTTTTCAGGCAATTTTTTTTAATTTTTCTCACCGTAACAACCATCCTCGTACTTCAAGGAATATTATAAAAAAAGAATTAGTGAAATCGGTTCAGCTGATCTCGAGATTTGCGCTTAGCAACAAATTCAGCGATTCATTTTTATATACATATATAGAGATTTTTTTATTTTAACGTAGGTCTAGGTAAAAAGTAAAAACCTATACATGGTCAAATTAAATTAGCTAGCAAAACTCTTTATCATGGGTGTCGTTTCTATAATTTTCAAAGGTGCTAAAACCATTGTTTAGATACCTACACAACAATAGCGTTTTAAAAAAAAACTCAATAGTTTTAAATACACACACAGAGCGTTTTTTCACAATAAATAACAAACAAAAAAAAACTAACCCAAACAAAAGTCAACAAAAAATGCTAACAATATGCTAATAAATTATTATTGTTTACTAGCTGTGCCCGCGACTTCGTCCGCGTGGAATTAAAAAAAAAATATTGTTCAGTTCGCAGAGATACAAAATAAAAATAAAAGTAACAGCCTATTACATCAGCTATCTGTCTGTGAAAGTCCCGTCTGAATCGGTCAAGCCGTTTCAGAGATTAGCCGGAACAAACTGACAGACAGACAGACAACAATAAATTGTAAAAAATGTAATTTTGGTATATGTACCGTGTATACATGGATATGCATTTAGTAAAAGGATATTATTTTATTATTACAAACGGACACTCCACTTTTATTTATTTGTATGTATAGAGTATAGACGTATAGATCTATACTAATACTAATACTAATAATATATAAAGCTGAAGAGTTTGTTTGTTTGTTTGTTTGTTTGTTTGAACGCGGTAATCTCTGGAACTACTGGGCCGATTTGAAAAATTCTTTCAGTGTTAGATAGCCCATTTATCGAGGAAGGCTATAGGCTATGTGTCATCACGCTAAGACCAATAGGAGCGGAGTCCACGCCGACGAAGTCGCGCGCAGAAGCTAGTTTATAATATGACGTGAGCGTGCGCTAGCCGAGACGGTGACAAACGACACAAGCTTCTCCCTCCAAACCTTGCGAGTTGCGGCAGACTGAACTGTGAGACTGAAGTCTGAATTCCAATACAACCGCGCTTGAGTACAGTAGTGAATACGCCCAGATTTTAGAAAAAAATCAATAACACATTAAATTTAGGTCTTTTCGAAAAAAAATTTCATGCGAATTGTTCCTTATTAAATTGTCAATCCATTAGTGTCGGTAGCAAAATAAAATAATGTTTACTTCACGAGGAGACGCACAGTATCAGTAATTATTTCTCATTTTTGTGATTTCGTTGTAAGGCGATTATTTAAAATGTAATCCTTTAAAAAAATTAAAAAAAAGGACCATCATGTAATCAAAATTATGTAGAAATTAAATGTGTTTGTATTAGTTTTATATTTCTTTCCAATAAAAAGTAGATAGCTTCAAAAAACTGCACAAAAAACGGCTAGCGCGGCGTTTTGCCCCCCCAGGCGCCTTAATCTTATTCATATTTAATCATAATTTCATACAAACAATTTAAAAAGAAATAACAATGACGTGTTAAACTTCCAGGAAATCGAAAAGAAAAAATGTAACTTTGTTTTTTACTTTTGTGCCTTATTTTATGGGACGGCAAAATTTCCCGGAGCGCTGAATCCTAAAATTCGCCACTGAAGCAGGGAAAACCGCTAGAGATGGCTAGAATTACCTAAATACTTTTTCTTAACAGTGCCATCTATGATACTTTTAAAGAAAACTGTATGACATTAAAGATGTTAGCTTGTTTTTTTTTGGTAACTTCAAATTAGTTTGAGGATCGACCTAAAGATGGCAGTGAATAGAATATATTCCACAATCTATATAATATAAAATGAATATAATTATTATTATAAGCGCATAACTTGAGAATGGCTCGACCAATTCGGCTATTTTTTTTGTATGTTCCTGAAATTCCACGGAAGGTTTTTATGCTAAAAAAAAAAAACACAACAAAACAAACAGAACGAAGTCTGTCCGGGCGCTAGTTCGTAAATATGTAAATATCTGCCTATTATATATATCAGACGATTCTTAGTTTTCTCGTGCATTTTCTTTTCTTTCATAACACTCAGTCATAATATTCACACAGTTATTAACAGAATATTATATGAATTATAAACATTTTACACGAACTTTTTTTGTAAAAAAACACAACTAATTGACCGGAGACCCACAAGGACCGAACAAACATCCAGACCACGGCAAACATCAGTATGGCCTACACAAATAGTTCCCACGTTCGGGGATCCAACCCGCAACCGCCAGCGCAACAGCCACAACACAAACCAGTTGCAGTGCTATGACCGTGGTGCCAACGCGGCGCCGGCGGCTGATACCTCAGACGACCGTGTGTGTATGTTACAGATATATTTATTTAATAATAATAATAATATGCAAAATAATACCTACATAATATAATATGTACCTACAGGTACATGTAAGTAATTTTATTTATAACATTACTTATGATTTTTTTTTAATAACATCAACCCTAGTGAAAATGACGCAATAATATGAGCTGTAAGATTATACGTGTCTTGCATCATCGTTTCGGTAGAACAAGTATTTTATACTGACTACAGCTGTTCTTTTCACTCGAATAGTTCTATCTCATTCATCTCGCTATGCACTCGCCAATGCTAAGTTGTCGGGTAATAGTAATATTGCCAGTATATTTAACTACCACAATATTTGTCTATTTTTATACCAATCAGTAAAAACTGCGGTAAAACTTTGAACTATTACCATATCTCTCGTCTTAGCTAAAAAAGAAAATCATAAGAGGAGAAAAAAGGCGTAGGAAACTTTTGACGTCCATTATAATAATTAAATTATTTGTTTATATCAAAAAATTAAAAAAGAAACTACCTTTTTAGCTACGCACTTATTTGAGTGTTTTTGACCTGAGAACCAATTAAATTTCAATATAAAATGTAAGATTTATTATGTATTGTCAACAGTAAAATATTTAGGGAGACTTAACAAAACAAATTAACCGTGCATAAAAAAATTGGTTGTCTGTAAAGTTGGTTTGCGGACGATAGTTTAACGTGACAACGTCATAACAAAATTCCTCGGACGCATAGGCCAATCAAGTGGAAGAGTGATAGGTGCGGCGCAAGTCTACAATAAGCGTTACGTGACAATGAGCGTAACGCGACAATGAGCGTAACGCAACAATGAGCTTAACGCAACAATGAGCGTAACGCAACAATGAGCGTAACGCTACAATGAGCGTAACGCTACAATGAGCGTAACGCTACAATGAGCGTAATGCTACAATGAGCGTAACGCTACAATGAGCGTAACGCTACAATGAGCGTAACGCTACAATGAGCGTAACGCTACAATGAGCGTAACGCTACAATGGGCGTAACGCTACAATGAGCGTAACGCTTCAATGACTCGTCCTTTTTCGTGCATCATCTGTTTATTAGACCTTGATCTGTTATTATGCGTAGGTACATCAATTTATTAGACGTTGCCACTTGCCACTTGCCACGTCAAAAATTATATAAAGGAGATATTAATACTAATCTCTTTATTATGATTGATACATTTTCTACACAATGCGTCTTAAATTTCCCATTTTGGGCTATTATTTCCCACATTTTGTAATGGCAATACTGTGACGTTTCGCTTCGATTTTTAAACATGTCGTAGAAACACCCAATGCCAAACAGGCGGCTAACAGACGGTTTTGGTAGACTATACTGTACGGCTGTACCTGCATGTTAGGTAACGGTTTCAGTGTAAATCCACGTGTCTTCGCCTGTACAACTATTTCTTAAGGTAAATAAATTATTACAAAATTGTAGTAATATTTTTAAAATGTATTGTCAGTCATATCATTTGTTTACTTTAAATGTTGTAATAACTCTTATACTAAATTATTTAGACATTAATTTGTGTATTATATTTTATAGGTTTAAAAATTATAATTGTAATAGAGAATTTAATTTAGTACCTACACGTACGTTTGACGAATCGAGCAATTGAAATTTTCTTTAAAAGAGTAGTAATTTGTAAAATTACGATTTGAAGGTGCTTTTGAAGCCTATTTGAGTATATCGGTAAAGATATTTTTGATTTTGATTTTGACGTAATAGTATTAAATTTAAATTAGTAGTTAGTACATGGGTGACCGAGTTTAGCTCGGTATTTTTAGTTTTTTTTTCTCCGTAGTTTTATAATTATATTTTTTTATTTAAATAAAAATAGAAAAAGTGAAATTAGAAAAAAGGAAAAAATAATAGATTGGAGATGGATTTGAACCGTGGTCTTATCGGTTGATCCCGAGCGACCGATTTGAATGCGAAAGGACAATGCCCATTTTCTATGAAGCCGTGCCCAGGTACGTGCTTTGACGTGTTGTGTCGTGTTTGTTGTGTGTTCAGACAATTCATATATTTAAGTATCCTTTATTAATTGAAAATAGATTTTTAATAATATTCTAAAAGTGATCAAAGCCGCAGTTTATACTTTAATTAAAAAGGATATTTTATTTGTATTCCGGGTTTGTGCTGTCAAAACATGTTAAATAAAAATACCAAGTCGGAAACGCAACCATAGAAATAAACGCTTTTTTTAAAATTAAATTATAAACCCCACACGACCAGAAAATTGACATAAAGTTTTCTTTATTAATTAAAACTAGATTTTTAATAATAGTCTAAAAGTGATCAAAGCCGTGGTTTATAGTTTAATTTAAAAAAAGCGTTTGTTTGTATGGTTGCTATGACGACTTGCTATTTATATTTAATCTATTTTGACATAACAAACGCGGAATACAACTAAAATATTTTTTTAAAATTAAATTATAAACTGCGGCTTTAATCACTTTTAGAATATTATTAAAATTTTAGTTTCAATTAATAAACGATAATTAATTATATGAATTGTCTGAACACGTCAAGCACGTACGGGGGCACGGGCCTGGGTCCTTTTCACAGTAAATAATAAACTTGAACCATTAGTTTCACGGGTCAACGAATTTTATCTTTTGTAGACTTACAAATCTGATAACTTTTAAAACCTTATCAAGAATCAGTGAAATTTACCCTCAGACTCAGTAGAAGTATAATAAACATAATTGCGCATACAGAACCATTGTAGACGTTTAGTTTAATAACATTGTCGTCTGACTGATTTTCTTGATTTTGAGCGTAATAATATATCCCGCTGTGCTCTACGGGGGTGATCTGTGGCTCTACCTCAATGAAAAGAAAAAAATATAAACGCTTTACACTCAACGGCCCCAGCTGTGGCCCCCCTGTGTCAGGGGCCCGGTAACATACACAGTACACAAGAACAAATGCCCAGACTACGACAAACATCTGTTAATCTGTACCTATTGGCAATACAAATGTTTATATCTAAATAAATAAAAAAAGATAAATAAAAATGTTTATATCTAAATAAATAAAAAAAGATAAATCCGTAAACTTTCACATGTTTTACTCATTTTATACATATAATCACGCCTCTTTCTCGTAGGGGTAGGCAGAGACCACTTCTTTCCACTTGCTACGATCCTTACATACTTGATTGTTTCGCTTCTTCCACTTTCATTATTACTTTCATACATGCTCTTCGGTTTAGGGTACTCTTGACCTGGCCTTTTTTCAGGACGTCCCTAATTTGGTCTCGAAACGTCCGCCTAGGTCTACGCCTTCCAACACTTCCATTCACACTCGCCTTATACACTTTTTTCGTCAATCGTTCTTCATTCATTCTTTCGACATGGCCAAACCATCTCAGCATATTACCTTTCTCAATTTTTGTCACTACATCTTCTTTCAGACCACAACGTTTCCTTATCTCACTATCTCTTATCCTGTCACTCAGTTTGACTCCTATCATACTTCTTAACGCTCTCATCTCAACTGCATTTATTCTGCTTTCATGTTTCTTCTACCATACTCAACTTTCACTACCGTACATGTGTGTCGGAACCAACACCCCCCCATGCACAGCCAAACGATCCTTGTTAGACGCCTTCCGACTGCTCATAAAGGAGTGCAAAGCTCCATTCACCATGTATCCTGCATTCAATCTTCTTTCAATAGTTTTATGTACCTAGATATATTATTTCGTAAATAGTAAAAAATAAAATATTGAGTTTAAACTTTTTGTTTTAGATGTGTGGAATTTGGGCAACGTTTGGAATCGATGGAGGACTAACTGGGGCATCCGTCAAGTGTTTTTGTGCTATAGTACATCGCGGCCCAGACGCACGGCGTATAGAACAAGATGCAAGAGAACCACTCGCCGTACTAGGTTTCCAAAGACTTGCCATTGTGGACGGTCTACATGGAATGCAACCCATGCGATTACACCTATATCCACGGGTAACTCTCATTTGTAACGGCGAAATATACAACTGTGAACGACTTCGCCAACAATTTAACTTCCAGTACGAAACACGTTGCGATGTAGAGGCCATTATTCATTGTTACAAGAATTTTGGTATCATTGATACTGTCAGAAACCTCGACGGCGTTTTCGCATTTTGTCTAATCGATGGAGAAAAAAGAAAAATTTATATCGCCAGAGATCCATACGGAGTTAGACCTTTATTTCAATTAAAAGATGAAGAAAATGGATATATGGCTATCTGTTCAGAAGCCAAGGGATTAATAGGATTGAAACCAAAAGATAGTAAAACAGCGAGTTTAGGTCAATTTCCACCTGGCCATTTAGAGGAATGGGATATTTTAGATGGGGGTAAAGTTAAACGTAACTATACCGAAAAATATTTTACGCCAGGTGCACTTCACCTTTTTACGCCATTCGTAGCAGAGGAGGAAATATCAGAAATGAATATTTACGAAAAAACTGTTTATCTTTTAGAAGCATCTTGTAAGAAAAGATTAATGTCTGACAGACGAATTGGCTGTCTTCTTAGTGGAGGCTTAGATTCTTCACTTATAACCGCTTTAGTAGTAAAGATGGCAAAGTTACACAAACTGCCATATCAAATACAGACATTTGCAATTGGTATGGGAGACTCCCCCGATCTTATAGCAGCACGAACAGTAGCAGAATACCTCGGAACCGACCACCACGAAGTCGTATTTGATGAGAGCGATATTAAACGAGAATTAGATAACGTTATATATCATTTAGAGTCCTATGACATAACAACAATACGCGCTAGCTTACCAATGTACCTTCTTTCGAAGTACATTAAAGAAAAAACAGACACTACTGTCGTTTTTAGCGGTGAAGGTGCAGATGAACTTGCGCAGGGATATATATATTTCAGAGACGCTCCCGATTCAAAAACTGCTCACGAAGAAAGTATAAGACTTCTTTCTGACATTTATTTATATGATGGATTAAGAGCAGATCGAACAACAAGCGCCTTTAGTTTAGAGCTTCGAGTACCGTTTTTAGATGTCCAATTTACTAGCCACTATCTTAGTATAGAGCCTTCTTTACGGCAACCTCAGAACGGTGTGGAGAAGCATTTACTTCGCAATAGTTTTGCCAAAAGTGGCTTGTTACCAGAAGAAATCTTATTTAGACATAAAGAAGCTTTCAGTGACGGTGTTGCTTCTGTGAAAAAGTCATTATTCAATACGATTGATGAGGTAATCAAAGGGCGCCTACCGCAAACACTCGATCAATATCCTGGAGTACAACCGAATACCGCCGAATCCAAATATTACAGATATGTATTTGAGAAATCCTTTCCGGGCCAACATAACTTTACGCCATATTACTGGATGCCTAAATGGGTCCAAGTTTCAGATCCATCAGCGAGATTCATCAAACATTATGCCGGCTCGTAACAATAAATATATCGTTATTATTGTTATTGGGTTTTTAAGTTTTTCGTTGCTTCTGCAAACCGTACATCCATGAATTGTGTTGCATAACTTAAATATGTTTCTAAGAAATGAATATAAACATTAAATTATTCAATATAATTTTTATTTTTATTCAATACTGCTAAATACCTACTTAAATATGCTTTCGAAATATTTAGAATACACATAGCAAAATATAAAAATTGCAGGCAGACTAATTAAGAATATAATACTAAATATAATAATTTGTTAGGGGTGGTATCCCACCGATCAAGGACTGTATTTATGTAGATAATTCAAAAAAAAAAAAAAAAACGATTGGTGTCGTGGGAAACCAGACAGGAACGATGTTCCTTATTATAAAATATTAATTTCAAGTTCTATTCGAGGTATAAAGAAAATAATTATTCGGGCATAGATTTTTTATAATAATTTTTTTTAAACATTGCGTGCGTACAAAGTACATGTCAAAAGTGAAACTTCTTTGGCAAACTCATTGAAAAAGTAGGCGGTATCATAATTAAAAAAACTAATTAAAAAAAAACTAATAAAAAAAACAAATTGAAAATACAAAAAAAACTAATTAAAAATAAATAAAAAAACAAATTAAAAATACAAAAAAAAAACTAATTGAAAATACAAAAAACTAATTGAAAAAAAAAACAAAAAGCCAACGTCACGCGGTGTTCCCAGACGGTCACCCATCCAAGTACTGACCGGTCGGCGGTCGCTCAAATTTTACCCCTCATGCGCCTAAAGAAGTTTCACTTCAAAAACTACTTTACAAAATTATCTTAACACCTTTATTTTATTTACAATAATTTATAAAAATATATAATAATTACAGAATGATATAATAATAATAGCTCATTGCAATAATAATAACAGCCATCACGTAGACTATACGTTTAGCCATCATACATAGATAGACATAAAAATCTTACGATTTTTTTTAACGTTACGGACGTTTTTGCCGGCTAGGGTACCCCTCCACAACGCCCCAAAAGGAACTTTGTACCAAAAAGTCCGAAAATAAAACGAACACAAAATAAACAAACAATAAAAACATATATTTTGCCGGCAACAGTGCAACAAGATTGTTTCGAATATTTGAAACAATTTTTTTCTTTTTTGGTCTAACACTAATAAGTATAGTACATAGCTTCGTATTTACGAAAAAGGTTTTAGTACCTATTTAAAAAAAAAAAGGTTCGGACTGTCACAAATGACAAATCCTATTGTTGACACTTCATAGTTCATAAGTATATGAAATATAAGTTCATAAGTGTATGACACAGAGTACATTGTAATAGTGTGTATGAACACTTTAAAGCAAATAAATAGAAATAATTTATTTTGCAAAATAAAGCATGAATTAATCTAAACGAAATAAAAAGAGAACTTCAGTAAACTATGAAATGTTATGTATTATCATATCAAAATTTCGATCCACCGGGATTCGAACCCGCACCCCCGACATACCGTGTCGGTGCTCTAGCCAACTAAGCCATGGAACGATGTCCAGCCGAATCGCGATTGGATCGAAATTTTGATATGATGATAAATTAATAACATTTTATAATTTTCTCATGTGTGGTAAACACAAAAATAAAAATAATACGAACTTCAGTAAACTTAACATCCAAGGTTAAAATACTAAAAAAAAATTATTTTGCAAATACTAAACACAATTTAATGAAATCATTTTAGGTTACATTTTAAACTTTGGCAATGTTATTAGAAATGAAAAAAAAGACGTCTTATTTACACAATGTTTACTCAAATTTGCATTTTATTTGGTAGAGATTGTCTCGTCTGTATACGAAGTAGTTGGCAATTTTTTTTTAAACATTTATCTTACAGAGGAGCAACTCAACAAGCTCGAGCACTTCCAGGTCTTCCAGAATCTCTGTATAGGTAAGGTTCAAATTTGCGCTTCGCAAATACGACCATGTCTCCGATATCTCAGGAACTGTGTTTGCTTGTATTTTGGTGTAAAATAAATAATATTAAAGTAAACACAGGTTTTTCTAGTACAGCACCAGGCCTAAATATAATTACTGTGAAATTGCTTTGTAACTACATTTAAGTACAAATTAAAAGTAAATTTTTAATTTTGGAAATAAATTAAGTAGGTATTATTATTAATTAAAATTACATAGCACGCGTGTTGATTATCGCCAGTAAAAAATACTTGTGACTCCAGAAGAGCTACAAATGCTTAGTTGATTAGAGAATGAATGGAATTAAGGTTAAATATGGGAAACTATAAGCCACTGCTCCGATCCCCGTTATGTGTTCAGATTTTTCTCAATGAACTACCAATTACCGTAAGACATTCTACGATAGTAACTATTTTATATTTATCATACTGTCTGTCAGTTATCTGCAGGTGTGATGTAGTTGTAGCTAACTTCAATATTTATATATAAATTGTGTTGTTTCCTGTTATGCCATTATATGACTGTCATCATTCATCTTCATCATTTCAACCTATCGCAGTCACTTCTGGACATAGGCCTCCATAAGTTCGCGCCAAAAATCCCGTGAACTCATGTGTGTTGCCCACAGTGAGCACGCTGGGCAGGCGGGTTGGTGACCGCAGTCGCACCGAAGACACATACATACGACTATATATATACTACTGTAGACAATGCAAATGCAGAATCGAACCATACCGAAAAATCATTTGAATAAATCTTTATTGAAGACCTTTTTCAAATTTATTTGTTTAATTTGTCGCACTTCACAATGTTTAGTAAAATTATTAAACAATATTATTTTCCTGGTAATTTTTCATATTATTTTGCAGAATTTTAATTTTATCACTAAAAAAATTCCAGTATTTTGATCTGATTTTGTCATATTTGGTGGCGAGCTCTTGACATAGTTCTATCGCCCTTTCACTGTTATACAGACAGCTGGAGTTTCCCTTTCTGAGATTTTCTTCACATATATCTATAATGAATGCAAGTAAATACGGAGAACGACATTTAGTGTTATAAAGATCTTCACAAAACGACGTCACAACTGCATTTCCACTAACTCCCAACTTATCATGGAGAAGGACGCCTCGTAAATAGTTCCAAGCGCTTTCATTATTCTTCACAATCTTAATCTTCTCCAAAGTGTAACAGATTTCCTGCTGAACGTTAAAGTCCGACCAGCCAACGTGATTGTTCATAACAAAGTAACGCTGGTTCCACGCTGAATTGTTGCGAACGTCTTCATTGATCAAATGATCCACAAAATCCATCTCCTTATCAAAGAGTCTGAAATATACAAGAAATATATTTTAATGAAGAAATACTAATTGGAGTATAAGAGCGGAACATTGGTAATATTTGCTGTGTGGTTACGGCAAATAATATAGCCACCCCCTCTCTTCCCGTGGGTGTCGTAAGAGGTGACTAAGGGATAACACAGTTCCACTACCACCTTGGAACTTAAAAAGGATGGCGGGATAACCATTCATGCTGGCTTTGAAATACACAGGCCGAAGACGGGCAGCAGCGTCTTCGGTGCGACAAAGCCAGCCCTGCGGTCACCAACCCGCCTGTCCAGCGTGGTGACTATGGGCAAAACACATGAGTTTACGCCATTTTTGGCGTGAACTTGTGGAGGCCTATGTGCAGTAGTGGACTGCGATAGGCTGAAATGATGATTGGTAATAACATTACAAAATTATAATGTTTTAAAGCATTATTTATGTGTTTTTTTAATTTTTAATTACTTGCGTGAAGTGTGAGCAAAATAATACTGCTAAATAGGGACTAAGTAATACTGCTGATGAGAATCACTGAAGATTTTACTGAGGTAGGGCACAGTAGAAAATATCCTGCTCAAAATCTGGAGAAGACCGACTGGGGTAGTACCTCGACCTTACAGACGACCACAGCAAAATAGTACTGCTTTCAAGCAGTGTTGTGTTCCTGTTGGTGAGGAAGGCGACCAGAGCTCCTGGGAATTGGGGATAGGGTCGGTAACGCACTTGCGATGCTTTTAGTAGTGCAGGCGTCTATAAGCTACGGAAATCGCTTACCATCAGGTGAGCCGAACGCTTGTTTGCCGACCTAGTTGTATAAAAAAGATACCCCAAACATCATCTGTGACAACCAAGACCCCCAAGCCATGAGTACATGATTTAAAATAATGTAACTACCCCTCTATACTCCCCTATTAACATGATATAAATCAAGTTAATAGGGGATCGGATACATTTTCAAAATGTGTTTTTAATTAATCTTTATGGATACTTTATGGATTTTATTTTTTATACTCATAAAAAATAAAATTTTATTAATTTACAGCCTTTTAGGTACTCAAAATCATGTTATAATATTGTTTGTTCAAAAATCCCGCCAAAACGCCACGTTATGACATCTGACAGCGCGTGACGTCAATTGCAGGTTATAAACATAGAGTATATAAAGCACAGAGTACGTTGAACATACGGAAAGAATAACCGCTGAAGTCAATGCTTGCTCTTTTCTAAAGTACTCTGTGGCTTGTAACCGCCAAATTACGTCACGCACTCTAGTTGGTGTTTTAGTACAGATTAATAATATTGTAAATAACAACATTTTATTTTTTCATTTAAAAATATTTAAATTAATTATATTAAATTATTATTCGATAAATAAATAATCGTAAAACAGTATATTTATTCTATCTAAGTACACTAAAGATTTTAATCTGATTACTGTCCGATCCCCTATTGCTAGTACGTTTTATTTTATCTTGTCAAATCTTGTCAGTAAAATACCGTCGTTACAATAAGTTATTCTAATATCTCCAAAGAAACATTCTATATCAAGCTACATTAAAAACTTTCTTATTTTATTGTTACCATTCTATAGGAGTCATATTGATAAGCTGAAGCTGAATTTTTGAAGATACTATAATTATACTCGGGTGTAGTGGTGCAAGTAGTCGCCTAAAATACCGACCGTTTGCACGTTCGATTCCCGCTCGGGGGATATTTGTATTGGTACAAATATTTCTTTCCGGTTTCGATGTCTGTTTTTGTGGGTGTCCCCACCGTGCCTCGGAGAGCACGTTAAGCCGTCGTCGGTCGCGGTTGTTATCATGTACACCTGATAGCGATCGCTACTCATAGAAGGGAATATATCCACCAACCCGCTGTGGAAAGACGCCTAAGCCCAATGGTGGCTATTCCAGGCTGAATGTGATAATTATTCAAAGCATAGAAATTAAATTACTTACGAAACATATGTAATAAGTATGCTTATAATACTAAGTCTCTTAAGTTCTACTGGGGGCCATTAAGTGTGAAGCGTTTATTTAACACTTAAGTCTGTTTTCTAAGGAATTTACTATCATATCTTTTTGTGCAAAACATTGAGTATTTATGCTCTATTTGTATGTATTTATCAATTACGTAAAAGTAGACATTTAAAATTCTGTGATAACTTTTTGTACATGATATGTTTTACAACAAAATTACCATTTATATTATGAATTTATTTTACCTTATTTATATTAAAATTTATTTTGCAATTAGCATTGATAAAACATATATGTTAATAATACATTGTGTGCGATAATTGTTATCTAGTCTGTGGTAGCGTTAATGAAGACATACCCGAATGCCTTGATGGCCCACTGTCTATGTTGCCAGGCGTGATAGTTCTTAGGGTCTTGTTGTAACGCATTAGCAGTAACTTCTAGTTCCAACGAAGGATCTTGTAGCCATTCAATTAAAACTCTCCTGTGATTCCACACCTATAAAATGTATCATTTTAATTAATTAAAAAATACGTGCGTACAAAGTACACATATCAGAAGTGTGTCAGACTTTTTTGGCAAACTAGTTTTAAAGTCTCGTTTATATTTATACAAATCTAAAGCTTTACATTTCCGTTCCAGCGCCATCTAGTTAGTTTGCAATGTAATACTATCGATATTAATGTAACAACCTTTGTAGTTTCTATAGTACACGCTAGGTGGCTCTGGTGTTCGACGTTGCACATCTTCGTTTTGTCGTCATCGACGTTTTGCCAGTAAAATTTTTACCCTTATTTGCGTAAAGAAGTTTCACTTCAAAAATTAGTAACGTTAATAAATTAAAAATTAACACAATCAAATATTTAATCATAGTTACAATACAGAACTTTTAGTTATTGTATATATATTACATTATATTTATATAATAACTTACTTGATAATTCTTTGGTGACGCTTTGATAACAGAGTCCACATATTCTAATTCCGACTTTAAGTCTGTGCCTAACGCTTGAAGCAGATCTCTCCTGAAAAATATTTTGTTACTATTAAAAAAAAATAATGTTTTTACTTGAAAAAAAAAGTAAAGCCATGTATTGTATTTTTCTAAAATCTTTTTATACAACTAGTTCGACAAACAAGCGTACGACTCACTTGATGTTAAGCGATTACCGTAGCTTATAGAGGCCTGCAACATCAGAAGTATCGCAAGCGTGTTATCGACCCTACCCATAATTCCCCCAGGAGCTCTGGTCACGTTACTCACCAACAGGAACACAACACTGCTTGAAAGCAGTATTATTTAGCTGTGGTCTTGTGTAAGGTCGAGGTACCAGTCGGGCTGCTCCATATTATGAGCAGGATATAACCCGCTGTGCTCTACCTCAATAAGATATGTTAGTGAAGTAAGATTTATGTTAGTGACTATAGCTATAAAACTATGTAGCGTAGCACTAATGAGTTAGACTGATATACTATTTTTTAAATAATAAAAAAATAATACTGAAATGAATTATGATCAAGGTAATATTATAATTAAATATTTATTATAATTTTACGATTAAAATTCAGTCTGTAACATCCCACAGCTGGGAATAGGCCTCTTTCTCCATGTAGGAGAAGGATTGGAGCTTAACCCACCACAGTGCTCCACTGTGAGTTGGCGGATATTAAAACCTTATATCGACCATTACCCTATACAATCAACAGTTACCTAAATCACCAAGGATCAACCATCAAACCTGCAATAATACACCATGAGGAATATTTTCAAAAATAATATTTGTGATAAACGGTACATAGTACATAATTATTATGCTTGATAGGAAACTGGTACGATGTACATGTAGTGACAAACTTAATATGACTCCTTTACCAGTGAATAATTTATTTAGCCAGTCTTTTTATCAACGCCCAATGCAAAAAGAAGGATGTTACAAGTTTGACTTCAAAGTCTGTAACGTGTAAGTTTTGTATTTCATTGCAATTGCTTCAGCCCGTAATATCCCACTGTTGGGCATAGGCCTCTTTCCCCATGTAGGAGAAGAATCAGAGCTTAATCCACCACGCTGCTCCAATGCGGGTTGGCGGATATATTCCCTTCTATGAGTAACAATCGCTATCAGGTGTACATGATTACAACCGGGACCAATGGCTTAAGGTGCTCTCCGAGGCACGGTGGGGAGGCCCGCAAGGACTGTACCAGACCACGGCAAACATCTGTCATTTCATTGTAATAGTTATGTGTAATTAAATAAAATAATACCTGTATTGCCAAACAGTATAATTTGCAGGGTTGAGTTCAACAGCGTCCTTAGTAAGATGTAGTGCCCTTTCTGATACTTCATTTGCCTTTAACACTGCTCTAAAGTAATCATACACATCTTGAACTGAAATTAAAAATGTTAATTCTTATATACATGTATGACTTAATATATGTGTTTTATTTTTTCATAAATCAAGTCACAGACTTGGGCTATATTATTATCTTCAATGCCTATAAAAAAGAATTCTTTGGATATCGATGCTGACTCAATTTATATTAAGATATCTACATAGTTAATTTCTGTTAAACGGGCAATGACAATGACCATAGTATTAATAACAACTTTCATAAATGTAAAATAAAAATGCATTGAATACAGGTCCGACACTAAATATATTTCTTTATTGACAATATTCATTACATGAATAAGGCTTACTATTTTGGTAAATAAAATAGTATAATTTGTTTAATAAATGATTAGATTAATAAACTCAAAACCACTTACATTTTTCGGAGTAAGCTATCACAACCACTGGAGTCGGACCAAAGTCTTCAGGTATTGGTGTAACATCACTCCAATCGGGTCTATCTTTATAGAAAACCCAAGATACATCGCTGTCTCCACTATCCGACATAATTTTCCTCTTTAAAATGAATATTCTAAGAAACCTATTTAGTTTCTTAGCAACTGCAATATTAACTGCAAATATTTAAAACAAGGTTACGAGAGCCGTAAATATACACTACCTAGGCTGACGGTTTTAATTTATTTGCACCTGGATTTAGTCATATGTGATAAAAACAGGTAGTACCGGTAATTTATAATTGGTTTAGGTAATTTATATTTTATAACGATAACGAATTAAATAACAAGATGATAGGTAACCATTAGGTAACAAGAACAACAAGCAAATTGACACTTGTCATAACAAATTGTTGTTGTTTTAAAATTTATTCCCAATAGAAAAAGGTAAAAGACTTTAGTCCATACAGCCTAGTCTGAATTTGTATATTTTTTCCATTCCTATATTACAAAAGGCCTAAGCCAAGTCTGAAGTAGCTACATTTTTCTTATTATTCGATTACTGGTAAGTTAAGGCCGAAGCCAAGTCTGAAATATCATATTTTCGCCTATGGGGGCGTTCAAGTATTAAGTAACGCAAATTTTCAAGATTTTTGACACACCCCCCTCCCCCCATGTAACGCGCTGTAACGTTTTCCTGTACACCCACCGCCCACCTCATAAACGTTACGTAACACCCAACCACAGAGTACATTGTAATAGCAACTGACCATTTTTACCACATTTTTACCCAAATGTCAACTATGTTGCGCAAACTAACCGGAAAGTCGCTAAATTACTTTTGTTATTGTTTTAATCGCGTTTGTGGTAGTAATAAATAAATAAAACAGTAGATTTTAATACCCTAGTTTTTTTAATTAAACAAAAAACAATGATACGTAACGCGTTGTTCGAACCCCCCCTCCCTCCCCTGTAACGCATCAAAACGTTTAACAAGACCCCCCCTCCCCCCAATTAGCGTTACGTAATACTTGAACGCCCCCTACTCTTCTTTGTCCATAAATAAAAATTTCACATCGACGATTATTTATCGAATATGTAATGTCCTATGTCCAGCAGTGGACTAGTGCAATAGGCTGAAGTCTTGCCATAACAAAGCTGTATGATGTCAAATTAATGACGTAGACGTATAGTCTGTCTATAAAGTCGTGAAATTTAATGAGGGCGCTGTTAATAACACGTAGCAAACACATAGCAACACTGTATAGTATGACAAAAATGACTTTGATACTTGCAATATTTTTTTTACCTACTATTAAAAACATGAGTCCGAGTGTGAATAGATGCGAAAATGTCAGTTCGTTTAGGTAAAATGAGTAAATAAATAAGACACATATCATATTTTGTTTGTTTTATTTAAAAAGAAATATCAATGAAATCGATCTGCTTTGAATGAAAAAGTACACATTACAGCAAAAAGAGAGGATTATCTAAATATTATCGTATAAAACAGAAATTTAAAAGAAGAATTGCAAAAAAATATTAGTTATATTGATGAGAGTTATATTCACGACTCATACTGTACATGCTGGAAGTGAAAAAGGCTTTGTACCAAACTTTCTACTCTTATTTAGTGGAAACAATAAAATAGAAGATTATCACTCTGACATGAATGCGAATAAATTCACTAAAAGGATTAAGGAAAAACTTATTCCCAACCTACCCGAGCCATCTATTTTATTGTTTTTGACAATGCTCCTTACCATTCAGTAATTACAAACAAAACACCAAACACCAGTACTCGTGTCGATGATATAAAATTATGGTTATTAGAAAATAATATTCCATTTGATTCATCGCTAAGGAATGTATTAAATTGAGTAAAAAATAAAAAAACAAATCCTATATATGAGATAAATTCTATTTTGGGAGAACATGGGCATACAGTAGTTCGGCTTCCACCATACCACTGTGATCTTAACCCAATAGAGCTAATTTGGGCACAAAAAAAAGGTAGCTGCAAGTAATATTGGGTCTCATGACGTGAAACAATTGACAGAAGAAGCATTTAATAACATCACAGTTGAAAACTGGAAAAATTGTTGCGAACTTGTAAAAAAAATAGAAAAGGATTATTATGAACGAGACAGAACATTATACAAAAGTATAGAGACAAATTAATATTTCAAGTAAGAAGCGACAACAGCAGCACTTCTTTCACTTATCATCGGATTCTAAAATCTAAAATTATCCATTTCTTTCTTTGGCCGGCCTTTCCTATGTTTCCCAGGAGTTTCAAACTTTCCATCATTTTTAAAGCCTTCGTTGACTATCCGTCTAACTGTACTCTTTGATTTTCCTGAAAAAGATAAGTTTAAAAAATGTTAATGGAATGGAAATATAAGTTACTGACATGAAGCAATTGATTCAAATTTAAAATAAGAAAACTTGAGACTAAGTTATATTATATCTCGGACTAAGAATTAAGATGGACTTGACATCCAAATAACAATACCATGTAAGTGCAGGCCAAGTATATATCAAAGTTCCTAAGAGTGATAAGGACAACAGCATGTTTTTTTGTCTTTGTCATAGTTTCACTTTTTTTTGTTGGGCACAGTTGCGAACTGTGCCCAACAAATCTTACGTGTATATTTGTAATCGTCATTCACTGCGAATTTCAATTGATTTTTATTTGTTTTTACGTTAAATTTAGTGTTAAAAGTGAGGAGAAAACAATAATTATGGTGCATTGCTGTGTAGTTGGCTGTAAAAGTCGCAGTGAGCGTAAATTAGAAAACATAACCTTTCATTTGTAAGTATGATTTTCTTTGTTTTGAGTCGTTTGATTTGTAAAGACAATTAAAGTTTCCTTTAGAATACACAATGTCAAGATCTAATTTGCAGGATTACACTAAGAAATGTCTGAAATTCTCGTTTTTAAATTAATGATGTATTTAGTATTAACCGGATAAGTTTAGTAATACACAAGTAATCGTCAAATACGGTGAAATGATAATGTCTTGCGGCCATTTTGTGCGACTTTTAAAATTTATCGGATTATTCTTATTTTAGGGATACCAGTACTTACGAATAAAAATTACCCATAATTTTGGTAATTTTATGGGCATTTTTTTGTTTATTTTTTTATAGAGAAAATTAAGTATTTATTTCGGTTTTCTTATAAATATTGTTCAAAGATATTCAGTTAAAAGTTGTAAACTAGCCTAGTTTCATTAATACTTTTAACAAGTGGTTCCATTCTTTTCCTCCATTACATAAGTTTATAGTTTATAATCAGTATTTTCTTACTACGTAATACATAAATATGAGAGAGAGACAGCAGCGCGACAAATTTGAAGGCGCCGCGCTGCTGTCGCGCGTTGTTATTTACATACATTTACAACGTCGCGCGTTAGCAGCGCTGCGGACGCGCTGCCGCCGCGCGGCTTATTTGAAGGCGCCCTAAGGTGATTATATAAAATTTAGTGTATGGTGTAATAAATTATATTCGTTTTCAGATTCCCAAAAGACACGGTACTGCGTGATTCATGGATAAAATCAACAGGTCGAAGAAATTGGACTCCAGGAAAAACTACGTCTTGAAGTATTAACATTATAATTTTGTGAGTTCCTAGTGCTGTTCAAATTAAATAAAATATATAAAAGTGAAGTCTTTTTATTAATAAGCCCAACACAATTAACAATTCTCTTCAATTACTGATTGACTTTTTATTTACATTTTTGAAAATCCTTAAATACGCTCCCCCCCGCCACTAAAAAAGTAAACATCATATGAAGTTTTTTCCTTTTAGCATATAATCTTCTAGATCAAATAGGTCTTCAAAAGGTGGGAGTGACAACACAATTAATTAATTCAATAGGATAGAATGATATAATATACCACGAAGCCGTCATGCGTTAGTCTAAAAAAAATAAAAAACGGGGTAACATTTTGATGACCTGGTAACCCTGCGTTTTGAAGTACTAGTATCTTTGTCCCTTTCGGGTGTACGCGGTTGTCAAGTCCACCTTTGATTCTTAGTCCGAGTATTATATCCTTAAGTATCAAAAAATTCGTCGTACTATAATGTGACCTATATACTCTGTCTCATCTAACCTAAAAATTTGCAATGTAAACAATGCCTTTTTTGGTCTCCAAAACGTAAATTATGTAAATTTTTAAATTCAGGCAGGTTAAACACAAACAATAACACGATTACATACCGTCATAGATGCTGTTAGCCCATAAACATCGTCCAAATCCCACATAATTCGTCCAGCTTCGAACTCCGCCAAACATCGCTGGAAAACTTTAAAAATCACTTCCCGCGTGCCACTCCGATTTACTTTACTCATTTTTGAAACTCTTCTGCGAAGATTGGTCTTAATTTTTTGCAGTTTAATCAAATGAATAAAGAATAATAAAGGAAAACTGTTAACTCGATGATAGTATTGACAGCGAAAGTACTTATGTTTGGTGTTGCCAGACACATGATTAATGTTAGTTCCTCAAACATTAATGTCACGACTTTATAGACAAACTATACCACACAGAATAAATGGAACTAGAGGGTACAGGAGTAGGGATATAACGAAGGTAATTTATCGTAATCGAAGACAGAGTCGGAGATTTTAAGTCAATTGATTTATCGGAGTCGGAACCAGAGTCGGAGGCAGTTCAGAACTAAGTGGTGGCAGAAGAGAGATATTTAACGTTTTATTTAAAGACAATTATGTCAATAAGCCAAGTGATTGTTGTCCTAAGCACAATTGGAAACGTTTTGTGGCAGCTGAACTGAAAACGATCGGGCTGACGTGGTCCGAGGTGAAGCGAATTGCCCAGAAACAGAACGCGATGGTGGAGCACTGGGAAGCCCTCTGCCCTTCCTAGCGGCCATAGAACATTAAGTCAAGTCAAAATAAACAATAAAAAAACTTTATTTAGTCAATATAATTTTAACCCAGCGTCATTGTGATGGCCAAAGAGAACATAGCCGTCATGGCCAACATATTTTACCTATGAACAATTATAAATACTGTAACATTTTTATGTCTGGAAATTAGGTAACAATAACTATCATAATGTAAAAAAAAACTTGATTTGCTATACTAGCGACCCGCCCCGGCTTCGCATGGTTGCAAAAACTATCAGTGTTCCTCTACTATATTATGCATGTATTAAACATATAAACCTTCCTCTGGAATCACTCTATTTACTAAAGAAAACCGCATCAAAATCCGTTGCGTAGTTTTGAAGATCTAAGCATATTATACGTACAGACAGACAGCGGGAAGCGGCTTTGTTTTATACTATGTAGTGATAATCAAATTATAATCATCGAAAGTTAAATTTAAAATCATTTTCTCTGAAAATAATTCGTTGTATAACATAACTTTAATTAAATATTCTAAAACATAAAATAATAATAATTGGCGGACATAACAGACTAACAGTAGGTATATAGGTAATGTTTCTATTACGAGGTGTCATAAACTTTTATTGTTATTATATACTAAATTAAATAAACCGAGTTTTTAAGGTAATCTTGTCACGTTTATTTGTTTATTACTTGTATTTATTTATTTCTGTATTACACCTAGTATTGTCTATAGAAATGCTGGTAACTGGTTGTACATGTACAAATAAAAATTTACTTTATTGTACAACCAGAAACGATACATGTAACATAAAATATGCAAAAAAAAAAGAAAAAAATAAATGTGTACAAAAGGCGGTCTTATTGCTGAAGAGCAATCTTTTCCAGACAACCTTTTTTTTTTTTTTTTTTATGTTAGTAAGTCGACAAACAAGCTTACGGCTCACCTGATGGTAAGTGACTACCGTAGCCTATAGACGCCTGCAACACCAGAAGCGTCGCAAGCGCGTTGCCGACCCTATCCCCAATCGCCCCCAGGAGCTCTGGTCACCTTACTCACCAACAGGAACACAATACTGCTTGAAAACAGTATTATTTAGCTGTGGTCTTCTGTAAGGTCGAGGTTTCCCTACTATTACAATGTACTCTGTGGTCGAGGTACTACCCCAGACGGGCTGCTCCATATTTTGGGCAGGACATTTCCTGCTGTGCCCTACCTCAGTTAATACCTTAGTTAGTTGTCGTGGTCCTGGTCGCTTGTGTTAGTATTATATCTGGGTCCGGACCCTCGACACACGAGAAAATCCCACTCCAGGACGTTGTGTTGGCTTTAAAAATCATTACTTATCTAAAATTTCATTATTTAGATAGGCCTTCAAAAGCGCTTTTTATCCGTCATTTTACAAATAATATTATTATTTTATAATAATTTTATTATGGTTCACATGAAGCTACAACAGCGTTTTTTTTTTAATTAATTTAATTCTTTTAATTAAATTATGAGGATACTTATTTGTTTAATTGTGAGCTTAAAAATACATACTACATATTATGTAGTTTTACTTTTGGTGTTAGTGCGAATATATAATATTATGTACACAAATACATAACCGATTTTAATTAATTTCAGTTAATTACATTTAATTACATAAGAGTTATTAGTTTGTGAACATTGTGAGAACGTGTTATTATTTCGTTCATTTGTTATGTAAAATCATTCATCCGATGTACATATGACTTATATATGACTTATATCATCAACGTGTCGGACAACTGTTTACTAAAAGGTACTAGTTGCTTAACATAGACACAGCCAACCGTCAAAATTTTAATCAAAGTCCACACAAGATTTCAAGAATAATTTTGACTCGTCATTCGTTTGTACCTTAAAAAGAAAATTGACTCTATAAAATATGCTTTCATCGGTGCTAACTCAACATACCCTCGGGTTCAGGGGAATCCCCGGGTATATCTGTACTAGCTTCTGCGCGCGACTTCGTCGGCGTGGACTCCGCTCCTATTGGTCTTAGCGTGATGATACATAGCCTATAGCCTTCCTCGATAAATGGGCTATCTAACAGTGAAAGAATTTTTCAAATCGGCCCAGTAGTTCCAGAGATTACCGCGTTCAAACAAACAAACAAACATACAAACAAACAACCAAACAAACAAACTCTTCAGCTTTATATATTAGTATAGATGATGAAGCCATGAGTAAGGATACAATTTGCGACCAACGTCTTTTTTAAAACATTGTCCATTTAGAAAAAGGACATTAATAAGAATAAAGCAGCATAGAGATGAACTTTAAAATAATAATAGCTTCTGCGCGCGACTTCGTCTGCGTGGAATAGGATCAATTCTGTCATACATGATTTGTGCAAAACTTTAATCGTTTACGCAGCGGAAGCTCTTAAAAGAAAGAAAACCCTGATTTTGAAAAATTCTTCACTGGTGCTACGCTCCTATTGGTCTTAGCGTGATGATATAGGTATAGCCTATAGCCTTCCTCAATTAATGGGCTATCTAACACTGAAAGAATTTTTCAAATCGGACCAGTAGATCCTGAGATTAGCGCGTTCAAACAAACAAACTCTTCAGCTTTATTATATTAGTGTAGATATATTATAAAGTCATATACATACACATAAATGTACCTAATACCTAATCGTTTCTAGCTTATCAGTATCTCTTGTTCCTCTTGTTCAGTATCGTTGTCTCGATTCGGCTGTAAAATATGATCGAACTTTGGATCGAACTGATCTGAACTGGCGGGCTTTGTTTTCACTAGTAGAAACTTAACTAGGGATAGAATTATCTTGCTCATTTTCGTATAGCATTGAAATGCAAAAACCACAAATGTACCTACTATAAATATGTTAAGTGGCGGATGTTGCCGGGCTTATGCCCGATAGGAGTACGTTTTTATCGAACTTTAAAAAAAGGAGGAGGATTTCAATAGAATTGTTTTTCTTTTTTGGAGTTTACTATTTAAGAATTGATTTTCATATAAGGGTCCCCGGTATGAAAAAAATATGTTAAAACTTTTATTTTATTAACGCCATCTATCGGATATCGGAGATGGCTTTAGGAAGTTTTCTACTAATGCCATAGAATGCCGTTGAAATGTAACAAAAACACCGATAGGAACCAAAACACCGACCGATACCGGTACTTTATTCGTTTATTTACCATTTGATATGGTATTAATCTTTTTCTTAAGACTAGTAAGTCTTTTTTGTAGGTAGTTACCTATTTAGACAATCGATCTGAAGGGGTAAACTCCAGTCGTGCGTCGTAGCTGACACACACAATTTTTTTTTTTAAATCGATTCACCTAGTGAAAAGTTATGTGGTAAAATACAACGTAAATCAACGAGAAAATAGGCATGTAAATAGTAAATACCTACCCATTATTATATATAACTCAAAAATTACTTGTTAGAGTGAAATGGCATTTAAATGGGTCCACAACTTCACATGACACACACCACCTTTCGATTAAAACAAAAATCATCGAAATTGGTTCACCCAGTCAAAAGTTCTGAGGTAACATACATAAAAAGAATACAATCGAATTGAGAACCTCCTCCTTTTTTGGAAGTCGGTTAAAAAGTGACAACCCTTACCAGATGTTTCTCATAACAGCCAACCCGGTGGCTTTAAATTTAATGTAACTTTCGCAACATTACATCAGAACGATTCGACCTTAGAAATAATTAACTAGTAACAATTAAGTCGGGGGAGTCACCAAGTGTTTATAGCTACGTCCTCGTCGTCTCCCCTGGACCCTGTCCTGACCCCGGTAACGCAGGTGGCAGGCAGGTGACTGAACGCTATAAGCTGTACTTGGTTGTAGATTGTTTTTGGTCCATGTGACTGCGATTGTGAAGCGATGTTTCCTCTACCCGAGAGTAGAGGTGGAGTTTCTAAGGGCCCTTCTCAGGGCCAACCTGACGGTCCTTCTCAGGGCCAACCCGACGGCCCTTCTCAGGGCCAACCCGACGGCCCTTCTCAGGGCCAACCCGACGGCCCTTCTCAGGGCCAACCCGACGGCCCTTCTGAGGGCCAACCCGAGGGGCCTTCTCAGGGCCAATCACAGGGCGGCATCGAAGTCCTGGAGGACATTTATATCACCTCGCTGTCTGAGTCAAGGCTGGGGAAAAAGGTCCTTTACTCAGAGTGGTCAGAACACTCCGACACGGAGACAGAGACGGGAGTAACCGCGGGGGGTAAGTCCCGGTCCAAGAGGGGCAAAGTGCTCACACTTACGGGTGCCAGAGCGGCTTTGAGAGAGCGTGTGGAGAGAGACCGGGAAGACGAGTTTGTGGCGACCCTCCACAAGAGGGTATTCAGGAAGGAGAAGGTGGTGGGGGGTCACATGAAGGAGACTCCAATCGAGTTGGACGATATTGAGAACCGAGGGGCCGAGGAGCTGAGGGAGGCTTCTGAGGCCAACCTCAATTTAATCCTCGGCCTGACTGGGAAGTCGGTCAATCTCAAGGGGGGCTATGCCGCCAAAATCAGGAGGGCCGCTGGTTCTATTAGGGAGGTACTGCAGTCCCTAGTGGTCCGCACCGACACGGATGAAGTCCGAAGACTGAAGGCTGACAATTGTCGGCTTGCGCGGGAGTTGGAACTGGTCCGCAATGAGGCGCAGGCCTACAAACGGCAGTACGAGGACAGCCGCAAAAAGGTTCCTGAATCCACAGGTGTGAAGGGACCTGCCGACCTAAGGCAGGATATAGCCACTATAGTCGGCAACATCGTGGATGACCGCCTGGCGGATCTTCAGCTTCCGGCTGCCCCTCGTTGCCGCTCCACAATGGCTGGGGACAGCAGACCACTGGCGCGAGCCACAACGGCCGACATTGCGGACAAGAACAGAGTGACAGCGGCCCCTAGCACTAGCGTGGGTGTGCAAGCAGACTCGGAGGAGCTCCCTGCCCTTCCCCAACCATCGAGCAAAGGAAAGGGGAAGGGCAAGGGGAAAGGCAAGGGGAAGGGCAAGGGGAAGGGAAAGGTTAAGGAGGTGGAGTGGACCGCGTTCGGTCCCTCCAACTCAAAGGAAGCGGGCCCTCAAGGGAAAGAGGGAGAGGGGGCCAAACCCCAGGAGGAGCCGGTGGCAAGCTGGACGGAAGTCGTCCGCCGCAAAACGGCGGTGAAAAAACGAACGGTTTCAGCGCCGCCGGCGAAGAATACGGCGACCAAAAAAACGGCGGCCTCAACGCCGCCGGCCAAGAAGGAGGCTCCGAAGCCTAAGCTGGTGCTCCCCCGCTCAGCGGCCGTAATAATCAAGTTACGGCCGGAGGCAGCGGCCAAGGGGGCCACGTATGGGTCGACATTGCTCAAGGCCGAGAGCAGTATCGACCTCAATGAGCTGGGAATCGGCCCGCTCCGGATACGCCAGTCGGCGACTGGGGCGCGCCTCATTGAGGTGCCCGGCTCCACAAGCGGGGAGAAGGCCGATGCCCTCGCCGCTCGTCTAAAGGAGGCCTTGGCTGAGGAGGTGGAGGTGCTCAGGCCTGAGAAGAGGGCGGAGATGAGAATCTCTGGCCTGAGCGACGCGGTCACCGCGGAGCGCCTGGCTACCGCGGTGGCGAAGGAGGGGGGCTGTTCCCCGGGGCAGGTCCACGTGAGAAACATCCGCGTGGGGCAAATGGGCTCGGGGACAGCCCACATTGAGCTCCCGGCGGCGGCAGGGAAAAAACTGCTGCAGGCCGGGAACATAACGGTTGGGTGGAGCAGGGGGGTCGTCCACCTACTGCAGGCGCGTCCCAGGCACTGTTTCCGTTGCCTGGGACTAGGGCACGTCGGTGCCGCGTGCCCGGCGGGCACTGACCGCAGCACCCTATGCTATCGCTGCGGTCAGGCTGGCCACAAAGCCGCCGGGTGCTCGGCCGCCGCTCGTTGCGCGGTGTGCGCGGACGCTGGTAGGCCGGCAGGCCACGTCATGGGGGGCATGGCGTGCAAGCCCCCATCAACTCGCGGGAAGTTCCCCCCGCAAACATCCCAAGGGGGGAACCGAGTGGTGTCAGCAGACGCTGAGATGACCGAATAATGCCCGGACATCTCAGCGTCCTCCAGGCGAACGTCAACCACTCCGCCGGGGCCCAGGACCTTTTCCTGCAGTCCATGGCGGAATGGTGTGTTGACGTCGCGATCGTCGCCGAGCCATATGCCGTGCCTCCTTGCCCACACTGGGCGGGAGACACCGAGGGTTTGGTGGCGATCGTGGTGAGACCTGGAGCCGACCCCCCTCTCGTTGTCAAGGCGAGGGGCCGCGGGTACGTGGCGGCGGTTTGGGGAGAGGTGGCTTTCGTTGGAGTATACTTCTCCCCGAACAGTGACCTAGCGGCCCTGGAACGGTTTCTCGACGTTCTGGGCCCGCTGGTGGGGCAGCTAGCTCCCCTTCAAGTGTTCGTGGCAGGCGATCTCAACGCCAAGTCCACGGCTTGGGGTAACCCGGTTACGAACCCAAAAGGGAGGGAGGTGGAGGAGTGGGCGCTGGCTGCCGGACTGTGCCTGCTCAATGTGGGGACAGTCCAGACGTGCGTGCGGTGGTCGGGAGGTTCCGTGGTGGACGTCACGTTCGCCACGCCGGCCATCGCGCGCAGAGTGGAAGGGTGGAGGGTGGAGACGGAGGTGGAGACTCTCTCGGACCATCGATACATAAGGTTCGAGGTGTCTCCAGCTCCCGTCCGTCCGGCGTCGTCGTCGTCGTATACGTCTTCCAGGGGGCGTAGCCAGTTTCCGCGTTGGGCACTCTCCAAGCTCGACCGGGAACTGGCAGAGGAGGCTGCAATCATCGGCCGCTGGAGTCTCCCGCCGCTGTCGGAGGTTGGGGTGGATGAAGCAGCTAGCCGGCTTTGCGACGTATTTACTGCTGTCTGCAGAGCGGCCATGCCGCCCGCGAAGCGTTCATCCCCGCGGCGGGCGCTCTACTGGTGGTCGGCTGAGATAGCCGGTCTCCGGGCCGCCTGCAACGGGGCCAGGAGACAATATACCCGGAGTAGGCGGAGACGCCCCCAGGACGTGGACAGGGACGACAGGCTACGCAGGATCTACGTGGAGAAAACGAAGATCCTGCGGCAAGCCATATACCGAGCCAAGGAGGAGGCCTGGCTGGAGTTAGTTGGGGGTCTGGAGAGAGACCCCTGGGGCCGACCGTATATTTGGGCGCGGAACAGGCTTCGCGCTCAGTCGGCCCCCATCAGCGAAACGCTCCAGCCGGACCAACTGGGGAGGATCGTTGGGGAACTCTTCCCCGACGAACCCGAGGGCTTCATGCCCCCCACGATGGCTCGGCATACGCCGGACGAGGAGGAGGGTGTTCCGCCACCCGTCACAGAGACTGAAATGGAGGCGGCTCTGTCCCGCCTTCAGAGTAAGAAGAGAGCGCCGGGTCCGGACGGGGTGCACGGGAGGGTACTCGCGATCGCTCTCGGGCACCTCGGCGACAGCCTTCGGGAGCTGTTTGACCGCTGCTTGCGGTCTGGCCAGTTCCCGGGAGCCTGGAAGGAGGGTCGGCTCTGCCTTCTTCCCAAGGCAGGGCGGACCCCAGACTCGGCTTCGGCGGTGCGACCGGTGGTGCTGCTGAACGAAGCTGGGAAGGCCTTGGAAAGAGTGGTTGCCTCCCGGCTCGTTCAGCACCTGGAGGAGGGGTCGGGACCCGGACTTTCAGAGTCTCAATTCGGGTTCCGAGCACGTCGGTCGACCATCGATGCCCTCAAACGCCTGAGGGCAGTGACGGGTGAGGCGGAACAAAGGAGGGAGGTGGTTGTCGCGGTGTCCCTGGACATCGCGAACGCTTTCAATAGTCTCCCGCACGCAGTGATACGGGAGGCACTGAAATACTTCGGGGTGCCCCCGTATCTAAAGAGGCTGTTGGAGGCGTACCTCTCTGATCGGAGGGTAGGCTACGAGAACCGGTCGGGGTCCGTGGAATGGCGGCAAGTCGGCTGCGGTGTCCCACAGGGATCGGTTCTGGGACCGATCCTGTGGGACATTGGGTACGACTGGGTCCTGCGAGGCCGTCTCCTCCCCGGGATGGGTGTCATCTGCTACGCGGATGACACCCTCGTGTACTCCCGGGGACGTGACTTCAAGGAGGCGGCGCGGCTGGCCGAGGTCGGAATCGACCTCGTGATCAGCCGCATAAAGAGTTTAGGGCTTCGTGTCAGAATTGATAAGACCGAAGCCCTCCTCTTCCGCGGGACCGGACGCAAGGGACCCCCACCGGGGGTTACCCTGCAGATCGGAGAGGGGAGGGTCAGAATGAGCCCCCAAATGAAATATCTGGGGCTCATTCTCGATGGAGGGTGGACCTTTGGCCCACACTTCGCTATGGTGGGACCAAAGGTCGTGAAGGTGGCGAGTGCACTGGGCAGACTCCTCCCGAACCTCGGAGGACCCAGCGCCGCCTGCAGGCAGCTGTACTCCGGTGTCTGCCGGAGTATGGCAACGTACGGTGCCCCGGTTTGGGCGGATCACCTCACTGCGAGGAATAGGGCCGCGCTGCGCTCTGCGCAGAGGACCATCGCGGTGAGGGTGATTCGGGGGTACCGTACGGTATCGTGGGCTGCAGCTACTGCTCTAGCCGGCGACCCCCCGTGGGAACTCGTGGCGGAGGTTCTTGCCGAGACCTACTCATACGTCTCGGGTAGGAGGGCTCTTGGTGAGAACCCCACGTTGGACGGGATCCTGCGGGTGCGCCGGATAGGGCAGGAAGCGCTAATGCGGAGGTGGGGGGAGGACCTGGCGGAGGAGCCGTATGGCACACGCGTAACGGCTGCCCTGCGCCCGGTCCTTGAGCGGTGGATGCGTCGAAAACGCAAGCCCCTCACCTTCCGTCTGACGCAGGTTCTCACCGGGCACGGTTGCTTTGGTGACTACCTGTGTCGGACGGCCCAAAGTAGGCCGACGACTGAATGTCACGATTGTGGCGCGGCGGTGGACTCTGCCCAGCACACTCTCGAGGTGTGCCCGAGATGGGCGGCACTGCGTCAGGGTCTGACGTCGGTCCTCGGAGGGGACTTGTCACTCCCGAGCGTCATCACCGCGATGCTCGGCGACGACGAGTCCTGGAAGGCGATGGTCTCCTTCTGCGAGACAGTAATGTCCCAGAAGGAGGCCGACGAGCGGGTGAGAGAGGAGGCCGCCGACGTGGCTTCCACCCGCGGGCGACGAATGGGGGTGCGTAGGAGGCGCTACTTAATGCGCTTCCAGTAACGCCCCTGTGCCCGTGTCGGGCCGGGATGGGAACCCGGTCCTGCTAGACACGGCGTCGTCGGGACTGTTCAGAGGTGAGCCGGACAGTCCCCATGGAGGAGAAGTCTGGCCTTTTCGCCGAGGCCAGCCTGTCGCTGGAGGGATCCTGTTGCCTGCAGATCCGGGACCCTCCAAGTATAGCGGCTGAAGGCTCCCGCAGGGGGTTTAGTGCGGTAGTAGCACCCCAAATGCTGAGTCCGACATACGGTCTAGGACTGCCTACCCGGGCGTCCTGGATATCACCCGTAAATGGGTTACCCTGCGATACCAAAAAAAAAAAAAAAAAAAAAAAAAGTAACAATTAAGTCAAGTGCTGGATCCACTCGGTTTAATCAAACCAACTGACTGCTTCGCTAATTCATAATCGAACTAACTACGTTCCTGCCAGTTGTATTATTATCAATCAATTCGTTTGATGCATCAGATGGACTTACTCATGAAATTTTGTTATGATAACAAAAAACATTTTAGAATTTCCTCATGTGTGGGAAACACAAAAAAAAAATACGACATACAATAATTATAGTACCTATATACTACATCACACCGGTTGTAAAACTATTTTAAAAACATCGTTTAATATTCCTGATAGTTATAAGCCACTTACCAAAGTATATTCATAAGCCGTTTTACTTAAAAGTAAGTAGGTACCTCAACTAAAATGACTTAAGGGTTAAAGATATTGTGACCTTTATAACAATAATAAATAAATTTAAAAAGTAAAAAACTTTTTAAAATACAAGCTTTTATTTGAATACGCTAGTTAACCATGCATTGTCATCCAAATTGAACATGAACATGTATACAAAATTTCAGCTCAATTGGTTGAAGAAATCTGCTTCAAAATTGAGTTGCAAAATTTCACCCGAACGTACATATTATACTGATATACATACATACATACATACATTGCAGGTTAAATAAAAGCTTGTAATTATAACAACCATCATAAGCAGCTGTAGCAGGTAATCTTTAGCAGGTAACTCTTAAATGCATGGGAGTGACCAGTCAGAACTGCTTAAAAAAGAAACACGTCTGCACAACTCTTTGCAGCCCGTGTTGCACTGACTCACTGAGCCAATACAAACATTGTAAAGTACATATTCCTACTGATGGATTGTATTCATTTATTCAATGCCTTGTAATTGCCTCCTTTTGATTGATTCGCATCTGTTGTGTACACGAGCAACGTCAAAGATTTGTAAATAAAGAAATTATACATCGGCAAGAGATGCCCATCATTTTATTCGAAGGATTATTTTCATTTTCTTTTTGTTTTGTTGGTCTTTGTAAGATATCTCAATTGATGCAAGATTTTTGGTCATAGTAATTGATTATTTTAGCAAGGCTATTATATTTGCCGCGTTGGCGCAGCGGTCACAGCACTGGTTTGTGGCTGTTGCACGGGCGGTTGCGGGTTCGATCCTCGCACACGACAACATTTGTATTGGCCATACAGATGTTTGCCGTGGTCTGGGTGTTTGTGCAGTCCTTGTGGGTCTCCCCACCGTGCCTCGGAGAGTATATTAAGCCGTCGGTCCCGGTTGTTATCATGTAAGTACACATAGCGCTCGTTACTCATACTAGGGAATATATCCGCCAACCCGCATTGGAGCAGCGTGGTGGATTAAGCTCTGGTTCTTCTCTTACATGAGGAAAGAGGCCTATGCCCAACAGTGGGATTATACAGGCTGAAGCAAGCAAGCATTTATAGGTAGTACTATTGTTTCGTTTAAGCATAGTCTTTTCTAATTCCTCTAAAATTGTTAATAATTAAATTACCAAATGTCAATGAGTTATTGACAAGAGCGCGATATATCGTCTTAAACAAATTTTTAAGTAAAGATCAATTGACTGATGATACATAAATAGTACATTGTATCACAGCTAACAAACGATGATTGACCTAAATATAAGCGCACAAACTCATTCATTTAAGACTCGTGACCAAACGCAGTGTTTTATAAACAATTGACGATTCACAAAGTAAGATGATTGAAAATAAAGATCCGAAGACGTTGGAAGGTGAAGCAGTGGATAGTGATGAAGAAAATGTGAACAGAGAGAAGATTTTAGATCTTGATGATGTGTTGGTGAATGAGTTGGGACAGTTCGGTCGTTTTCAGATGAGAAACATTCTGCTGGTCGTTATACCGATAATGATGTCTGCGTTTATGAGTGAGTACATTTTTTCTGCAGCTGCGATACCACACAGGTAATCTTTATTTATTAATTTATTTGTTGCGCCAACAAGAAATACACTAATACAATGTTAAAAGGCAAGCTCAGTTATTCGGCCAAGTGTATCCTCAATTGCAGGCGCAAACTGCATGCACTCGAGCGAACAATTTATTTCTACAGTATAATATTATTTTAAAAGTAAAGACAATAAATTAACAAAACAAAAAATTCCACAAGAGACAATTACGAAACGAGACACAAATTTTCAAATAAAAAAAAATTACAATTAAACAATCTTGAAATAATTTAAAATGAAAACAATAATGATACTTTTGTTAATTAAAATCATTAAACAGTTTGACGTAGCTCTTGTGATTAGATTCAAAAACGATTGTTAGATGTTTTTGGGACTGAAGAAAATTTTAACTAAAATAATAATAAATGCTGTAATAAAATCAAATCAAAAAACAACTTTATTCAAATAGAGAGTATTGAATTATTTATTATGGTTAAAAGTGAAGCTACCACCGATTCGGAATGTAGATTCTGCAGAGAAGAATCGGCAAGAAACTCCGCAGTTACTCTTTTGAAAATAATTTATATAAACTGTGTACAAAATTAGTAATAATATCTTGCTTGAAATACAGCGTCATTAAGTCCACACATCTTTATCAATTATGTAGGTACTCCTGCACCGAATGATTTACTGACAATGCTAATGTTTCGCCTATAATTAGAAAAGTATCAAAACATTGTTGTCTTACAAGCATGTAGTATGTAGTTGTACATTTACCAAAATCATTGTAGATGTCGAATTCCGGAATGCAGTGAACAAGAAAAGTTTGAAAAATATGATCCCGATTGGATTGTAAACGTTGTGCCGCATACGAGTTCAGGGTTCTCAAACTGTGAAAGATATGTCCTTTTGAACATCGAGAGCAAAGGTTCTCTGGACAACTGTCCGGCCGCCCTGTTCAACCAGACGAAGATCACGAGCTGTGACGAGTATGTGTACTCCAAAGACAATTCGGTGGTTTACGATGTTAGTAATATTTCATACAAATACTCGTAGAGTAGACATTGCTATTGTAAGTCTTCATAATTGTAATTAATATAAAGCGCTGGTATAAAAATAATACCAATTATTTATTTGTTTTATATTTTTTATCATATTTATTTGATAGTCGCCGCGTTGGCGCAGCGGTCACAGCACTGGATTGCGAGCTTCGCGAGCGAGCGAGCGAGTTCGATTCCCGCACACGACAACATTTGTATTGGCCATATAGATGTTTGTCGTGGTCTGGGTGTTTGTGTAGTCCTTGTGGGTCTCCCCACCGTGTCTCGGAGAGCACGTTAAGCCGTCGGTCCCGGTTGTTATCATGTACACCTGATAGCGATCGTTACTCATAGTAGGGAATATATCCGCCAACCCGCATTGGAGCAGCGTGGTGGATTAGGCTCCAATCCTTCTCCTACATGGGGAAGAGGCCTATGCCCAACAGTGGGATATTATAGGCTGAATCGTGATTTATTTGATAAAAATTTTATGCTTATGCAACACGTTTAGCGATTAATTTTAATCTACGAGTTTATAACTCGCTTCTGTCTGTAATGTCCCACTGCTGGGCATTGGACTCTGTACCCATGTAGAAGAAGGATCAGAGCTTGATCCACCACGCTGCTTCACAGCGGGTTGGTGGATATATTACCTATTATGAGTAACGATCGTTAACAGCTGTATATGATAACAACCGAAACGAACAGCTTAACGTGTTCTCCGAGGCACGGTGGGGAGATCCACAATGATAAACAACCAGATATTGAGAATATTTGTATAAACGAAATTATCCACTCCGAACGGGAATCGAACCCGCGACCGTCGTCACCATTACACTAGAGCGGTCGTCTGCTATACGACTCTACAGATAATAATATATTTTAATACAGTACCCGCAAAATAACTTGGCATGTCTGAACATAGGCTCTGCGAACTTTTGCGCATGTACACTCACGAAAAAAAACTGTCATTACCAATTTTTATTTTTATTATAAATCAATGTACGAATAAAATTTCCCTAATACAGTGACCAATAAAATAAACATCATAGCACTATAAGATGCTGCAAAAATAACTTTTATATAAAAAATTCAATTTCAATACCTTACCTTTCGATAGTGGCAGCTAGATTTTTATCACAAACAACACAATAAATAATATTTACACTTAATACTTTTTATATACATTACCACTTATTATTATTTAACACATATATACGCTTATTATTAATTATTATTTAATCACTGTCGCTGAGGGGGAAAATCCCAAAATCAAATCACACTTAATACTAACACTAAATAAAACAAAATTAATACTAACACTAGATAAAACAATTAAAGCTAAATAAAACAAACTGAATACTATAACACTAATTACTAATACGTAATACTAATAATAAAAATTAACAACATTAGAAACGAAAACTTTTGTAGCCGATAGTGCTCAAGACAGAGATAGTGGCACGAATACTAACGTGTGACTGAGACAGATTACCGTATCCGAGCATTTCCGAAAAAACACGAAGCTGTATGAAGTAAGCAAAAAGGGATGTGCAATAAGGTGTTGTTTAATCGATTTTTATTGAAATCGATTAAAATTAAGTCATAAAAATATATTTATTTTTAATTTTAAAAGGAGGTTTTAAATTTTCTCAAATAGTGTAGTCGTTAATAGATAACTGATATTCAAGTAAATCGTGTCTTTCAACTGAGAAAATTTGATTTTTGTAGTTTTTTTTTTAAATTAATGTCGAAATCTCGTTTATTAACGACAAAATTAACTACATTCGTAAATCTAATACGTTTAATATCTTATATAAACAAAAATCAATAAATCACTACATAGTATAAAACAAAGTCGCTTTCTCTGTCCCTATGTCCCTATGTCCCTATGTCCCTATGTATGCTTAGATCTTTAAAACTACGCAACGGATTTTAATGCGGTTTTTTTTAAAAGATAGAGTGATTCAAGAGGAAGGTTTATGTATATAATTTAGTATAGTTTTATGTAAATTAGCAGAAATACGGCGATAAATGTTGAAGAAGTCGCACAAAATCGGGCCAACTGGGAGCTTTCCACACAAACGCCGCGTAAACTAGCAAAGATACAGTAGAGTAATGTACTAGCGAATTCTAAATCTATAAAAATGCTACAAAAAAGTCCGCGATAGCATATCTCTATCTCTTACGGTTGACTTACAATAACCACATTTATGTTCAAATTTTTAATTAAAAACATTACGTTATTTTCCAAGCTATTTTCTTTAGTTCAGTATTAATTCTTATCCAAACAAATATTTTAGTTAGCTTAGGAATTTAATTCAGATTAAAATTGCCCTTTACACTATATCAATCAGATGAATAGGTTTTCAGATATCGTCGTTAGAAGTAATTAACAGCGAAACATTTAACCCTTTAACCGCCATCGCCGTAATAATATTACGTGTTGTAAGAGTAGTACCTCAGCCGCCACGTCGGAATATTACGTAAAGATCCTGTCATTTAAAAATGTCATCATTGCACCCGTGCGAAGCCGGGGCGGGTCGCTAGTCCTAAATAAAACTAATCGATTGCGCAATTCGGTTGATTAAACGGTCGATTGTGTTTACATATGGTCAATCCCTAGCATTGATATATATAATACTAGTGTAGTGTATTGAGTTTTATATATAACTCAATGATCCCTAGCCTCCCCGCATGCGTCTCATGCCAAAATCGCCTTCCCCCCGGTCCCTTAAAAAATGTTACTGCGCAGCCTTCTGCGCGAACTTCAGTCTCGCCAAGTAATAGCGCGCGAGGTATACACTTGATGTAAATTTAGCTTAGGCTTTATAATAATACTGACACAATTTCCAGTTTGACCTCGGCTGCCAGGACTGGTTAAGAGCTTTGGCTGGAACCCTGAACAGTGTGGGTATCCTGCTGGCGATGCCGATCACCGGCTACATCTCGGACCACTTCGGGAGAAGAATCGCTCTGGTCGTCAACGTCTTCAACCTGAGTCTCGTTGGCCTCATTCGAGCGTTCTCCGTCAACTACTCCATGTATATGGTGTTGCAAATCGTCCAGACGACGCTTGGCGCTGGCACTTTCAGTTCTGCTTACATTTTCGGTAAGAATACATGTTTAGCGAATTAGTTATTTAACGAATGCAATAATGATAAAATCTTCGATATCTCCACTGACTTTTTATCAAAGAATAATTGAATAAAAAAACAACGTTCACGTATCAAAATATGTAATACAATTATATAATACAATCTATACATATAATAAAATGGTAGGAAATTCAAAACTGTACATTGAATATTTTTAAAAAGAATAAATACTTGGGGTGTGATCTACAATCGATACCAAAGCCAAAAATATAGTTTTTAGAATTTTTGTCTGTTTGTCTGTTTGTCTGTATGTATGTCCGGGATAAACTCAAAAAGTACTGCATGGATTTACTTCAAATTTGTCACGAATATTATTAAGAAGTCGGGTCAACATATAGGCTACATATTATCACGCTATCACCTACGGAGAACGAGCAGTGAACCTTCATGTTCTGTATAGCGTTCACGCAGACGACGTCGCAGGCAGCAGCTAGTGTAAAATATAAATTACCAAGAAGAATTCGAAATACAAATTCTTGACATCTATCAAAAATGTTTTTATAAAAATATAAAAACATGAATGAGGTTTGATTACCTATTATTATTCTAATATAAAAAGTTTGTAGATATATGTATATGTGGATACCCCACACATGATTTGTGCACATTTTTACGAGAAAAATGTTCAAGGTCTTACGTAATCTCGCTAAATTGTAGCTGCTAGCTTCAAGACAGATACTTAAGGTGTAGTTTGTAAGTAAAAAAAAAATAAGAAATAGCTTAAAAATATGCATGAAGTGATCACTCTTTAATGGTGTTAGCTTTTATAGTCTGGCTAACGAAAGATGAGATTCGATTTTTTTGCATACTTTTAAATGACAACACTGTGGGTTCCCATCATCGGGTGTATTACCTCTTTAATTGGGAAATAACTAGCGGAAACCTACTAAGATTTAAACACAGATCATTGGGGGTGATCTGTGGATTTAAATATACTTTATTTAATTATCCTACGGGTGTTATTCTTATTATTTTAGACTGCAGATCGACAGTACTGTGACTTCCTAGTAAAGCTAGGCCGTGGTCCGACGCTAATATTTTTTTTTCATATATAATATTTCGTTTTATATCAATATGCACATGCAGACATAATACATACTTATACTAGACATATACATAAACAAAATTTTACATACATACAAATATATAATACATATAAAATACATCTTGTTTAAATTATTTCATCATCTTTTAAATTATACTTTTAAATATACTTTAAATATACTTTTTAAATATAAATATATACAAATATAAATATATACACAATACACACACGGTCGTCTGTTCCTAAAGTAAGCAACTTAATGCTTGTGTTATAGGTAACAGCCGACTGGTCTAGCTACATATTTTTTTTTCGATAAACATACTTATAAATAATACATATATAAATATATAAATAAATATGTATATAACAACCAGACTCGAGGTGGGAATCGAACCCACAACCCCCGGAACAGAAAGCAGGGTCACTACAAACTGCGCCAACGGGCTAGTCAAACTTATCTTATTTGTTTGTTTTTTTTTAAATTATTACTGGCCAACATTAATCTTGTTATATACATTGATAAATTTCGGCGATTTTAATTGAGATTGGGAAGAATCAGAATCAGAGTATGGTAATACTTTAAAAGTCACAAATAAACAAGATGGCGCGTCTTTGAAGTTGCCAGGGTGTGGTTTTTTTAAATTTGCCGCGTTTTTTCAGTCTCATCTTTCGTTAGCCAGACTATAGAAACTTCTAGATATTTAAATAAATAATGAACATGTATATAGTTAACATTGAAATTATTGCTTCGGCTGTTCATTAGATGTGTGGAATGAATTTATGGGGTTTTAGGGGGGAAAAAGGGGGAGGAGGGTGGGTGGATTACCCTCTGGTACTACTCCCACGATGCGAAAATCCATTAAAACGAAGATATTTATAACTAAAATTTTTATGTTAAAATCGTGTAGAAACTTACCGAATATATGTGTGGAATGAATTTATGGGGTTTTAGGGAGGAAAGGGGGGAGGGTGGGTGAATTACTCTCTGGTACCACTCCCATGGTGTGAAAATCCATTAAAACGAAGTTGCTATACTATATGCTAACTATAAGTTATTTTTTTTGTTTCTGTGACAAAAATATGCCGGTAAATAGTCTAATATTGAAATTAGATAGGTTAGGGTTATTTTTTTTGTTTCTGTGACAAAAATATGCCGGTAAACAGTCTAATATTGAAATTAGATAGGTTAGGGTTATTTTTTTTTTGTTTCTGTGACAAAAATATGCCGGTAAAGAGTATAATATTGAAATTAGATAGGTTAGGGTTATTTTTTTTGTTTCTGTGACAAAAATATGCCGCTAAACAGTCTAATATTGAAATTAGATAGGTTAGGGTTATTTTTTTTTGTTTCTGTGACAAAAATATGCCGGTAAATAGGCTAATATTGAAATTAGATAGGTTAGGGTTATTTTTTTTGTTTCTGTGACAAAAATATGCGCCGGTAAACAGTTTAATATTGAAATTAGATAGGTAAGGGTTATTTTTTTTTTGTTTCTGTGACAAAAATATGCCGGTAAACAGTATAATATTGAAATTAGATAGGTTAGGGTTATTTTTTTTGTTTCTGTGACAAAAATATGCCGGTAAATAGTCTAATATTGAAATTAGATAGGTTAGGGTTATTTTTTTTTGTTTCTGTGACAAAAATATGCCGGTAAACAGTCAAATATTGAAATTAGATAGGTTAGGGTTATTTTTTTTGTTTCTGTGACAAAAATATGCCGGTAAACAGTCTAATATTGAAATTAGATAGGTTAGGGTTATTTTTTTTTGTTTATGTGACAAAAATATGCCGGTAAATAGTCTAATATTGAAATTAGATAGGTTAGGGTTATTTTTTTTTTGTTTCTGTGGCAAAAATATGCCGGTAAACAGTCAAATATTGAAATTAGATAGGTTAGGGTTATTTTTTTTTGTTTCTGTGACAAAAATATGCCGGTAAACAGTTTAATATTGAAATTAGATAGGTGAGGGCTATTTTTTTTTGTTTCTGTGATAAAAATATGCCGGTAAACAGTTTAATATTGAAATTAGATAGGTTTTTTTGATTTGACTTCATTATGCAATTTAGTAGTATAATTTTAAATTTTCAAACCGTGAGAGTGGTACCAGAGGGTAATTCACCCACCCTCCCCCCCTTTTCCCCCCTAAAACCCCATAAATTCATTCCACACATATATTCGGTAACTTTCTACACTATTTTAACATAAAAATTTTAGTTATAGATATCTTCGTTTTAATGGATTTTCGCACCGTGGGAGTGGTACCAGAGGATAACCCCCCTACCCCCCTCCCTCCCCTCCTCCCCCCTTCCCCCCTAAATTCATTCCACACATCTAATGAATAACCTATTGCTTCTTTGTTTGTCTCATCATATTGTAGCTGCTGAGCTAGTCGGTCCAAAGTACCGGGTAGTCACAAGCGCAACACTGTCCTCAATCTTTGCCACTGGACAAGTGATACTTGGTGCTGTAGCCTGGATGATCCAACCCTGGCGGTACATGAGCATGGCTCTTCATATTCCTGGGTTCCTGGTGGTCACCTACTATACAGTCCTACCGGAGAGTGTCCGCTGGCTTCTCTCCAAAGGGAAATATCTTGAAGCGAAGAAAGTCTTGGAAACTGTGGCGAGAATAAATAAGACACAAATAAGCGACAGATCTCTGGAAGCGCTCATTAATAACTCAAGAGCTTCTCTCACGCATCAAGAAAAGGTAAAGCAGATACAAGTTTCTTACAGTTCTAATCTAGCCCACATTTTGCTTGTAACCGAGATCACGCAGCTTTTTTTTTTTTAAATTAAAACATTAACATTTTAAATTATTTCATTGAAATATACGACGTTTAAGTTTGTAAGACGAATAATCGGTATATGATCGGTGCTGTGTGCTGTGTGGTTACGGCACTAAAGAATGTAGCCACCCCCTCTCTTCCCGTGGGTGTCGTAAGAGGCGACTAAGGGATAACACAGTTCTACTACCACCTTGGAACTTAAAAAGCCGACGGATGGCGGGATAACCATCCATGCTGGCTTTGAAATACACAGGCCAAAGACCGGCAGCAGCGTCTTCGGTGCGACACTGCGGTCACCAACCCGCCTGCCCAGCGTGGTGACTATGGGCAAAACACATGAGTTCGCGTCATAATGTCGGGCGCGCACTTGTGGAGGCCTATGTCCAACAGTGGACTGTGATAGGCTGTAGTGGGGACCGGTATACATAAGTTCATCACGAAAAATTTGTTATATTCGAATTTTTACAAAAAAAGTTCTCGCGTTACATAGGTCGTGTTTTCGTTCGTAATTTTTTTAGCAAATTAAAAACATAAATAAGATAAGATAAATATACTTTATTGTGCATTAACATACAAAGGTATACAAAAAAAAAAAAAAACTTACAAACTAATATTATGCACAAACTAGGCGGTCTTATCGCTAGGCAAGCGATTTCTACCAGACAACCTTGTACATATAAAAATGATCTAGAACGAACAGTAACTTATACATATAAAAATGATCTAGTTATGTTTAATTTCTGAATAATTTTTATTTTTTATATTTTTCGTGCAGAGCTCCACCGTCCACGCACTAATAAAAATTCATAACACGATTATTAAGGCTTTTTTTAATAAAATATTACGACAAAGATTATTAGATATGCTAGGATTAATAGAAAGTAAATCTCTTCTTTATCCAGCCCTTTCGCAAAAACCGTTCTTAGCGGACGTCTATACTAACTATAAAATACCCTCCTGCCGAACTTCATGATTATACGTCAAGAAGTGATGACATAACGATTTTATATATACATACTAGTTCTTACCCGCGGCTTCGCTTGCATTATTTTTTTTTAATAAAAGGTATCCTATGTTACTTCTAATTAATTTATCAACGTTGCGTCACGAAATGTTGTCCGCAAACCTCAGATTCGGATTCAGCACCCCAAAATACATACATATAGAATATTGAAAGAAATCAGAACTACCCCAAAACTTTCCTAGTAAAAACACAATATGATTGGGTTATTTATAATATTACTAGCTACATACATCGTTCTGTCAATAGTTAATAGTAAAAAAAAATTTTTTTGTATTAAAACCTTCCGTGGGCCTTAAGGAAGATACAAAAAATAAATTAGCCGAATTGGTCGAGCCATTCTCGAGTTATGCCCTTTATAGCAACATTCATTTTTATTTATATATACTAGCTGACCCTGCAAACGTTGTTTTGTAACATATGTTATTAACCCCTTTAATACCCCCCCCCCCCCTTATAGCTTAGGGGTATGAAAAGTAGATGTTGGCTGATTCTCAGACCTACCCGATATGCACACAAAATTTCATAATTCGGTCCAGCCGTTTTGGTGGAGTATGCTAACTAACATTGTGACACGAGAATTTTATATATAAGATTAGGGAATTAAGGATTAGGGATATATGTACATGTAGATTAAAGTATTTACGTATACTTCAAGTACGATTTCAATAACAAATTATAAATCAAGGCTTTCTTTATGTCGATTATTTTTCTTATCTTGTTTTTAATAAATCCTACTTAAAGAATTAAATTGGATTACAAAACATTTGTGTTAAGTATATTAATTTGTTTATTTTAAGTCATTAAAAAATAATTAAAAATGAATATCTCATCTTGCACACCGGACTAAGGTAGGGCACAGCAGGAAATATTGTGTTCAAAATCTGTAGCAACCTGACTAAGAAGACCTTGACCTTACAGAAAATGAAAGCTAAATAATAGAGCTCTCAAGCAGTGTTGTTTTATTGTGGTGAGTAAGGTGACCAGAGCTCATGAGGGGTATTAGGGGTAGGGTCGACAACGCGCTTGCTATGCTTCTGGTATTGGAAGTGTTTATAAACTACGGTAATCCATTACCATCAAGTCAGTCGTACGCTGGAAGCCGACCTAGTTGTATAAAAATAAATTATAGTTAAAAAAAACTAAAAAAACACGCTTTAATGCGTGCGTCCACACTGCATGCGCGGTGGCGAGCGCGTAGGCGGTTGCGGCGGCGGAGGCGTATGGTGGCCACAGTGACGCGCGAGCTCATGTAGCGATTTGACGTATATCAGGGGTTGCAAACTATGGACGAGGATTTATTATTTTTACTAGACAGTCCAATCTTGAGATGGGAGGTGTTGAACATTAGAGATGTTGTGCACGAAATAAATAAAAACAGAAATAAGTGGTGAATTTTTTAATTTATATGAAGAATTGAGATTATACCCTACAAAATTCGTATAGTGTATACTGCCATTTTACCAAAAGCAATAATATTACAACTTATACATACTCGTCTATTCGATTATTTTCTTTTTGACAGTTCAAGAAAATTTGAAATTAGTGACCACGAAGTATAGATACAACGAGTACGGACGTAATGTTGAACGAATTGTCTCAATTTAGGGGACAGAATTTTAGTTCTAATTTTAATTTTAATTTCCCCATGTAAAAAAAGGTATAAACTACAGAAAGCGAATACATATATAGCGACAAGACCGAAATGGTTTGATACCCCTGCCACCCGCGCATCAGATCGCTTGCTGACTAGGCCCGTAGTGTGGACAGAACGCGCGGATAGAAATGTTTGAAAACTACGCTCGTTGTATCGCTCAGTCGCTTCCGCTTTAGCCACTGCAGTGTGGACGCAAAGACGCGTTTCATATGTTCTATATTTCGCGCCCGCCGCCGCCACCGCGTTAGGCTCGCAGTGTGGTCCTAACCAAGCAATCGAACTAAAAAGTACTATAATTTATTTTCTGAATTTTTAGTGTCAAGACGACAATAGGAAAAAAAATGCGTGTTATATTGTATTGTCATCGGCCCTTGACCCCTGTGCAAATTTCCAAGTTAATCAGACTCCTAGAAGTATAGGTGAAAATGAAGTTCAAAGATTCCTTTACATACATACATACATACAGGTCAAGCTAATAAAAGCGTGTTAAAAATACTGAATTAAATTAAACGAAACTTTAGGGAGATTTATTTTTGTTTTAGTACGAGCTTGAATATTAATATTATGTACTTTTTATCCTGAAATTACTAAAAAAATACTAAAAATTCAAAGCGTATTCTGATTTTGTTATAATTTGCTTAGAAAGAAAATATTTTAACAATTGCCTTACAAATATTTAAAGCTTTTTGCTTTCCGCTTTCATTTTCAATTTTAGATAGCAGAAGGATTATTTCAGAGTCAAAATTTTCAAAAGTTATGCGTTCTAGACGACATGTAAATCATAATTAGAAATGGGAAAGGTACTGGGCGTTTTTTGTGCCATGTTTTTACAAAATAACCATGAATCAGCTTGCCAGAAATTCTACTAATCGGTTTTAGAATAATATTTTATCCAGCTGTAGTACAGACTTCTACGTTTAAAGACTTTATCCACGAATAAAAAACCCACTTTAGAATGGTTTGTTATACTGTTATTAAATTTATTTCTAGGAGAAAAGTGGTAGCATAGTAGCAGCAATCCTACGTTCCCCAGTATTGCTCCGACGAGTCTGCACGACTCCTATTTGGTGGATTACGACGGTTTTTGTTTACTATGGACTCTCTATCGACTCGACGAGCCTCTCCGACACAATATACTTGAACTATATCTTGACTTGCGCCGTCGAGATACCCGGCTTCTACACTGCAGTTCTGGTCCTGGACAGAATTGGAAGGAGAGGCACTCTTTCTTCTGGATTCTTCTTTAGCGCAATATGTAACATAGTTTTCGTCTTTGTTCCTAATGGTAAGCTTTATTCGTGCCAAACTCAGTTTTATTCCTACTAACAAAATTTGAACTATAATTTTAAACCTTTTTTTGTTATTCGTGTAACGTTTTCTCATTATCTTTCTCTCTTGTCTTCTTTTCCAGAACTTTCAGTACTGCGTCTAGTCATTTACCTTCTGGGAAAATTTGGTATCTCCATGGTGATGACGTCATTATACTTGTACACTTCAGAACTGTACCCAACTGAATGTCGTCACAGCCTCCTCGCGTTTTCGTCTATGATTGGTCGCATTGGGTCCATCACAGCCCCACTGACGCCCGTACTTGTAAGTTAAATCACGTTAACAATACGGATATTATGGACGATTGATTAGTTAATTCAAAAAATTTCAACCAGTCCTATATATAAGTTGTCCTGTACAAAGTACACATGTCAGAAGTGAAACTTCTTTAGCCAACTAATTCAAAAAAATTCTAATCAATTCTAAGTTTCTAATTCAACGTAGTATGGACGTTTAAAAATTCGTGACTCGTGACGACGGCGCCGTGACGCGTTTCATCCGTAAAAATTTTACCCCTCATGCGCCTAAAGAAGTTTCACTTTAATAAATATTTACACATTAGACATCCATTTAATTACTATTCTAAACTATATCTAAGCTAAAACAAACGTACAGATAAGATACCTTCATGTCTCTTAGTAAAGATATAGGAAACGTTAACAGAGTTTGTAAACCTACAAAGCATATTATTCCCGTGTGATTAATTGACATTAATGATATAACTGATAATATTATCACATCCAAATGACGTTACATACATATATGTGTCACTAAGATTCTAAAACTTATTTTGTCTCAAAAATTTACCACTGTAATATGACAATATGGCTGATTTCGTTTGCTAATGTACATATATGTACAGTACAAATGTACTGGGTACTAAATTTTTATGGGATATCACGGCACCTAAAATCGAATTAAAAAAAAAGAATCACGTCAATTGGATAATAAATCTCGACGTAATCAGTGTACATACATTAAAAAACACCAACTGAATTGGGAACCTCCTCCCTTTTGAAGTCGGTTACAAATACGCAGAAACGTTACGAAAACGTTTCATAAATATGTGAATTACTATTATCAATATTGTTTACTCTTTATATTGTAGATGGATTACTGGCACGGGATTCCTTCACTGATGTTCGGCGCGATGGGGGTTATCTCAGGTGTCCTGGTCCTCACGCAGCCAGAAACCTTGGGCACCAAGATGCCCGACACCCTGGCTGAGGCAGAAGCTCTCGGGAAACCAAGACACACAGGCAGAAGTGGCTGAAGTGAAGAGAAGATGACAGAAAAATTATACTAAACATTATTCTTTTATGCTTGCAATGTAATCGTAAAACGATTACTTTGTCCTGTAACCTTTTTTGCTATTATTTTTTGTACTCACTTCGAATATATTCATATTAAAACTCTCCTTATAACTGTGACAAGAAAAAATAAATTATTAGGTATGTTAATTAGTCAACTGAGGTACAGTAGGAAATAATTATACTGCTTAAAATCTGAAGCAGCCCAACTGGGGTAGTATCTCGACCTTACAGAAGATCACAGCTTAATAATACTGCTCTAAAACACGGTTGTTTTCCTGTAGTAAGGTGACCAGAGCTCCTGGGGGATTGGGAGTAGGGTCAGCAATTCGCTTGAGATGCATATGGTGTTGCAGGCAGACAACTGTAACTGACTGTAAACTACAGTAATCGCTTACCATCAGGTGAACCGTATGCTCATTTGCCGACCTAGTTGTATTAAAAAATATAAAAAAAAATTATCTTAATAAATAGTAACTCCCGAAATTTCGCATATAGGCAAGGATAAATAAATAAATATCTACACAATACACACACGGTCGTCTGTTCCTAAAGTAAGCAACTTAATGCTTGTGTTTATAGGTAACAGCCGACTGGTCTAGCTACATACATATTTTTTTCGATGAACATACTTATAAATAATACATATATAAATATATAAATAAATATGTTTATTACACCCAGACTCGGGGTGGGAATCGAACCCACAACCCCCGGAGCAGAAAACAGAGTCACTACAAATTGCGCCAAGGGGCTAGTCAAAATCGATCGATCGGTTCGCATCGATTTGCTTCGTATGACTCTTACATGATTCTTACAGTCTTACTAAGGTCAGACAATAATTTTATTACCTAAACGCTTTGACGGAGCCCTTTGATTTTTAATGTTTTCTAGATCTTTAACAACTACATAAAAATGCTACACACAGTTGAAAACATTATAAAACTGTTTATTAAAACTCGCATTTCACTGAGATCAGGCGAAACAGAATCTGCGTGAATCTTATCTTTGTACCAACATATAAATGATAGTCATCTAAGTATTAACAAACTAACTCAAATCTGTGGCGATGTCACAGATACATTAGTGATGATATCTTTATGTTATTTGTTATAACATTCAGAAGCGTGCAGGGTAATTAACGTAAAAGAAAACATAAAGTTTTATTTCAAGTGATTACAATAAGTTACAACATGTGAATGTGAATTTTAAGAAGAAATTTGAAGAAAAAAATTAATCAAATAATACCTAATATTATTAAGGCGTATTGTTTTCAATAGTTTTAATTAATATCAAACAAAGTAGACCAAAACAGTGTGACCATCAATATCAAGCGATCATGAGTAATTATGTTCTTATCAAAATATTATAATAAATCAATGTTACGATAAAAAACTTAATAATAAAATGCGTCCATCGCATCCTATTTTGAATAAAATATTTCAGGACACCGTGTCGCTTGCACGGGACTTCTATAAGAGTCTAAATTCGAGGAAGAACATTTTGAACTTAAAATTATGCATACAAAAAAGAGTGGAGGCTTCATCGAGAATTCAGCCGAGAAAAATAAAAATGGTGCGGAAAAACCAATAGATCTGGATGATGTCCTCACTAATGAGCTGGGACAATTCGGTCCATTTCAACTACGAAATGTGCTTTTGGTTGCGTTACCAATCATGATGTCCGCATTTGCGAATGAATACATTTTTTCTGCAGCGGCAATACCCCACAGGTATTTCGTTTGTTAAAATATATTTGAAGCGACATAATGTCAGCAAAAATGCATTTATCATCTTGCTTATTCCTTTAATAAATCCATAACAACAACATAAGAAGTACTAAAATCTAGTTTTTTGATATTCAATATTTTTAGTTAATTTTAAACAGTAATGACTGTAAAAAACAAAAATTTACGTTATTTAAACACATTTATAACAAAAAAAATTTAGATGTATGATTTCGGAATGTGGGGAAACAATCAAATTAGAAGAATTTGAGCCAGAGTGGATCAGAAAAGCTGTACCAGAGACGAGTAGAGGACTTTCCAGTTGCCAGAGATTCGCGTCTCGCGGCCTTGGTATAAACGGTTCCCTGGACAACTGCCCAGCAGATCTCTTCGATCCAGGCTCAACAGTTGGCTGTGATGGGTTTGTCTATGCGAGAGACAATTCTGTCGTCTATGACGTGAGTGATCGTTAATAATAATTTTATACATAACTTGCTGACCTGGCAAACTTCTACTTCCATATGTTTATTCATGAATATGTTAATTTTTTTAATTTTTTTTTACCTCGTCTTGATAATAACGAACACAAAGAACAAACTAATTTGGAGCAATCGCTTTGAAATTATGGACGTACATACATTTCGGTGATTAATTTTTAAAGTGAAACTTTTATTATTACATCGTCTCAAACTTTTTCGTGTGCTTGTTGCATGTCGCATGACGGTCGGCCATCTCTTATGATTGCCTAGAACTAAGATACTAATGACAACATACAGCTGATGTAACCTGTACCTATTAAAACATAGATGGCGTGCAAAGAATATTTGTAGGAGGTTCCTATTTCATTTCAGTTCCTTTAAAAAAATGTTCAACTTTTACCGTGGTTTCATAAAACCACACAGGGTTTAATATAGAAGATGAAGGTAGATCGTTTGTAAACAATAATTTTCATATCAAACACGTTGTTGCAGTTTGACTTGGGGTGTCAAGAATGGCTGCGAGCGTTAGCAGGAACTTTAAACAGTGTAGGAACACTGCTGGTATTACCAATCACTGGCTATGTCTCAGATCGCTTTGGTAGAAGAATTGCCCTTGTGATAAATGTCTTTAATCTGGGACTCTTCGGTATCATCAGAGCATTTTCTGTAAATTACCCAATGTATTTGATTTTACAAATTGTTCAAACCACTCTCGGGGCTGGAACCTTCAGCTCGGCCTATATTTTCGGTAAGATACATTTAATCTTCTATAAATATAATGTGGCCTATCTTATAAAAACATATGGTGTACAATAAATTGCTTGGTTCAATTTTTGAAAATCTAAATTTGTACGCAAATCAAATGTTACTTGTTGTTATTCCAAAAACTTCGCAACATTTCATGAATACTTTAGACGAAATTTTAAGATTATGTTCGTCAATATTCAACGTACAGCGCAGCTAAATAAATTCCACGCTCTTTCCCTCAACTAACTAACACTAGCTTCCTAAATACTTTTTAATTTGTATTTTAGCTGCTGAGTTAGTGGGGCCCAAATATCGTGTACTAACGAGCGCAACAGCAACGTCAATGTTTGCGCTGGGTCAAGTAGTACTTGGTAGCGTAGCTTGGGTAATTCAGCCGTGGCGATACATGATTTTAGCTCTGCACATACCTTGCTTCCTAATAATTAGCTACTACTGGTTTCTAAGCGAGAGCGTAAGGTGGCTAATCTCAAAACAAAAGTTAGAAGAAGCTAGAGAGGTTTTAGAAAATGTGGCGAGAGTTAACAAGAAACAAATAAGTGAGAAGTCTATGGCAGGGCTACTCACTCCTCCACCGGCGTCTGTTCCTTCAGAAGTAAGTAAAATAATAGTCACTCGAATCGTATAATTTTCCAGAAACATGCAAAATATCTAAGCGTTTTTATCAGTTTAAAATAATAAAAAATTTACCATCTAATGTTTATACTCGTATCATTGACTTTACCTTAATATGTGTCGGTATAATTAGAAGATTTTGTACAAAATATCTCAGAATATAATGTAAATAAGTATAAGAATCTACATTATTATACAATTTTATTAAAAATAGTATAGTAAACAAAGTCTTCTCTTAGTTCAATTCCATTATCATATCAGCTACATTTTTGTGTTTTGTACTGTGTTGATTTTTTAACGAACTTTTGAAATTATATTTCTGCCAATGCGCCAAGCATTAGGGAAAAATTATGAGATATATTTTTTACGATGCGCGCGCAGACCGTCAAGAAAAAAAACCGACACCCTGAAGTTAGCTAGTCAACGAAGAATAAGTTAGCAACGTGAAATTATCTAGCCAATGAACTATAACTTATTACGTGCGTACATAAGTACAAACACACACTTTTTTTTGAATAGGGCGAGAAACCCAGCCTCATAAAAACCATAATCCAATCGAAAGTCTTACTCAGAAGAATATGTACCACGCCAATATGGTGGATCACTGCCACGTTTGTGTACTACGGGCTGTCTATCAACTCGACAAGTCTCTCTGCGAGCATGCACCTTAACTACATATTGACTGTTGCCATTGAGATCCCCGGATTTTACACCGCCATCTTCGTACTGGACAGAGTTGGTAGGAAGGCTACTTTGTCAGTTGGGTACTTCTTTAGCGCAGCTTGTAACATCGCTTTTGCCTTTATCCCTAATGGTAAGTGTTTGATCTAAATTTGTTTTATTTTTAGTTTTCAGCAGTTTTTTTTCACCAATCACCGCATTTTTGCAATATTTACAAGAGCACGAACCAAGTTTCTTACTAAATATTTTAATTTTAACAAATTTTGACGCTTCCCTATTTTGTCATGTTCCTAGATTACTTCGTCGTGAGATTGATAACTTTCTTGCTGGGCAAGTTCGCCATATCGACCGTGATGACGTCACTATACCTGTACACGTCAGAGCTCTACCCGACGGAGTTCCGTCACAGCCTGCTCGCCTTCTCCTCGATGGTCGGCAGGGTGGGCTCTATAACGGCACCTCTGACTCCTGTACTGGTAAGTAGACTTATATCTGACTAGATCTCGTAAAGCGAACGCGAACGCGTGGTTCTACCCGTCTCGTTTATGGTGGTATTATTAATATTTACCCTGATGTGTAAGTGACCGAAATTCATACATATATATGGGCAATATTGGTAAATAAAAGGCAGACACTTTGTGTCGATTGTTTTAATAAATACGTGTATAGGTGTGTGTGTATGATCTGACTTCAAAAAAATTAGGAGGTTCTCAACTTCGAAATTCTACTGCATTTTTTATTTGGAAAACTTTCATAATAAAACAGATGTACACATATTGATATATGCAAATAAATATTGAAATATGCAAGAAAATATTGAATACGGCTTCCATGATGGTAAGCGATTACCGTAGCTTATGCAACACCAGAAGCATCGCAAGCTCGTTTCCGACCCTAAACCGAATTCCCCCTGGAGGTGGTCTGGTCACTTCAATCACCAATAGGAACACAAACAACACTGCTTGAAAGCAGTAGGTACTTTTTTGCCACAGCTAAATAATAGTCCGTATTATTTCGCTTCAGAGTGTAATATCCCACTACTGGGCATATGCTTCTTGCTCCATGTAGGAGAAGGATCAGAGCTTAATCCACCACGCTGCTCCAATGCGGGTTGGTGTATTATTTAGCTGTGGTAAGAAAACTTATTTCAAAAAGGCTTCTCTTCAGAGGAAAACGATATTTCTTAATATAAAACTTCAAGAGACATCAAGTGTGCCAGGTTTGTACCTAACATAATTTTTTTTTGTAGATGGACTATTGGCACGGCATTCCATCTATGATGTTCGGCGGTATGGCTGTCCTCTCCGGTCTCCTAGTTCTCACACAGCCGGAAACTTTAGGATCGAAAATGCCCAATACTTTAGCGGAAGCTGAGGCCATCGGCAAACCGAAGTCAAGTACATAACACGAGTTGAAACCGCCTCTAGATTTATTATAAGATAATATTCGTATCTCAATAAAACGAATCGTGATTATATTTTGATATTTATTATAAGGATCTAGCAAGTCGGGGCGCGGTATTGCTGCGTGCGATGTCTCGGAACACATTTAGATACAAGATGTCTTAAATGGACTGCATAAAATATTTTTTTTCAATTTAAGTAAAATTTCTGTATTAATTTTTATGTTAATGTCGGTACGTCTGTCTGTCTATCTGTTTGTTCCGGCTAATCTCTGAAACAGCTGGACCGATTTTGACGGGACTTTTTATTGTTTTTATTTCATTTTATAACTATGTGAACTGAATAATAACTATTTTGTTAAAATTTACGCGGACGAAGTCGCGGGCACAGCTAGTGTATCTATATAAATAAAAATTATTCGCTAAATATGTTGCTAACTCGAGAACGGTTGACTAAATTCCAATCGATTTTATTTAAAGTTTTTTAATGCTTTGTAGAAGGTTCATACGGAATAATAAGCAAATTAAAATTTATAATTATTTGCAACCGTAACATAAGGCAACGCATGTTGGATAGATAGTCAGAAATAAGTACAAAACACATGAAATAATAAATATAAAGTACCTAATGTATTAAAGCCAAAATACACAAGTCATTATATAATCTTCGTGTTACATTTTTTTCGTCTTAATACTAGATTTGGGGGATGGTTAACACAGGCATAGATGAAGCACACCAACCCAAATTCACATGTGATTAAGGAACAACTGTTGAATAAATACCGTACGACAAACGAGATTCAATTTGATTACCAATAACTTAAAACGTACCGTTCTTTATCCTACCGTTTTTCGAATAACTACATTACATCTTTTCTATCCAATATTATTGTCACCTATGTACTCAAAATCGCGTAAGCTTCTCATTGGGGTGGCTAATATATATTATTTACTGTCGTATTCACACAGCAGATTTAATAGTCACAGATATATAAAAAAAAATCGTAATTTATAATTGCTTAATCGTTTGATAGGGGGGTGATCTGTGGATAGGAAGGATATTAGTGAACACGAATTGGCATTGGATGAACTAATACAACTTTCTAAATATAATGAAGATCGCTTCAATTCTCTTGTTAAGCATGAATATCAATGCTCAAACACAGTTTATACAAAGCCTTCATGTGAAATAAGAAAAGGAAATGATGTCAGCTCCGTAGTTACTATGCCTGTACCCAAAAATAAAATATTGATGTATAGCGATGAACTAGGTAAAAATATGGGTACAAGGTTGAACCATGTTTTTTTTTATGTTAGTAAGTCGACAAACAAGCGTACGGCTCACCTGATGGTAAGTGACTACTGTAGCCTATAGACGTCTGCAACACCAGAAGCGTCGCAAGCGCGTTGCCGACCCTATCCCCAATCCCCCAGGAGCTCGCAGGAGCTCTGGTCACCTTACTCACCAACAGGAACACAATACTGCTTGAAAACAGTATTATTTAGCTGTGGTCTTCTGTAAGGTCGAGGTACTACCCCAGTCGGGCTGCTCCATATTTTGAGCAGGAAATAGCCTGCTGTGCCCCACCTCAGTTAAATGTGTATAGTAATAGTGCAATTTGCAATTTTTGTATGCCGTGTGCCACGGTAGGTGAAATAATGGATAAGGTACTAAACAATACATAATATAAACCCTCCACTACCTTAATGTTACTATTCGGTAGAAGAGGGAACTTAAAACAACAGCAGTTATCCTTTTATTTAGATAAATTATGTAGGCTGAACGTAAAAAAGATTATTTTGTTTACATTTCCATATATTAAGGGTAACTGCAGTGAAAATAAAATAAGATATAAATTGAATCTCTTGTTATATAACTGTATTGGAAATAATAATATAACATCTAATAATAATTCAATCGATTTATTCAAATTAATTGGTATAAATATAATATCAAATTAATTGGTATAAATATAATTGGTATAAATTTAATTGGTATAATATAACGCGCATTGGAGCAGCGTGGTGGATTAAACTCTGATCCTTCTCATACATGGGGAAAGAGGCCTATGCCCAACAGTGGTATATTACAGGCTGAAGTGAAAAAATTAAAAATATATATGATACTACGGAAATATTAATTGAAGCTAAAACTTAGCCAATTGCATTGCGTATTTCTATACAATCATTATTTTTGTAAATTTTATATCAAAAATAAGTAATTACATGTAAAAAATACTGGATGCTTTCAATGATTCTGCTACCGTGAAAAAATATCAATTGTATGGAATAGCGGCATATATTTTGTGATGTCCCCTTTATTGTACAAAATTCCTTATAGTAAAATGTGAAATGGAAATAATATGGATTTATTAAATAAATTAAAGATAAACCGCCATCAACACAAATCTAACTTGTGTGAATTGAGAGATCAATGAAATAACATTGTATTTTATTGTACACGTCGCTGTTTAACATGTTTTATAGTTAATTCATTATAAATAAAGTTCTACTAAATATCTATAAGCAAAGATCTTGTTTATGCTTAATATTTTCTCAGATTTAGAAGGTACTTTGTGAGAACTGAGAGATCATACATTTAAGGCTGTATCTTTTTAATTATTTCTTTACAAATTTCAGGACGCAGTTCTACAATTGTTTTGCAACTTCTACTAAAACCTACAATATTCTATTCACGAATTTGCGAAGTGATCTCTCAGTTCTCACACACATAGAATACCAGGTTGTTTTTAACTTTGATAAACACCAACTTGCCAGTTCCTTCTGTAGGAAGACAGCCGTATACGGTGGCTCATTAATCATAGTAAATAAAAACCTAAAATTTAAGGTACGTAGAGATATTGTAACCCTTTCCATTGAACGAACTATAGAGATAGCCTGTAAAAAACTGTTAAACGTAACAAAGACATTATAGTGTGTGGTGACTTTAATATAAATTTATTGGATGATACCTTACTCAGTAAAAATTATTTGTCTTTGTTCAAATGTTGTGATCTTACTAACCTCTTCCTCGAGCCTACTCGAATAACTAACTCTTCAGCCACTCACTTCTCAGCAATCTATACTAATATTATAAAGAGAAAATATTTGTATTTTTGGGTGTATGTTTGTAATGAATAAACTCAAAAACTACTAGACCGATTTAAAACATTCTTTCACCATTTGAAAGCTTAGTTATCCCTGTGTAACATAAGCTACTTTTTATTCCGGGAAAATAATAGTTTCCCACGAGAAATTGTTTGCGGACACGGGCACAGATTAGTAAATAGTACTACACACGGTAGAAAGTCGTTGAGAACAGCTAGTAATTAATAAATTATACTCTGATCACTGTGGCCAATTAGTCAGTTTTAATTATAATATGGAAAAGCAAGTCAGTAAGAGGAAAGTGGTCGTTCCAGTGAACATGAAGCGTATGGAGAGATTTAGAAACACTATTATAAAACAAATAGAGATACCATTTAACCGCGTATGCTGCAGAAGTCAGTCTATCCATCAATTTACAGATCCCCACTGTAACTTTGAATCAATGGTGATTGCAAGAAAAACGGTTGACTTAACTAAGTTCAGTTTATCACCATTGAGTTTTGGTTCCATATCAACTTGTTTTACATTTGGAGCAGAAAATTTAATACAAGTTCTTTTTTTACTATTTAGAAGTAAGTTATTTACGCTAAACCAATGCACCAGTTCAGAGAGAGCATTGTTTACATCGTCATAGTAGGTTTCTTGTCTACGCAATTTAAATATTAATGAAGTATCATCAGCAAACAATACAATATCATACTTTTTCTCTACTAAATATGGTAGGTCGTAAATATATATTAAAAATAAAAACGGACCAAGAATTGAACTTTGTGGGAACCCCATCTCTATATGAGACCCAGATGACTTAATACCATTTACTTCAACCCTCTGAGTTCTATCACTAAGATAAGATAAGGTAGATCAAAGACCAGGCTGCGTGCCGTCTCGATCACTTGTATTTATACAAACGTTTATGCAAGCTTGTGTTGTTTAATGTAATACTCGTAAATAATAAATAGCGAAGTTATAGTTTTGTTTTTGGTACAACGTTAATTTGAATAACAGTAGTTAATTCGTGATAGTAGTGCATGAAATAATAAAATTAATTTGTTATCATTGTTCACATCCGTTCAATTAACCGCATTCGTTGACACACTTTTTTTTAATCTTTATTTTTTATAGAGGGTTTGTTCACAGGTTGAAATGTCACCCTCATTTTTATAGACTAAATCTTACACAGATATATTTATACAATTTTATACAATTGTTTTGCTTTTTCGCTAAGAGGAAAAGCAAGGATAGTATTATGAACCCCTATATTATCACGTAGTACATTGTGTTCTGTATAAAAAACCTCTGTTTCGGCTTCAATCCGGACACATTCCATCAAAATGGGATGTACATCTTCTATTCTTTCACACTCCGTGCAATTTGAAGTTACCTTTCCCATAAGAAAAGCAAATGCATTAAGTGATATGTCTCCAGATCGAAATCTGAAGGCAATAATAAGATCAGATCTGCTCATCTTTGCATCATCGAACCATGGACGAGTAAATATACAAAGTTGGACAGTCTTATACCACACATCTTTTGTTCCCAAACGTTCATCAAAATACTCCTTTCAAATTTAATGACATCTCTTCTTAATATCATGTAACATGTCAGATTATAGTGGTAAACAAGCACAAACAATGCCCTCAGAACAAGCTTCCTTCACCAGTACATCCACTAGCTCATTGTATTCTATACCAACATGAGCAGGTATCCATCTATACTAATATATAAAGCTGAAGAGTTTGTTTGTTTGTTTGTTTGTTTGTTTGAACGCGGTAATCTCTGGAACTACTGGGCCGATTTGAAAAATTCTTTCACTGTTAGATAGCCCATTTATCGAGGAATGCTATAGGCTATGTATCATCACGCTAAGACCAATAGGAGCGGAGTCCACGCCGACGAAGTCGCGCGCAGAAGCTAGTTGTGTAATAAATTTTATCTTTTCACTATTCAATTTACATAATAAATTTAAGATAGTATAAGCCAATGGAATGCCATGCCCTCCGGAGGTACAACTAATAAAATGTTGAAGAGCACTTTTCGAGTCACTAAGGATCCGATCGATTCCGATCCCGCAAACTCCGCGGCTCTGGGAGAACTCAGCTCCGACTACTGATAGGGGCTCTCACTGGACATGCCTTGTTTAATAAACATCTGTATACCATGGGTGTTACAGATAACCCCCTATGTAGAGCGTGCATGGAGGCAGAAGAAACGGCCGCACATATCCTGCTGGATTGCGTTGGTGTGGCGAACTACAGGGCACGACACCTCGGGACTACGAGGTCGCTCCAGGAAGTCGTCGGCAACGTAAAGGGTCTGCTAGGCTTCCTGAAGGAGCTGGGCTGGCAAGAGTAGTGTCCTCAGCCAGCCAATCACGCAAAATGGGCGCACGTAGACGCCAAGTTACGGAAAATGGCCCGTGCAACAAGTGACAAGTCACTAAGGATTACAAATTGGTTTTCATATTATAATGATTCAATACAAGACAAAGCTTCCAAAATATCTGGGGGTTTTCAAGCGTCGAGTGTATAGACACCTTTTCCCTAAAGGCCGGCAACGCACCCGCAACTCCTCGTATGTTGCAGATGTCCATGGGTGACGATAGCTGTTTACCATCAGATGGCTTCGTCTGCTGGTTTGCCCCATTGTTATAAAAAAAATAGCAAATAATTCAGCGTACAATACAAAAGTTTTACCATTAATATTAAATTTAACGAAAGAGTCTAATTGTGGATCATAGAACGTTGCTCCTATATAATCGTTTTCCTTAGAGCCATTGGTATAAATTTGATAAGAGTCAGAATACTCGTTCACACATAATATTTGAACAGTATAAGTTTTAACTATACTGTGTTATTTCTCTCTCAATAGGTATTATTATTAGTTTTTTTATTATTACTTACAACTGTTTAATTTTTTTGTTTGAGGTGTACCATGTCAATGACTAGATGGCACTAGTAATAGATTAAATCTCGGTGGAAAATTATTTCTTGTTGTTTTATGGCCACCACACATTTGTGTACCTATTATTGAACAATCCAATATATTAAGTTGAAGCATCTCTAGTACTGGTTTTATTTGTGCTCCTGGTTGGTTTGGACAAGGTTTTGGGAATTAACACTAATTTAAAAAAAAATTAAGTAAAAAAAAAACGAATTTAAAATACAAAAAAACTTGCTGAAATAAAAGTGGTCACCCATCCAAGTACTGATCGTCACGACGCTGCAGCGTTACAAGTCGCTCAAATTTTACCCCTCATGCGCCTAAAGAGGTTTCACTTCTAAAATTTTTGTTTATTTTTTTCCCTTCGAGGTAAGGAACCCTAATAACTTGGTTGGTCACATAGCGCCACTGTCTAAGTGTCTAGTAAAGCGGACGATAAAAAAATATATTAAAAAAACTAAAAGAACTAAGATCGAGATCATCGATGAACTAGTTCGCAAAGTTCACCATAAGGAGTGCTCTTCCGACCTAGGTCTTCGCGAACTACCCAAGACTACGCACGCGCGACGAGTGCAGTTCCCCCGCTTTTCACAAAAAAACTCGTGAGTATAAGATAATATTGTCACATTATTGATGAAAAAGTTCCAAGTTTTCTTTGTGATATCTTTGATTGTAACCATGTTGTTGATGAATTGTTTTCAAATATTAAGTATGGGCTATTTTATTTGACATCATTATTTTTGAAAACCTTCTAGTTTGGATTTATTATTATGCTAAAATGTTACATTCTACATGCTAAAATAAAGTAACTTTTCCGAATTTGTTAGCAAAGTTTTTTATTTTATTCCGATACATTTTTAGATACATAAGCAGATTGTCAGCTATATTCGTCTCGCGTTTTGAGAACAACATTGTATGGAATTCATTAATAAGTTCTTGAAGTAGGTAGTATATAATAAGTAGTTTCTAAATAGCTTTTATTTAAATTATTGATTAAAAACGATATAATATGTACATAATTATGTAGATTAAAAAATATTTAATAATTAAATAAGAAAACGTAATTGTTATCTTGTCGAATTATCAAATATGTTATAGGAAATGTTAAAAAAAATAATTTGAGACTCTAATTGTAATTGTGTATTTAATAATATAACATATAATAAACGAAGAGTTTCTTTTTATAAATTATATAAAAAAATCGACCAAGTGCGAGTCGGACTCCCGCACGAAGGGTTCCGTACCATTGGCTAGGTAAACAACAGTAGGTACATTGATTTTAATATCGGGCAAAAAGTGGCAAAAAAATCACTTGTGTTGTATGAGAGACCACCCTAACAATTTTGTTTATTTTAATTTTATTATTTATTATTAAAGTAAATATACAATTAAGTATTTTGTGAATATTTCAAGTGCCTACCTCTTACCATTTATTGATATCGAGCAAAAATAGGCAAAAATGAGGTTTTTTTTTTGTATGGGAGCCCCCTTAAATTTATTTTATTTTAATTTTATTATTTATTATTAAATAAAAAATACAACTGAGTATTTTGTGAATATTTCGAGTGCCTACCTGTTTCCATTAATGATATCGAGAAAAAAGTGCAAGAAAATCGTGTTTGTTGTATGGGAGCCCCCCTTAAATATTTATTTTATTTTGTTTTTAGTGTTTGTATTTGTTGTTATAGCGGCAACAGAAATACATAATTTGTGAAAATTTCAACTGTTTAGCTATCGCTGTTCTTGAGATACAGCCTGATGACAGACGGACAGAAAATCTATATCTCTATTAATTCCCTGAAAAAGTCTAAAAACGACACTTTTCTACATTCCCATACAAAAGATTCGTACTAATACTTAAGTCAATTTGAACTTAATACCTACCATACCATAAAGTTTAAGTGTTAGAGGAGGTGTTCCGGGAAGGATAAGTATTAAAAAAATTGTATCGACTGAGGCGGTACGAAGTTCGCCGGGTCAGCTAGTCCTAAAATATATCTAAGTATGTGCGGGTATTGAGAATTCTAAAAAAAAACACATCGCGTTGGGGGACCGCTGCTAGCTTATTTTGAAGTAATTTTATAAAACTTTTCGTTTCTTATTTTTGTTTTTAAATTCATCTATGTTGCTTAGTTAAGTTAGGTTAGTTAAGACTATTTCTAATTGAGTTGTTAGGTTTGGAGCGTTATTATTATTTATTTTGTTTTTATCAAAATATTATAAAAAATCAATGTGACGATAAATAACTTAATAATAAAATGCGTTCATTGCATCCTATTTTCAATAAAATATTTCAGGACACCGCGTTGCTTGCACGGGAGTTTTGTAAGAGTCTAAATTCGAGAAAGAAAATTTTAAACTTAAAATTATGCATACAAAAAAGAGTGAAGGCTTCGTCGAGAATTCAGCAGAGAAAAATAAATATGGTGCGGAAAATCCAATAGATCTGGATGATGTCCTCACTAATGAGCTGGGACAATTCGGTCCATTTCAACTAAGAAATGTGCTTTTGGTGGCGTTACCACTCATCGCGTCCGCATTTTTTAATGAATTCATTTTTTCTGCAGCAGCAATATCTCACAGGTATTTTGTTTGTTAAAATATATTTGAAGCGACAGTAAAATGTCAACAAAAAATGCATTTATCATCTTGCTTAATCCTTTAATAAATCCATAACAACAACATACGAAGTACACGTGCAATCTAAAAGAAAATCTACAAGCTTGCTATTGAAACCTAGTTTTTGATATTCGTTATTTTTAGTTAATTTTCAAACAGTAATGAGTTAATGACTCTAACAAAAACATGTGATTGTGTAATTTAAACACATTTATAACAAACAAATTTTAGATGTATGATTTCTGAATGTGGGGAAAGAATCAAATTAGAAGAATTTGAGCCAGAGTGGATCATAAACGCTATACCAGAGACGAGTAGAGGACTTTCCAGTTGCCAGAGATTCGCGTCTCGCGGCCTTGGTGTAAATGGTTCCCTGGACAACTGCCCAGCAGATCTCTTCAATCCAGACTCAACAGTTGGCTGTGATGGGTTTGTCTATGCGAGAGACAATTCTGTCGTCTATGACGTGAGTGATCGTTAATAATAATTTTATACATAACTTGCTGACCTGGCAAACTTCTACTTCCATATTTTTATTCATAAATATGGTAATATTTTTCAGTTTGTTAATTTTTGTACCTCGTCTTGATAATAACGAACACAAAATTTGAAATTATGGATGTACATACATATCGGTGATTTTATTAATATAGAAGATGAAGATAGATACACATCTACATACTACTATACTACATCCTTCTTACTTTGGTTTCGACGTTTTGGGATGGGTAGTCTGAGTATGTCATGCTCTCTGTAAACATTCCTGCGGTGGTGTCGTGTGAGGCGGGTTGTTGCGTTCCCTAAAATATGGTTGAGCGTAGCGATGGCTGGTTCATGCGTCATGCTCGTGAACGGGTGCCACCTGTGGGATGGGTCTGCTCCTGGCTTCTTGTCTCAAAATATGCTGATCTTTCATGTTTATTGTTATTTTATTTTGTCGTGGCTTGTATGGCACTGCTTATTATTGACTATGTTCCTAAACTATTCAAAGTTTTATTACTTTTGTTAGGCATTTATTTAAGTATTTTATTCGCCACGTCTAAACAGTTACTTGTCTATTTGTTTGGAGCGCATTTTAAAGAAACTACCTTTTAGTAGGTGTCTAGTTCTTAAGTAATTGAAAATTGTTTACTGCTATGATTACCGGGTATTTTATTTTGTTTATAAATTGAAGATAAATTTGTGATGGAAAGTAACCTTACGTATATTAAGTTAAAGTCATTTTTCAATTTGACGACTCTGTATGAAATACATATGACAGGGAGAAAAAAATAGCCCTTGACGAGTTTCTTGCCGGTTCTTCTCGTTACAAAGTCTCCCGCCGTAGGATTTGCGAACCGATGGCGTAGCTTCATTGACGTTCACAAGTGCTGTATCAGCCTAAAATGAATAAATGATTTTGAATTTTGAATTTTTAAGATCGTTTGTAAAAAATAATTTTCATATTAATTACGTTGTTGCAGTTTGACTTAGGGTGCCAAGAATGGCTGCGAGCATTAGCGGGAATTTTAAACAGTGTAGGAACACTGCTGGTATTACCAATCACTGGCTATATCTCAGATCGCTTTGGTAGAAGAATTGCCCTTGTGATAAATGTCTTCAATCTGGCGCTCTTCGGTATCATCAGAGCATTTTCTGTAATTATCCAATGTATTTGGTTTTACAAATTGTTCAAACGACTCTCGGTGCTGGAACCTTCAGCTCGGCCTATATTTTTGGTAAGAGACATTTTTAATCTTCTAGAAATATAATGTGGCCTATCTAACAAAAACATAATAAGGTGCATAACATTGCTTGGATTTTGAAATGAAGATTAATGTTGTCAAGTTCTAAATTTGTACGTAAATTAAATGTTACTTGTTGTTTTTCCAAAAACTAGCGATATATCATAAATACTTTGGACGAAATTTTAAGATTGTGTTCGCCAATACTCAACGTACAGTGCGGCTAAATAAGTTCCACGCACTTTTACCTCAACAGGAGAAGAAGTGAAGTAGTTGGGACTTTACACTACAACTAACTAACTAAATATTTTTTAATTTGTGTTTTAGCTGCAGAGTTAGTGGGGCCCAAATATCGTGTACTAACGAGCGCAACGTCAACGTCGATGTTTGCCCTGGGTGAAGTAGTACTTGGTAGCGTAGCTTGGGTAATTCAGCCATGGCGATACATGATTTTAGCTCTGCACATACCTTGCTTCCTAATAATTAGCTACTACTGGTTTCTGAGCGAGAGCGTAAGGTGGCTAATCTCAAAACAAAAGTTTGAAGAAGCTAGAGAGGTTTTAGAAAATGTAGCGAGAGTTAACAAGAAACAAATAAGTGAGAAGTCCATGGCGGGGCTGCTCACTCCTCCACAGACGTCTGTTCCTTCAGAAGTAAGTAAAATAAAATAGTCACTCGAATCGTATAATTTTCCAGACATACACAAAATATTTTTAGTAATATTTAAGCTTTATTATCAGAGTTTGAATAATAAAAAATTTACCATTTAGTGTTTATACTCGTATCTTTTACTTTACTTTTGTATGTCTCGGTGTTATTAGAAAATTTTGTACAAAATATCTCAGGTCCTTACATATGTTATGGTCAGAACATAAAGTCGATTTTTTTATATACGAGTATAATATATTTAATTAATCAATGTATGTACCATTGCTATCTATGCACTTTTGCCATTTTATAGGTATTTAATTGATACTTACCTACTTACTAAAAATGGTAAGTATCAATAAACTATTCCTTTACTAGATAACCATTCGGACGTGTATCAATAAAATGTTTGAAGGTGGTTTGGCATGTCCCATCGGAGTTGAATTTTTTCCCTTGCAAGAAGTTATCCAAATTTCGATAAAAATGGTAATCTGTTGGAGGGTCTGTTGGGTCCGGGGAGTACGGTGGATGAAGACATCCAATTGAAGCTCCTCTAATTTGGTAGCCGTCCGTTGTACAGTGTAGCTCCCACAGTCTAGCATTGTCCTGAAGCAGCAGCGGCCTAGAGCAATTGACTAGCCTCGGTTGTTTAGCAGCTAGCTTTTCCATCATAGTTTGCAGTTACTGACCATAGGCATCTGCCGTCATCATCTGGCCAGATTTAAGAAAGCTGTAGTGAACGACACCGGCACTAGTCCACCAAACGCTCACAAGTGACTTTTTTGAGTCAATTTTCACTTGAGGCAGGATTTGGCTTACTCGCCAGGGTTCAGCCATTGCGATGAGAACTTCCGACTATCGTACATGATCCACTTTTTATCACATGTAATGATTCGATTTACAATTCCTTCATTTTTGTGCCGGTTGAGTAATGTAACGCAGCAGTCTAAGCGCGTTTGTCGGTTTGCTTCACTCAGTTCATGAGGTATCCACCTTTTAAGCTTTTTTCTCTTCCCAATTTGCTACAAGTGGATTAAAACAGTTTTATCACTAACACCGCAGACTGCAGCTAACTCGGACGTGGTTTGTGATGGAACCACTTCCACAATAGCCTTCAATTCTTCATTATCAACTTTGGTCTACGGCCGTCCATGGAGCTGCAGGTCGAAATTTCCAGAATGAAAACGTTGAAACCAAAAACGCACATGCTTTCTATCGTGAAACCGCAGCCACAGACATCATTAACCGTTCGAGCCGTTTCTGCAGCACTGGTGACACGGTGGAACTCGTACTCGTAAATAACACGATATTTCAAGTTATTTGTAAACTGAGTGCCGCAAAGATGAAAAACAAAACAGGAAAAAAAAGAGTTGAAGTTTTCGAAACGGAATTGGATTTCGAATTTGGAATTCTTAACCAAATACGCCAATTTCATATGTAAGGACCTACTCGTAATATGTCTAAGAATCTACATTTACAATTTTATTAAAAACTAGCTTCTGCGCGCGACTTCGTCGGCGTGGAATAGGACCAATTCTGTCATACATGATTTGTGCGAAACTTTAACCGTTTACGCAGCGGAAGCTCTCAAAAGGAAAAAAACCCGATTTTGAAACATTCTTTATTGGTGCTACGCTCCTACTGGTCTTAGCGTGATGATATATAGCCTATAGCCTTCCTCGATAAATGAGCTATCTAACACCGAAAGAATTTTTCAAATCGGACCAGTAGATCCTGAGATTAGCGCGTTCAAACAAACAAACAAACAAACAAACAAACAAACAAACAAACAAACAAACTCTTCAGCTTTATTATATTAGTATAGATATAATATAGTAAACAAAGTCTTCTCATAGTTCAAATCCGTTATCATATCAGCTACATCTTTGTGTTTCGTCGGTTTTGATTTTTTAACGAATTGTTTGTATAGGGCGAGAAACTTAGCCTCATAAAAACCGTAATCCGTTCCAAAGTCTTACTCAGAAGAATATGTACCACACCGATATGGTGGATCACCACCACGTTTGTGTACTACGGGCTGTCTATCAACTCGACAAGTCTCTCTGAGAGCATGCACCTTAACTACATATTGACCGTTGCCATTGAGATCCCCGGATTTTACACCGCCATCTTCGTACTGGACAGAGTTGGTAGGAAGGCTACTTTGTCAGTTGGGTTCTTCTTTAACGCAGCATGTAACATCGCTTTTGCCTTTATCCCTAATGGTAAGTGTTTGATCTATAGTCGGACTTTTAATTCGATTCCAGATTTGACATTAGCTACTGTCATTTTGTAAAATAATGATACCAGATTTAATAGTGTAGTGATGAACACAAAAATCGATAAACAATCGCGATTTATGTTTATGTAATAATAATATTGGTGTGCCAATTAAATACTAAATTATAGATTTTTATTTAAATAAATACATAATTATTCATAATAATTATTTATTAATTAGTATTAGCTTTATTTTATAAAAAGTTAATATTTTTGTTTTTTATATTAAAAACAAAACTTATAATAAAAGAGCCTAGATAGTTTTCTATTTTCTCTTAGTATTCTATCGCCATTTTGTTTATCTTGTCATTCGGCTTCATTCTCCCAGTCTGACTGCACGAATATCTTGTTTCATTGCGAATCGATATTTTGTTATTTTGTTGGCTTTTGTTAAAGATTTGTTACGTTGTGTTTGTTGTTACGTTTATAGTTTTTTGTGAACTTTGAGTGAATCTATTTGTTTTGGTTTTCCATCAAAATGGATCCTCAGCCAAGTACATCACAAAAAGACGTGGATGTTTTCTTGTCCCCAAGAAAAAAGCGTCCACGAAAAGCTTTCACTGTTACTGAAAAAGTAATGATCCGCAACGCCTACAAGTACGTGAAAAATGAAACTTCTGCGCAATTGGAGGCCTTTGAAGTTGTGGATGAAAATGAATGTATGACCAAAGAGGCGGGTGGCCGAACGGAGGCAGTTCAGTTTGAGTGATCGACGAAGCGACTTCGAAGTGAAGACTAGTGATCAAGAGTGATACCAGCGGAAACCTACGACATTGGCTACGACCTCGGACATCGTTAGTGCTTAGTGAGTGTACCTAGTGCTTAGTGTTTGTACCTTGTACTTAGTGTTTGTACCCAGTGTTCGTGTCGGACATAGTGCTAGTGAATAAAGTCTCTAAAAGAGTCAGCAGGTCTTTCTCTCCAAATCGTTCGAACCCTAACACGTAACAATATATTCATTTATAGTTTGAAGTGATTGACTATTCACACTCATTGTTCATTTATCTGATTGAACGAGAACTGAACGCATCACTATTACTTTAAATATCATTATTTAAAGTTATAGTGAGTAGTGACATTAAATATCATTATCATTATTTTACAAAGTGACATTAGCTACTGTCAGTTGGCTTCGTTCAATTAAAAATACGACTATATTTGTTTTATTTCTCATGTTCCTTCATGATCACATTTATTTATTTATTTCACACACAATTATTAAAGAAAACTCTCAGATCCTTAATAAAATTAATCGTCATAACTAAACTATCCGTTTAGAAATATTCCTGATATACTTAGTTTACGAGAATAAAATTATAAACGAGAAGAATCGATCCGGAAATATTCGATTTCCGTATCGAATAATTTCGCAACGTCACTATTTATTACTTGTCATAACGCTGCAACACTGAAATTGTCAAATCTGGAATCGAATTAAAAGTCCGACTATAAATTTTGTTTTATTTTCAGTTCTTTTCTGTTTAGTTTATTTAAATGGTATTTATATTCAATATAAATGTTATCTCATTAAGAAATGGCCCAACAAGAAATATGCTGCTCAAAACTGAAGCAACCCGTCTGGGTGAACCTAAGCCATACAGAAAAAAATATCACAGCTAAAATATACACACACACAGCTAAATAATACTGTTGTCAAGCAGTATTGTGTTCCTGTTGGAGAGTAAGGTGACAGAGCTCCTGGGGGGAATGGGGGTAGGGCCGGCAACGCACTTGCGATACTTCTGGTGTTGCGGGCGTCTATAGGCTACGGTAACTGCTTTCGATCAGATGAACCATACGCTTGTTGGCCAACCTAGTTGTCTAAAAAAAATCTTATCACACAATTTTTGTAATATTTACAATAGCACGACCCGAGTTTCCTACTAAATATTTTAATTTTAACAACTTTTGACTCTTCCCTTTTATTTCTTATGTTTTTAGATTACTTCGTCGTGAGATTGATAATTTTCTTGCTGGGCAAGTTCTCGATATCGACCGTGATGACGTCACTATACCTGTACACGTCAGAGCTCTACCCGACGGAGTTCCGTCACAGTCTGCTCGCCTTCTCCTCGATGGTCGGCAGGGTAGGCTCTATAACTGCACCTCTAACTCCTGTACTTGTAAGTAGTAAATTGTAATACTTATAACTGTATAGTCACCGTTTCGTTTATGATGGTTAGGGACCGGATTATATGCATTTGCATATGCATTTGCTTATTTAAGCTATTCTCAGCGGTAATAGGATATTTTACCTAAGATCTAGTTATGATGTATATTATCGGTATATTTACAATATTACATAGCCGTGATTTGCACTCATTTTTCTACATACCTGAAAGTTTTAAAAAGCTTGAAACTCGCGGTCTGGCATTGACTGAATCTATCCAAACAACACCAAATTAATTTTACGTTGCCAATAACATTGCCGCACAAACTTTAAAAAAAACTTTGAAAACATATTGAACAATAACCCAGGTTTTGAAAGTTTGTGTCTAATTGTTAGTTTGGATAGGGACGGCTGAACTTTTGCCAGAAACTATAAGGGCCGATTTCACCGATTAAAATAATCGCGATTAGTTCGACGTAAACTCGGTTTACGCGTTTAACGGAGTTTAGAGCTCCAAATTGCATTTCACCAACAAAAACTAAACGCAGTTAGAGAATAACTGAGTTTAAATTCTAAACGACCGATTTTTGGCGTTTAGCTGTGTAAACGCGTTTTGTCTAGAGCTTCTAACGGTCTAACCTATTAAAAACAAATCTTGTCAAGTTGTCATATGATATATTCTGATACTCGAGTTTATAGTATTGTATTATATTATAAAAGCGTAGTTAGCGTAGTTAGTAGCGGTATTTCAAAGATGGAAAGAGCATTGTCACTAGCTTTTGAGGAAGACGAAGAGGATGAGTGTGTTCGTCGCCCAAGGCGCCCGAGATGGATACATGAGAGAGAAGAACGCTTCGACACTTTTGATGATCAAGACTTAGTAACAAGATTCCGTCTCACGAATTCAACAGTCCTGTCTGTACTGGAGTCTATTGAGGATAAATTAGAGTTTGCGTCCAATATGAATAACAGTATATCTCCGATCAACCAATTGTTATGTGCTCTGCGTTTCTACGCAACTGGGTGCTACCAAATAGATAAGATAGATAGATAAAAATGACTGCTAATATAATATAATATCATTACTAGCTGACCCCGCAATTGTTTTTATGAAAAATAAATTTATCTCAAACCTCATATTATAATATATAATTACTAGCTGACCCCGCAATTGTTCTTATGAAAAATAAATTTATCTCAAACCTCATATTATAATATACCTATCATTACTAGCTGACCCCACAATTGTTCTTATGAAAAATAGATTTATCTCAAACCTCATATTATATATATTTCATTACTAGCTGACCCCGCAATTGTTCTTATGAAAAATAAATTTATCTCAAACCTCATATTATAATATAGCTATCATTACTAGCTGACCCCACAATTGTTCTTATGAAAAATAGATTTATCTCAAACCTCATATTATATATAGGTATTTCATTACTAGCTGACCCCGCAATTGTTCTTATGAAAAATAAATTTATCTCAAACCTCATATTATAATATATCATGACATCTACGCTTAAATTTAAGGCGATGTTCACGTTTTATGTCACCAACCTTCGTTTTCGTAAACACGATTAAATTGTAGCTGGTGAAATCCGTTTAACGAAAACCAAGATTAGAATCGAACTATAAACTCGATTAAGCAAAACGTAGTTTTATTAAACTTAGTTTTCAATGCAAACGGTGAAATCGGCCCTAAGTACCCAAGTTAAAATTCTACCCATAGTTACCTCAGTCGATGTGGAGTGAACCTTTTCCACTTACAAAAATATTCTAAATGAGCGAAGATACAATGTCACCACTGAAATTTTGGAAAAATACTTGTTTACGTTTACAAAAAATTTAAATAATTTTAATGTCATGTTACGTTACTTATTTTCACCTATCAAAAAGTAATTTACTCATTGTATGCTGATTTTGAAATAAAAAAAATGAAAACTTACTTTCTTTTGGGGGGTGAAATTTATCATTTGATTTCGCATATTCTGCCTATTTCCGTGCATATATCAAGCATTTTTCATGCATATTTACCTGCATATAACAAGCTTTTTATGTTGCAACATAAAAAGCATATAATAATCCGGTCTCTAATGATGGCATTATTAATATTTAGCCTGAAATGTAAAAGTGACCGAAATACAATATGGGCTATATTGGTAAATAAAAGGCAGGCATTTTGTGTCGATTGTTTTAATAAATTATACGTGTATAATTACGTGTAGGTGTGTGTGTATGAACTGACTTCAAAAAAATGAGGAGGTTCTCAATTCTACTGCATTTTTTATTTGGAAAACTTTCATAATAAAACAGATGTACACATATTGATATATGCAAATAAATATTGAAATATGCAAGAAAATATTGAATACGGCTTCCATGATGGTAAGCGATTACCGTAGCTTATGCAACACCAGAAGCATCGCAAGCTCGTTTCCGACCCTTAATAATTTTAATCCGAATTACCCTAGGAGGTGGTCTGGTCACTTTAATCACCAATAGGAACACAAACAACACTGCTTGAAAGCAGTAGGTACTTTTTTGCCACAGCTAAATAATAGTCCGTATTATTTCGCTTCAGAGTGTAATATCCCACTACTGGGCATATGCTTCTTGCTCCATGTAGGAGAAGGATCAGAGCTTAATCCACCACGCTGCTCCAATGCGGGTTGGTGTATTATTTAGCTGTGGTAAGAAAACTTATTTTAAAAAGGCTTCTCTTCAGAGGAAAACGATATTTCTTAATATAAAACTTCAAGAGACATCAAGTGTGCCAGGTTTGTACCTAAAATAATTTTTTTTTGTAGATGGACTATTGGCACGGCATTCCATCTATAATGTTCGGCGGTATGGCTGTCCTCTCCGGTCTCCTGGTTCTCACACAGCCGGAAACTTTAGGCTCAAAAATGCCCAATACTTTAGCGGAAGCTGAGGCCATCGGCAAACCGAAGTGAAGTACATAACACGAGTTGAGACCGCCTCTAGATTTATTATAATATAATGTTCGTATATCGCAATAAAACGAAACGTGGTTATATTTTGATATTTTTAAGTATCTAGCAAGTTAGTATTGGAGGAGGCCTTTACCAACCTGGGGACCTTATTTAACCTAAGTAATTTAGCATAAGTAAAAGTAAATATAAGCAACTAGTAAAACTTTAAAATAATAAATTAATAATAATTTTTAAGATATATTGTAGCATGGTCAAATAAAGGCTTTTTTATTTCATTTTTTATTTATTTTCCAAATTAAGTTAGAATATTAAGGCTTTCCTTGGTAAAGGAAAAATAAAATTATTTACAATCTTTTTACTTATAAATGTTAATTTCTTACATTAATTTGTAAACAAATTAAAAATGCAATATAAATATCTCACTATATTCATTAAAATACTTCGATACAAAATATATTCTTTTCAAACGTCTATTTATAAAAATATACACACTACACTGGCACAGTTTTTTCATTCACTTAATATTATTTATAGCTTATCGTAACATTAATAAATCACTTTTGCTTTCAAATCCTCATTTAAAATAAAGCCTATTTCAATAGTTCTCATTTCTATTTCTTCTCTAGAGTCTACTGTCCGATTATAAATAACGCGCACACTCAACTGCCTCCAGTACGGTGAAATTTTTCTCGGAAGTCCGGAAACACACACACATGAAATAAAACACAAACGCACGGACAATGACATCAGTTGTCATGTCATGTCAGGCTTGCAGACAAGTACTGTGACTACTGCATCAACATGGCACTTAGTATTTATCTTCTATAAACGGTCTGAGCTACTTCGTCACGCATTGCTGGCGTTGTTGTCTCCTGGAGCATCGATGCGCTCTGCATCACTAACTCTGTCTGGTAGCGCGGTTCTGCTCGTGTCTGGTAGACAGAGAGTCAGCAATGCTGTCCCTAACGCTGCCAATGCGAAGGTCAAACTTGGTAAACCTAACATGTATTTTTCCTGAAAAAAAAGATAATTCTAAGTTTTTGTCTTAAACTCAACGCGTTTTACGAGAAAGAAATCCTATGTTGGACATCTGGAAACATATAATATAGGCACAAATGGCCACATAAAGTCAAACGCTTATAAGGCCTATTATTATTTTTGAAATAAGCGGGGACTGAATGTGCGACTGCAATCATAAAAAACAAAGAATTTACAAGACTTGTTTTAAACAATGTGATAGTTAATTTTTTTGCTAAAATAACACATGTAAAATGAAATTTAGAGTAAAAAATTTTTTTTACATAAATTATTAAACATGAAAAATTCTAAAAAATTAAATTCTAATATTAATTTACCAGTAATGGTGCTTGAGGAGCCAATACAGACCCAAGACGACCAACAGTGTTGGCAATATTAGTGAGGGAGTTACGAGACGTGGTCGGGAACAACTCCATCGCCACCACGTATACTGAGAATACGCCATAACTGCTGCACATTTTGCCCGCCATGTAGAAAATTACGGAAACCCACCAAACAGCTGTGGAAATAAATGTAATTAACTAGTCATAATTATGCTCAAAATTCTAACAATTACGGTGAAAGTTAAATTTTTTTTTCTAACTAAGTCGGCAAACAAGCGTACGGCTCACCTGATGGTAAGCAAATACCGTAGCTTATAGACGTCTGCAACACCTGAAGCATCGCAAGCGCGTTCAAATTCAAATTATTTATTTCGTCATATGGTGGTTATTACACACTTAACGAAAGTAAAAAAAAAAACAAAATCATTTACAAAAAAAAAACGTTCGTTTCGTTGCCGACCCTATCCCCAATTCCCCCAGGAGCTCTGGTCACCTTACTCACCAACAGGAACACAACGCTGCCTGCTTGAAAGCAGTGTTATTTAGCTGTGAACACACACACACAAAAAGCTTAGACATAAAATTAATTAGCTAAACAATACTTGAAACAAATCATTAATTGATGGCAGAGTAAACAAAAACAGAAGATTGAACTCACATTTATGGACAAAAGCCGACGTCATAAAGAACAGTGCACACAGACAGTACGCCACACATATCGGCGTTTTTCTACCGAACCTTGTCAAAGTAAAAGCAGTGACTATTCTCGTGGGGACATCGACGAGCATCATGATAGAGTAGTTGAGGAACTTGCTGCCAGAGATGCTGGTGGCGTAGATGATGGCCCCGCTGTGCACGAATATACAGGAAAAGAAGCAAGCTGCCATGATAGCCATGCGAACTACGATGGCTTTCGACCGCAGAACGGAAAATATTTGTGGTCTTTCGGTTTCGGGCTGACCGTTCTGAAAAATGAATACATTATTATTTAGTTTCTTATTAAAGTATTCTTCAAATCAATTTTCAATCGACATGTTACAAATTTTAAATATGTTTATATTCCTAGTACAGAGCTGTATCATGCATGTCTATATCTCTCGTAGGAATATTTAATTGAGGTAGAGTATAGCAGGCTCTATCTTGCTTTAAATTTGGAACATCCCGTCTGGTTCCCCAGACCGGCTGTTTTTAAAAAAAATATAATATGATTAAACGGCAAACAAGCGTTCGGCTCACCAGATGGTAAGCAATTACTGTAGCTTATAGAAGCCTGTAACACCAGAAGTATCGCAAGCGTGTTGCCGACCCAATCCCCAACCCCCCCCCCCAAGAGCCCCCCAGGAGTATCTAAAACTTACAGAAAATTACAGATAAATTAAACTGCTTTTAAGTAGTGGCCGGGGCCCGGACGTTCAGACGTCCGGGCCTACCGCCGAGGCGGGGTGGAGACTGCTAACGCGACCCCATCTCATCCCACTCAGGCGGATGTCTGCTCACACGTGAATGGTTTTCAGTCAGTAGGAGTCTGACATAACCCTCTGGTGCCCCCGCGCCGGAAGGTATCCGTGATGGATTTTCCCCACGTTAAAAAAAAAGTGTTGTGTTCCTGGAGGAAGGTAAGGTAGGCAGAGCTCGTTAATAATAAATAAATAAATTTTACATTAGAATAATTTATTTGGAATTTTTTGGTTTTCAACCTGTACCTCCTCTGCCTTACTTCTCTCTTCAGTGATATTCGTCAGCATTTCCTTTGCTTTGTTGGAAAGCGTTATATTATTAATTTTCGCTACTTTATTTAATACTCGAACCGCTTCATCGTTTTTATTGTGCGCTAACAGCCATCTCACTCCTTCGTCGACGAGAAATATGTAAAACAGCTAGAACGAGTGATTCGTAGTTTTGTACAATTATTGTAAATTGTTTTTAACTCTAATTATTGTAAAAAATATAAATCCACTTCCACCACTTCAACACTTCAGCCTATCACAGTCCACTGTTGGACATAGGCCTTCACAAGTTCGCGCCCGACATTATGACGCGAACTCATGTGTGTTGCCCATAGTGACCACGCTGGGCAGGCGGGTTGGTGACCGCAGGGCTGGCTTTGTCGCACCGAAGACGCTGCTGCCCGTCTTCGGCCTGTTTAATTCAAAGCCAGCATGGATGGTTATCCCGCCATCCGTCGGCTTTTTAAGTTCCAAGGTGGTAGTAGAACTGTGTTATCCCTTAGTCGTCTCTTACGACACCCACGGGAAGAGAGGGGGTGGCTACATTCTTTAGTGCCGTAACCACACAGCACATATAAATATAAATATCAACTTATAATATTTTAAAGGTTTATCATATACGCCGTGTTGGCGCAGCGGCAGCACTGGATTGCGATTGGCTGTTGCGCGGGTGGTTGCAGGTTCGATCCCCGCACACGACAGCATTTGTATTGGCCATGCAGATGTTTGCCGTGGTCTGGGTCTTTGTGCAGTCCTTGTGGGTCTCCCCACCGTGCCTCGGAGAGCACGTTAAGCCGTCGGTCCTGGTTGTTATCATGTACACCTGATAGCGATCGTTACTCATAGTAGGGAATATATCCGCCAACCCGCATTGGAGCAGCGTGGTGGATTATGCTCCGATCCTTCTGCGACATGGGGAAGAGGCCTGTGCCCAACGGGATAATACAGGCTGAATCGTGATCGTGATCGTTATCATATACGTATTTAGTACATATCATTCAAACTATGTTTTATAAACATCTAATTTTCTCCAAGACACAGCTACTTTCCTGTCTAGCCCAATGATCTTGATAAATTAAAATCAATCTATTAAAAAGTAAAATACCACAATTAGGAGAGGTGCGTAAATTGCGCGCATCATATGTCTCCAATACGGAATTTTCCAGGCTATGAGTCCAAAGAATGCGCCGCCCAAGCTGGCCAAAATGTCTGATATGCAAGAAAACGCGACCCTGTTCTCCTGACTTACTAATTCTAAAGCTGAAACATAAAATATTTGCTATCTAGAAAGCTTACAAAAGAAAAAACTAAAAAATAAAAAAATTGCGTGCATACAAAGTACACATGTCAGAAGTGAAACATCTTTAGCAAAGTAATTTAAAAAAATAAATAAAAAAAAAAACGAATTGAAAATACAAAAAAAAAAACAAATTGAAAAAAAAATCCAACGTCACGCGGTGTTCCCAGGCGGTCACCCATCCTAGTACTAACAGCGTGACGCGTTGCCGCGTTAGCGGTCGCTCAAATTTTACCCCTCTTGCGCTTAAAGCAGTTTCACTTCAAAAAGTGTGTGTGTGCAATTCAAACAATAGAAATGAAACTTCTGAAAAGTAGTAGGAAGGTAGGTCGCTGCGTTTTGTTCTATCGACGATGATCACGATCTCGTGAAAAAGGTCGTAAGCGCCTTGCAAAACGCGTCGCTTACGCGTTTTGAGCTGTAATGTATTCTATCTCATTCATTAACGTGTTTGTTTCTTTAGCGTGACGCATTTTTGTTTCATCAAGTTTCAAATCGCAACGATTCTAAAGAAGTTTCACTTCAATAGCTTCCCAATAAATTAATGTTCCACTAGAGATAATTTTTGCTGTGTCGTTACGGCAGTAAAGAATATAGCCACCCTCTCTCTTCCCGTGGGTGTCGTAAGAGGCGACTAAGGGATAACAGTGGGGATAACACAGTTCCACTACCACCTTGGAATTTAAGAAGCCGACCAACGGCGGGATAAGCATCCAATTGCTGGCTTTGAAATACACAGACCGAAGACGGGCAGCAGCGTCTTCGGTGCGACAAAGGCAGCCCTGCGGTCACCAACCCGCCTGCCCAGCGTGGTGACTATGGGCAACACACATGAGTTGACGTCATTTTTGGCGCGAGCTTGTGGAGGCCTATGTCCAGCAGTGGATTGCGATAGTCTGAAGTGATGATGATAATTAGATATAATAATAATTACCACCATTGTTATCACTAATAGATCTAGTGTTAAGATTTGGCAGCTAACATGTAATTTTCAAAGTGCTATTGTAAATAATATTAGTTCGATAGCCGTGGCATACATTTTACTAGTTAGTAGGGAATATTATTTTATTAAAATCTGAAAATCATATCATCAAAAGTGACAGCGTGAAATTAGAACAGGGCCGTTTCACTCATTAACCCTTTCGCGGACGCTACGCACAGAGTACAACGCTACGTAATAGTACGTCAGAATGTAAAATTATCATATGGCACAACGTACCAAGACGTTAAAAAAATACGATCTTCTACACCAGCACGTTCATTTCCGATGAACTTTAAAGCAAAAGCCCTAATATGTGCATCTTGTGTCACAACATATCCAATATTCTAAACTTTACTGTTATATTGAACACGTATTTGCGTATGTCAAAAAGATGGACGGTTAGTTCTAAACGGTAACGTTACACACGCACGAGCAACGTGTCAGTACGAATTCCTCTCGCTACCCGCATCCCTGCATTTAGTAGTAACTGCATTAACATACTAGTAGTGGTAGTTTTAATGACAAAACGTACGTATTGTTTTGTTATCGATGACGTGATAAGACGTTTCTCTCGTAAAGTCTCCAAAACATTAATATCATGCGAGCACTAATTTTTTGTGTCATCTTGAACACTAAGTTCTTCACGTTCTGTCCGCGAAATTGTTAATATTGTCATCAACGATGGATGTTCTTATAATTTCACAGCACTGATTATTGACATGGTAATTATCTAGTTTTCACTGTGCCATTCGGTTTACAAGCATTAATTTGAGGAAAATATATATGCATTTATGGAATTTCTTACGAAATATTATAATTTAAGTGACCTAATATAACTATATTATTTTAATTGCAGTTTAAACGCATTTTAAATATGTTTTTTCCAACTCACATAAAACCATAGACGCGTTGCCGTATCCCAGTGCAGTTTCCAGAAACTCCAGTACTATTAACATCCAATAATCGAAAGCGAAGGACTTTAGCACGCCAGCCGCGCCCACCATTAGCGGCGTGCCAACAATTATCACCTTTCTACCGTATCTGAAGAACAAAGCCATCATGAGTGATAAGATTAGCACGCATTCGTATTCAGCCTGTAACATCCCAAAGCTGGGCATATGCCTCTTTCTGCATAGTAAGACCAGGTTAATCCACCACGCCACTCCACTGTGGGTTAGCGGATATGTTCCCTACTATGAGTAACGATCGCTATCAGGTATTTAAAATAACAACCAGCACCAACGGCTTAACGAGTTCGTAACGGGGGACGGCGTGCTCTCCGAGGCAAGGGGAGACCCTCAAGGATAGATATCCAAAACGGAAAGAAATATTTGTACAAATACAAATATCCATCCCGAGCGGGAACGAACGCCGCAAACCGTCGGTGTTTTAGGCGACTACTCGTACCACAGACCACTATACCAGAGCGGTTGTTGTGTTGTAAGATAACCACATAATTATGATAAAAAATTAATAACTTTTTAAATCTGTTATCACACAATTAGTATTATTTTTTATTAGTATAATGCGGTTCAGTTTTAAGAGTCAGTCAGATTTAAAATATAAACTGTTGTGAGATTTGAATAGGAGATTTGTTATTATATATAATTATATTTATTTTAATAACAAGTATGTCCAACATACATAGATGTCCTCAATTTGGCGAGGAATATTTCGCCCGTCCAATCCACATTCACATTCAGCCTCGGTGATTTAGCGCAGATCATCCGTCCAGCATATTAGAGGACGACCCACACTGCATTTGCCGACACCCAATCTCCATTCCAAAACATTGCTGCTAGCAACGCTACCCAGTAGCTCATATAAGTCGTATAATTTATGACATGCTAGTGCGGTGTCGTAGCTTAAGTTTTCGCTATCGTAGTTACAAAATTAAAGTAAAGACTCTACCTGTCTGAAATTAATCCTGAGATAACGAATGAGAAAACTAGTCCCAGGTTGTGGACGGTTCCAATCAGCGTTCTCTTCCACGGCTGACAGCCCAAGTCGAACTGAAAAGATTCGACAAACGTTTTACGCTTACCGTTAATTTTAGTGTTAAAAGAAATTAATCGGTTTAGTAGCAGTAAAAGGAGGTTATTATATCTATTCTTTTGATTGCGTAATTTTTGTAGTACATACTCAATAATTATTTATCTCTAAAAATTATTGAAATTACTTTTATGTTTTTACTATTTTACCTGATAAACAAATACACACAAAATCAAACTATAAGTACCTACATAAAGTATAATTAATGTGAATTTATGTTTAAAAATTATAAAGTTAATCTATAATTAACTGCACTAACTAGGGGATTTCCATTGCCAGTCAAAGACATCTTCTCTTTTACAGAAGAAAGGTTAAGCCTTAACATAATAGTCCGGGATTCCTAGTACATTTTTTTCACTTGATTACTATCAAGCTAATTTTCCGGGAGTAGCTTCATTTTCATGTATCATGAGACGAACAAAAAATTCCTCTACGAAAATTCTCGATTGTGGTAGGTAATAGAGTTAGCAGGGGATAGAGCAGCAGTGAGCGCAGGACCGGGATAACATTCCAATCAATTTGTAGGACAATACTACTATTAAATTAAATAAATATTAACTAAAAGAACAAAATTTTACCTTGACCTTACGAGGTCATCAAAAATTATTACTAACCAGCTGATTTTTTTTCATTATAATCTGTTTCACTGCAGAATTTTGTACCAAAAAGGAAGGTCATTAGAAAGTGCTTATTTTTTAAAATCACTAGGATGACAAGCAGGTGTACAGCTCATATAATTGTAAGCTGATACTGTAACCTACGGATACCTGCAACATCAGAAGCATTGATAGTGCGTTACTGGTTCCAAGTTCCAACCCGTAACTCTACTACTCAGAAACTCTGGCTATCTTACCACAGGAACACAATCTATTCTATTTCTATAATAAAGCTGAAGAGTTTGTTTGTTTGATTGTTTGTTTGTTTGTTTGTTTGTTTGAACGCGCTAATCTAAGGATCTACTGGTCTGATTTGAAAAATTCTTTCAGTGTTAGATAGCCCATTTATCGAGGAAGGCTATAGGCTATGTATCATCACGCTAAGACCAACAGGAGCGGAGTCCACGCCGACGAAGTCGCGCGCAGAAGCTAGTATTGTATATACATGGTTATACAATACAATATATACATATATATGGTTACAATACAATATATATGGTTATATAGAAACTGTATGGAACAGTCTATGGTTGAGTGAGAGATGACATGTGAGGGAAGGTTATGAAGGAAACCAAACCCAACGAAAGTCGATCTAACACTAAGTTTATTCTCATAAATTAAATTAAATACTGAAATATCTGCGTAATTATGCATCTATGTCAAAGTAATTGATTACACCTATTTTTAATGATAAGCAGTATCATAATGTAGACGATAATGAAGCGGCAGGGGGCATTTTATCTTGATTGGATAACGAGCGCGTATCACGAACAATAGCAGTAACGTGATAACAAGACACGTATCGATTGCTTGTTTACATTATTTTGCGGTTTTGCGTAATTGAGCATCGTATCAATGTGACTATTGATTTTTATTTTAAAATATAAATAAATAAAATAATAAATAAAGGCTTGATACTCAAAGGCCCCCAGTAGGATTTTCTCCTGTGACAAATATCTATAATATAGATTCTATATGGACAATACAAATGTCTGTCATGAGCGAGGATCGAACCCACGACCGCTAGCTTTGGAAAATAATTTGTGGCCACTCCTTTGTTGCCCCGAGGCCTCTATCTCTAAATCCGGCCCTGCTCACACACATTAGAACGTTTCTTACCTAATATAATGCTTTAAATATTAAAGATAAATAGCGCATTTTCCCAAATTAAATAGTAAGGAAACCACGATAATAGGTATAATTATAGAAAAATTATCATCTTAAAAAAGGTAACAAGAAGTAATCGAGGTGATTATAGAGAATGTTATTATTATAATAGTCAAGTAATGAGTTACTATCACTTTTTATGTTAATATACATCGAATTATATAATTATTTTAAATTCAGTCGCGAGAAATTAGCAAGATCAGGATTTTTTTTCTGTAAATAGTTTTGTTAACTGCTGTATTTTAACTGTATTTATAGTCATGCACATATATAACGTATCGCGCACAATTTGTCTTTTAAGATATTTAGTCACAGACATAATACAAATAGTACCTAATATTATGCACATACGTCAAGTACGTATTAAAACAATTTCTGTCATCCGTTTTGCCAACTCGTATAACGTAAATACTATGTATTCAGTTTTCATAACACGACAGCAAGTATTTCATTAATTACACTTGTAATACTGTCGTATTCAAATGACGTCTTGTCGTATTATTTATTTTGAAATATAAATAGTCTATAAGCTATTTTTTATTTTTAAATTGCAAAAATTTAAGTTCTTGCCGCTACTGCCACAGATAAGTAAATAGTACTACTAGTACAGTAGTACTACTAGTAGTAGTAGTAGTACTAGTAATAGTAGTACAGTAGTAGTAACTGCCCTCAAAGAAAAAAAAATTGATGTCACAGAAAATCAGTTACGACGTATGATTTAGTACATTTTACGTTCTCTTGTTTTATTTTGTTTTTTGAATTTAGAATGTATGCATTTATTTCAGTGTCAAACTTTCAAATAACGTTATTTATTATGTTTTTTTTTTATTATTTATTAAGACAAAAGTTTCTACACAGATATAAAGATACCTGTTTGTATCTGTGTATATCAGTACCTTAGCAATGACGCTAAAACTAAATGTAGTCTTCATAGACGACGCACTTGACCTTGATATTATAAAACTATGTATTATCTATACTATATAATATACTAATATAATAAAGCTGAAGAGTTTGTTTGTTTGTTTGTTTGAACGCGCTAATCTCAGGATCTACTGGTCCGATTTGAAAAATTCTTTCAGTGTTAGATAGCCCATTTATCGAGGAAGGCTATATATCATCACGCTAAGACCAGTAGGAGCGTAGCACCAATGAAGAATGTTTAAAAATCGGGTTTTTTTTCCTTTTGACAGCTTCCGCTGCGTAAACGGTTAAAGTTTCGCACAAATCATGTATGACAGAATTGGTACTATTCAACGCGGACGAAGTCGCGCGCAGAAGCTAGTAACAAATATTCCTACTATACAGAGTATCTGTGTCAGTACCTCGGCGACAATGCTGTTGTAGTCCTCGTAGAGCACGTCCTCGCACTCGACCGTGGCGCCGGTCTCGTTCAAGGCAGGTCGGCGACACGACGCGTTCGTTGCGAAGTGCATCGCGTAGCCCGGGGTTGACTCGCACTCTGGGATGCGGCATCTGAAAAATATACACAGGACGCTACAGCTTGTAATATCCCACTGTTGGGCACAGGCCTTTTTTCCCCATGTTGGAGATGGATAGAGCTTAATACAGCACTCTGCTCCAATGCGGGTTGGCGGATATATTCCCTACTATGAGTAGGTAACGATCGCTATCAGGTGTACATGATAACAACCGGGACCGACGGCTTAACGTGCTCTACGAGGCACGGTGGGGAGACCCACAAGGACTGCACAAACACCCAGACCACGGCAAACATCTGTATGACCAATACAAATGTTGCCGTGTGCGGGAATCGAACCCGCAACCGCCCGCGCAACACCCACAAACCAGTGCTGTGACCGCTGCGCCAACGCGGAAAAATACACACAGGACACATATACACTATAAAATTATAAAGCTCAAAAGTTTGTTTATTTAAGCGTGCCAATCTAAGAAACTATGATTCGAATTAAAAAATATTTTTGTGCTGGATAGATCATTTACCGAGAAAGTCCATTGTCTGGGCATTGCTAGTATAAAAAATTTGGTTGGAAGAAATGGCTGGTCAACCCATTGTAACACAATCTGACAAACGTTGCAAATCGTCATTATACTACTTTTGAAGTGAAACTTCTTTAGGCGCATGAGGGGTAAAAATTTTACGGATCAAACGCGTCACAGCGGCGTCTAGCGCGTAACACCGCGTGACGTTGGCTCTTTGTATTTTCTTAAAATTAGATTTTTTATTAGTTTGCCAAAGTAGATTCACTTGTTTGTCGTTTTTCGTTGCCAACGCGCTGGCGATGCTTGTAGTGCTGCAGGCGTCTGTAGGCTGCGGTAATCGCTAACCATCAGGAGACCCGTACGCTTGTTGATAAATAAAATAATCTAATAAAATCTATTACTAAATGTTCTACTCAACGCAAAACTCAAGAACAGGTGAAACTTTCAGAAAAAGTAACGATTATTTTAACTTTACGTGATTGAAAATCTAGTTAAAAATAGAAATTTATTACTCGTTTATATAAATTAATTTTAAGCGTAATAAAAGAAAATAATTAATTATCATTAACCATCTCGTACACGTGTCGCAAGTCCTATAAAACAATCGTACATAAATATTGCTCGTAAATGTTCGTAAACGTATTTAGTGAAACAGTAAACGTTTTATTGGCGATATCTTTTAATGTTAATACACGTTTGCTTTCTCGAGAAGAGTATTAAATTTTTTAATTAGGTACGTTAAATACACATTTCAGTTGGATAAACTTATTTGGAATTGCAATATAAATTATGAATAAAAAAATCGGCCAAGTGCGAGTCGGACTCGCGCACGAAGGGTTCCGTACCATTGACTAGGTATATTGATTTTAATATCGGGCAAAAAGCGGCTAAAAAAATCACTTTTGTTGTATGAGAGCAAAAATAGGCAAAAATGACGTTTTTTTTGTATGGGAGCCCCCCTTAAATATTAATTTTATTTTAATTTTATTATTTATTATTAAAGTAAAAATAGAACTGAGTATTTTGTGAATATTTCAAGTGCCTACCTGTTGCCATTATTGATATCGAGCAAAAAAAGGTAAGAAAATCGCGTTTGTTGTATGGGAGCCCCCCTTAAATATTTATTTTATTTTGTTTTTAGTATTTGTTGTTATAGCGGCAACAGAAATACATAATTTGTGAAAATTTCAACTCTCTAGCTATAGCCGTTCTTGAGATACAGCCTGGTGACAGACACACGGACGGACGGACGGACGGACGGACAGCGAAGTCTTAGTAATAGGGTCCCGTTTTTACCCTTTGGGTACGTAACCCTAAAAATTAAAATAAATATGATGAACACATAACAAATGTTTAAAATAGTAAAGATTATTTTTTTTGATTTTTTGTTTATTCCTTGAGAATTGATTTTCATTTAAGGCCCCCGGTATGAAAAAAATATGAGGTGTAAAATCTATTGAACGAATGACCTCGTTACGTTTTTTTTGCCTTTCACTTTTCAGGCGTTATTATTAAGTTGCTCCAACGCCATCTATCGAAAACTAAGAAAACGTCGTCGATGGGCGACGACGTTTTCTAATAACGGCATCGATCGATCGATAGAAGGCGTTATTTGATTGGTTTATTTACCATTTGATATGGTATTAATCTTTGTCTAACATATACATGGTATGGTGAAATACCAAAGGTACTTGAATTTTGATCAATTAGTTAACATGCTAGCATACCATACTCACAAGCAACACTTAATGTTATCTTTACCTATACGGAACCTCAGCGGCAGTGAAGACATAGTTATAGTTGCACATGCTGAGGAATGAGTCTCTGAAGGCGAGCAGGAACAACAACAGGAGCTGGTACTTGCCGAAGCTGCCCAGTTCACTGAGGATGCCGTCCAGGTTGAATTGCCCATCGCGCTCGTTCGCCATGTTTGACTGGACCGACATCTAGAACCAATAAGTTGATATTTGATTCTGCCTGTAGCATCCCACAGCTGGGCATAACCCTTTTTATCCACATAAGAGAAGAGAGCTTAATCTACAACAATGCTTTATTGCGGGTTGGCGGTTATATTCCCTTCTATGAGTAACGAGCGCTTTCAAGTGTTTGTGATAACAACTCTCTGATGCTCGGTAGAGAAACGCGTCCCTATGCGTTAGACAACCAGGCCGGAAAGAAATACTTGTAAAAATACAAATATCCATCCTTAGCGGGAATTGAACCCGCAACCTCTAGTATTTAGGCGATGCGCACGCGTACTTACCATTGCACTAGACTTACATACATTGTATACATAGAGCGCGCCCAACAAAGTAGGAACAGTAGGCACAGGTGTGAACAATATATTTTCGTTCCCGCCGCGAGCGCTTCTAGTCGTAGTTGATTGCTAGCAAGGTGCGTTTCTCTAGAGATTTTTTCATATATTTACGTATAAAAATTGTTAAATGTGCAGTTTGATCTTGCAAAACTACTGTAATTTATACTCTGAGGAATAATTTCACGGAGGTCATCGACCAGCCTGTCAGTTCGCTCATTGAACGTAGATATTTAACGAATAAACTCATACAATTATGTAATTGTATGTAATATTAAAGTGACATTTATTTTGAATAATTTTAACAACACACCTTTGTATATTGTTCGATGTACTTGGACGGAAGTCATCAGTAGTTTCGGCGCAGACTCATTTTAACTGAAAAAAAAAAATTCGTTAATTTCATGAAGTATTATCGGTTTATTTTCACGAAAATCTAAAATATACGTAGTGTAATTGAAGTGAAATAAGAATTAATAGGTACATGTGTTGCTGCAAAATTGAGAACGGCTAGACCATTTCGGCCACCTTTTTAAAATACATTTTGTAATAATTTGATTCCTAAGGAATAAAAAAGTTTAAAAAAAAACGTAACCATTATTCCAACTACATAATATACTGGTTTAATAGTCCGCATGTCGGACGTATGTCATAGTAGGAGATCTGAACTAGAGACGACCTTCACCCATCTGTTTAATAAATGAAAATTGTTTTATGTTTCCATTAGTAAATAAACAAATAAGCCGCGAGCGGGTTGGCTGAAAATTTCTTGTCTAGGCTAATAAATTCATATATAATAATAATAATAATAATAAGCCTTTATTTACTGAAGGATAGTATAACATATGTATATATATATAAGCACTCGTCGTCGGTAGCCGTTCTCAATCCCCAGTGTGTCTCCTGACATAGGCCTCCTCCATTCCCTTCCATATTTTCCTATCTATGGCCTTTCTCTGCCATGTAGTCCCTGCCAAGGATTCGATGTCATCTACCCATCTGAGATGTTGCCGTCCTCTTTTCCGTTTTCCATCCCTTGGGTACCAGTCCGTGATATCATTGGTCCATTTCCGAAACTTGTTTCTTGCCATGTGGCCGCACCATCGCCATTTCTGTTCTCTAATTTTCGTTTTAACATCATATATTTTTGTTTTTGTTCTAATTGTAACTAATCGCTGTCTGTCTTTCCTCTTTATATGCAATATACTTCTTTCTATTCCGTGTTGGCATGTTTCTAGTTTTTCCATATTTCTTTTAGTCAAAGCCCACGTTTGGCATCCATAAATCATACATGGCAAGATACATGTATCGTGTAATTTAGTCTTGGCAGTCATTGGAATGTCCCTGTTTTTCATTACATCCTTAAGAGCCCAAAACCTTTTCCACGTGTTACAGACCCGTCGATCCACTTCTTTGTTATTTTGATCATTTGGTGAAATGATTTGGCCTAGATAGACATATTCGTTAACATATTCTATTTCTAACTGGTTTACATAGATTTTTTCTCTATTTGCGTTGCTCATAATTTTTGTTTTTGTCGTACTCATGGTAATAAAAATAATAAATTCATATGGATGTATACAACTATACACGGTGTATATACCAAAATAACCTTTTATAAAAATTTTGTCTGTCTGTTTGTTCCGGCTAATCTCTGAAACGGTTGGACTGATTTTCACGGGACTTTCGCTGGCAGATAGCTGGTGTAATAAGGTGTAACTTAAGCTACTTACTTTTATTTTAGACACATATTTATTTTATAGCTCTGCGAACTGAACAATAACTTTTTTGTAAAATTCCACGCGGACGAAGTCGCGGGCACAGCTAGTTATCGATATATATCAAACTTCTGTCACGCTGTGGACGGTCGACAACAATGTGTGAATTTTTTGTAAAAAACTGTCACTGCCTGTTGGTAAGTGTAAACTTCCGCACAGTTGCTAGCTATTTTATTACAAAATTGCAACAATTAAAATGCATTATACAAAAGTTATGTACTCTATGATGTAGGTACTTCGAAAACCTAATTACAACAGAAAAATATTTCTGTACGAACCTATACATATATTATAGTTTTAATAGACTTCTAAATAGGACGTTTTCAATTTGAATTAATTTTCTTTTGGTTTAGACCTTTAGAGCCTAGAGTATTTGGAAGAAGAATTTAATATTTCACACAATCAATTAATTAATAATATTTCAATAATTGGGACCACGTGTTGGCAAACGCAGTGTGAGACGCCCTCCGGCTCGCTCTGGACCGACGATCTACGTAAGATTGCCGGTGGTGGCTGAATGAGGATTGCGGAAAACCGGGATGTTTGGGGCGAACTTGGCGAGGCTGCCAGAACTGGACTGCGATAGGCTGAAGTGAAGTGATGTCAATAAATTACTTATATCTTTAAATATTTCTGTCCATGAACTTGCATAGGTAGGTACACCTGATTCCTAGAAAAGTCCGACCACATTTTTTCACCACATGATACATATTGTTAAACATTTTTGAAAGCTGAACATATCAACTGCTGATACTCACCATATTTGACAAAAGGAAATATTTTTGTGGTTTCAAATAATCCAGAAACACAAGACTGACAAAGACACTTTACTATTGTAAATATTTCTGCAGCAATGAGAGCCGTCACAAAAATAACTAATGTTTATATACTTTCAGTACTATTACTGTGTACGCCATACAACAGTCGAAGCAAGGTACTGATTTATGCATTTGTTTACATACACGACATGATTAATTATAATTATTATCTGTGGTTTCTCTCGATCTTTGAAACTTTTTAAAATTGTTTTTTTAATGTTTAATACTTCTCCACTCTTTAAGTCGTAGCATGATAATATATTATAGCCTACACATTTTAATCGTATCTATGAAAAAACATGGAATTGACAAATTGTCGTACTCCGTAGCATTATAAGAATCAGACCAGAATAAATTTAAAAAAGTGTGCGTGTCAGCTCCGACGCACGACTGGAGTTTACTTTTTCAGATCGACTGTCTAAATATGCACAAAAAAGACTTTATAGTCTAAGAAAAAGATTAATACCATATCAAAAATGAGTGATAAATAAATGAATCAAATAAATGGCATTATTAGAAAACGTCGTAACCGATAGCGTCGTAACCGTCGTAGCCGGTACCGTCGTAAACGTCGTAGCAGATAGATAGCGCGCAAAAACGTAACGAGGTCATTCGTTCAACAGATTCTACATCTCATATTTTTTTCATACCGGGGGACTTATATGAAAAACGATTCAAACTCCAAAAATTCACTTTGTTTAGCTATGCTTCAAAAGTTGTGTAAAAATAGTCATTTTACAATACATTATTTAAGTAAGAATTAGTAAAAATCTCGACAGTTACTCTTCAAAAAATGTTAACAAAATTTCAATATTACGTATGAAAAAAATATTTGTACATCTATTCAAAAAGAATAGATATTGATTTTGAAATCTGTAAATGAAATACCACATCTTTACGTCGTTGTAAATCACAGATCCACTGAGGCATTACATTAAACCATATATACATAATATTAATATATGCCTATGGATTCAGCTCCAATTCTTCTCCTGCATGGAGAAAGAGGTCTGTACCCAGCAGTGGGATGTTACGGGCTGAATTATATCCTATCGTAGAATGTCTGTACTTGTAATATTGCAATTGTGGTATGCAATAAAGAGTGCTATTGTTGTTGTTGATTATAATTCTATGCTATTAAAAGATTGGTCATAGCTGAGACACAAGATGAGTTTGTAGATGTTGTAGATGAGGTTTTAGATGTCTATGACTTATTTTATTTACTTATTCATGATAATGGTATTGTGATGATGTGCTGTGGCAGTATTATTTTAGACGAATGTATCAAAACAAGAGAACTAATCTATCTATACTAATATATAAAGTTGAAGAGTTTGTTTGTTTGGTTGTTTGTTTGTTTGTTTGTTTGTTTGTTTGCACGCGATAATCTCTGGAACTACTGGGCCGATTTGAAAAATTCTTTCAGTGTTAGATAGCCCATTTATCGAGGAAGGCTATAGGCTATGTGTCATCACGCTAAGACCAATAGGAGCGGAGCAACAATGAAGAATGTTTTAAAATCGGGTTTTTCTTTTTCCTTTTGTGAGCTTCCACTGCGAGCGCTGCGTAAACAGTTAAAGTTTCACAAAAATCATGTATGACAGAATTCTTCCTATTCCTAATACGCGGGTAGAAGGTAATTGCAATATAAAACGAATAAATGTGACTTTCATGTTTGAAACTGAATCACGTGTTATTGCGTTCACTTGAAGTCAATCATTCAGTGACCTCGTAGTGAAAATGTATGAACATTGAACTTTTTATTAGGTACGATATTAACGAGTATTTCTATTATTATAAAAGGGTTTTTTGTATGAAACCGAATGAACGTCCTAAAGTAATATGTAGACAAATATATATAAATCGCCGACACCTATGAACGCGTATAATTTTCGAACGGCAGCACGAAATGGGATAATTCTTTTTTTTGTGACTGGTGTTGTCAGAACACAGTCACACAGCTTGTATAACAGATTGTATGAAAAAAAATCGATGCGTTCACGACAAAAATATATGGTGGTATGAACTTGACCTTTTGAAACCTTTTAATTTATAATACTGTAATAACGGCAATCGTCTGTTGCTTAAATAAAGGTTGAGGGAAATTGGTTTTGTTTGAGAAAAATTTAAGATTTTAAGACAAGTTTTTAAATCATTTTACCTCAAAGTTAGACACGATGTGAAATAATCGGTTACAGATTAATTTCTAATATATTAGCCCATGTTTTTTGCGGTACTGGGACTGTACCTTAAATTTATCGTTTTTTGTTTAGCATACCTGTGATATTTTCTTAAAATGAAATGAAATGAAAATATTTATTCCCTACACCTTAGAGGTGATTACACGCATGTCACGATACGTACACACACACAGGCGTAACGTACGTCAAAAAATTCTACATTAAAAAAACATAAGAGTCATGGTAGCAAATCAACTAACAATCTCAAAATTGCTACAATTTAACATTCAGTACATTACAGACTGAGGTAAAGTTGGGTACGTTATGCAACAACTAACAATTTTTTTGTTGCTCTTATCTCTAGTGTCTCGGTAAAAAGTCTTAAAGAGCGGAGCGTATTACAAGAACCCCTAAAATCAAACCAATTAATTTCGTAACAGTAGAAGTCCGTACTTTATGATTATGTAATTCAATTTCTTTAAAAGTTAGTCTCTCTCTTCTTAGTTAATTAATCACCTTTGGTCAAGCATATCTTCCCGAGTTTCATAATTTCGTCATTATTGAATGATTCAACAGCACTGTGTTTCTTTCAACAGCGGATTCGATTCCTGGCTGAAGGAAATAAAAAAATCAAATAAGTAACGCTATAGCTCACATAAAAATCGATTCCGGATTCCTTTGAATATAATATTTCACAATTATTAGTAATTAGCATTATCTATAAAATTCACTTCTGCACGAAATCTTAAAAATTTAAATAATAGTTTACAACATTTAGAGAAAGAAATTCACATTAAAAATAATAATAACAGTAATTACATACTTTACACGTTCGATACAATGACACCATAGGTTACAAACGTACCTAAATAACATTTTCGGATTCAAAACGGCGGTTTACTGAAAATGAATTTCGTAATAATTTTGCTTTTCATAGTTCGCGGACACGAACAATTACAACTCGTAACAGCTTATACAAGATGCGACTATTGTGCGAGTTAAAGACGCCCACATACGGTACGACCGTCGTGCGACCGCAGTATGAAGATAGAATAGATACATTAGATATATTAGATAGTATGAAGATAGAATATGAAGTCAAAGATTTCAATAATATTACAATTATTTCAATAACAGTTCTATTCTTATCTTTAACACTGGAACATTTGTTATAATACCAAAAGAATGAGAAAACGCTAATTAGTTGAAATATCAGTAAATCATTATTACAGCAAAGGGACGAATCAGTATTTGGTACCTAAAATATTTAATAACTTATAAAATAACTATAAAATACTTATATATATCTCATATAATTTAATTTGGATGATAACTAAGTTGACTAAAAAATAATATTGAAGATGGAACTACCTATCGAGTTTGATAAATGTTTTGATTTTTAATAAAATAAGGTAATTTATTAAGTTTAATTAAGTTGTACCTTTAAATTATTTTTTTATTAATTGTCTTTTTATAGATCAAATATGTAAATAAAGTCAACTAGGTCATAGCTTGGTTTTCAACTTAGTGGTATAAAAAATCATATAATTTAGTTTTTTAACATGTTAATAATAAAATGATTATTAATAAATAAATATCTTATAATAATCACACACGGTCATCTATTCCTAAGATAAGCAACTTATTGCTTCTGTAATAGGTAACAGTCGACTGCTGTAGCTAAAATTCCTCCCTAACAAATATACATGGAAATAATACTTTACAAACACTGCACCCAGACTCAGGCAGGAATCGAACCCACACCCCGTGGAGCAGAAAGCAGGACCACCACAAACTGCGCCATGGGTCTAGTCATGAATACTTAAGTTGTATTTCCACGGCGACAGTCGCTGAGACGGTCTGTGCGTCTGTCGTAACGGCAATAGTTATGTGTATGCTGTCACACTTGTAAATACCACGCATTTGTAATAAGCTTAAAGTAAATTTCATTTCTTCGTTTTTTTTTTTAACAAATGCCATAAATAATAACTATTACTGTTTAGGGTCCTTAAGACTAGATGAGCGAAATGAAACAAGTGGACTGTAATTATTATGCTGGTATATTAGACCGTACAAGAATTAAGAATCACGTCCGTTGCCGATGGTGTATCGTAGCCAGCTGATCCGAGCGCCGGGTCATTGCGCGTTGGCCGTGCTACCGGCCTCCGCCCGTCCCCGCCGTACCCCCGTCGCTGCGCGAGCGCAATATCGCTCGAACAAGCTCCCCGGGTTGAAGGGTAAGCTTCAAAAAGGGAGTGGGCAAATGTTGTTGAAGGCGCGCCGTATCGTGCCCTTCTTTGTCTTGATATCCGCCACTCTCGTCGCTCCGTCACCTCCCGGATACACCTGCACAATACGTCCAAGACACCACAATAGAGGCGGCAGGGCCTTTTCTTTGATGAGTACAAGAGATCCTATTTTAATGTCACTGGAAGATGTAGGCCACTTGGTCTTCTGTTGCAGTAGATGTATGTACTCCGTATGGTACCTGTTCCAAAAATGTTGTTTTAGCTGCTCGACTCTTTGGAAGCGTTCTAGACGGCCGACACTGATTTCTGTTAATTGTGGATAAGGTACAGATGTAAGTGGTCGTCCAATCAAAAAGTGGGCAGGTGTTAAGGCAGAGAAGTCAAGAGGATCGGAGGACAGAGGAGTTAGAGGTCGGGAATTTAAAATTGATTCAATTTGTGTGAGACACGTATACAGCTCTTCGTACGTGAAGTGGGCCTGGTGCAACTGTCGCGTCAAATGATGCTTGATAGACCGCACGGCAGCCTCTGCAACACCGTTGAAATGGGGAGAATAAGGTGGTGTGAAACTAAACTCGATGCCTTCCTGTGCAATACATGAGTCCAGATTAGACGTCTGCAAAAATTTATTTAGTTCGTTACAGGCACCTACAAAATTAGTTCCGTTATCGGATAAAATTGTGCGTGGTTTACCACGACGGGCTATAAATCTATTTAAAGCTGCCATATACGCTTCCTTCGTAAGGCTTGTGACAAGCTCCAGATGCACTGCTTTTATAGACAGACAAACAAAGATACATAGGTAGGACTTGATCAATTTGCAACCTCTACCTAATCGGTCAGCTATCAATATTGGGCCGGCATAGTCAACGCTAGTATGTAGAAAAGGAAACTCGAGTGTAGTCCTAGCCGTTGGCAGTTGACCCATTATAGGTTGTACGCATTGCGCTTTGTGTCTAAAACATGTAACACAATTTCTTACGACTGATTTAGATAGGTTTCGACCTCCTAGGGGCCAATGAGTTTGGCGAACACTTGCTAGAAGAAGCTGAGGGCCAGCATGTAAAAGCTTTTTATGCATCATTTCGAATAGAATTTTAGTGAAATGATGTTTAGAACAAATTAATATAGGATGTTTAACGTTGTAGTCGTAGGGGGAATTGTCAAGCCTGCCGCCAACACGAATGAGCCCATCGGAATCTAAAAATGGAGTAAATGAAATTAGTTTATTCTTACGTGGTAATGAACCCTTAGCTTTAAGTATACGATGTTCCTCCGGGAACATTTGTAGTTGGGCTGCTTGTGTTATATAAATTAATGAACTTTGTAGTTCTTGTTGGGTAAGTGTACCTAGTTTTTTATTTTGTATATTTTTTAAATTGTATATAAATCTTAGTATGTAAGCGAAAACTCTTTGTAAATAATTAAATTTAGAATATTTAGATATTAATTGTTGAATTAAATTTTGATTATAATCAGTATTTTGTATATTCGTGAAATTAGAAAGGACATCTGGTAAATGCTGTTTACTATTACCATTGGGAGTTTTGGGCCAAACGGATTCATCCTGCAATAAGAAAGGTGGGCCTGACCACCACAATTTGCATGCGCTGATCTTATTAGCCTTCACGCCTCGGGTTATGAGATCTGCTGGGTTGTCCCCAGACGGTACGTAACCCCACTCAAAGCCAGAAGTACTCTCTTGTATTTCATTGACACGGTTACGTACGAAAGGCTTAAGCTGATGCGCAGGCGTCGACAACCAAGCTAACACAATTGTTGAATCACACCAAAAACGGCATAGTTTTATAGATATTGTCAGTGATTCTCTAACTTTTGTGCACAGCCTTGAACCTAACAACGCCCCACACAGTTCCAACCGAGGTGTCGTGACGGGCTTAATGGGAGCTACGCGACTTTTAGACGTTAAAAGATTTACAGTGACCATTCCTGAATCATTGATTGATCGTATGTAGACGCAGGCACCGTAAGCCCTTTCAGAGGCATCTGTAAATATATGAATTTCATTTACGTGATAAGAACACGAAATCCATCGTGGTATATTTAATTTATTTAAATGCGGTAATGTATTACAAAATGTATTCCACTGACTTGAGATTTCGAATGACACCTCTTCGTCCCAGTCACACTTATTTAACCACAATTTTTGTAAAATGACCTTGGCTTCCAATAAACATGGACTAACTAAATTTAGTGGGTCAAATATTTGACTAATGATGGACAAAATAATGCGTTTAGTGACATTCTTAGAGGGACTTGTATTTATTAGAAATGATAATGTATCTGTATCGCATAACCAATATAAACCTAACGTTTTTGATGAAACTTTTCGATCACTAAGATTTAATATATTATTAGAAGTATTGTAATTATTTATTTGATTTTGATTATTGTTTATTTGTTTTAAAATTTCGGCACTATTTGATTTTAATTTTCTTAAATTGAATTTAGCTGTAGATAAAATGGACATGACTTCTTTGCATAATTCGACTGTACCTTCAATGGTATGACTACCACTGAGGTAATCGTCAACATAAAAGTCACGTTGGATAGATTTTTTTGCATGGTTACTACATTCATTGTCAGCTAAACTAACTAAGCATTTTGTAGCTAAATACGGCGCGGATGCGGTTCCGTAAGTAACTGTATTTAATTTGTACGTCCTTAATGGTTCGGAAGGATTTTTACGAAAAATGATTCGCTGTAATGAACGTTGAGCAGGATTCAATTCTATAGCCCGGTACATTTTTTCAATGTCACCCGTGACTACAAATCGGTGTTGTCGAAAGCGCAATAAAATTGAAAATAGGTCATCTTGAACGACGGGTCCCACCATCTGTATATCGTTAAGCGATATACCAGAGGTAGTTTTTGCCGACGCGTCAAATACTGTGCGCAATTTTGTTGTTGTACTAGTTTCGCGTATGACACCATGATGGGGCAAAAAATAATTTACACTAGATAAAAAATCATTGTCCTCTGTCATGTGACCTAGATTCAAATATTCTGACATGAAATCAACGTACATATTTTTGAAATTAGAATCCTTCTCAAAACGTTTTTCTAGTGATAAAAATCGACGTTTAGCCATTTCGTATGAGTCGCCTAAATTGTCGGGACTTGCTTTAAGAGGCATTGTAACTACAAATCGTCCGTCGTAATTACGAAATGTATTCTTGAGAAAACTCTCTTCACAAGCGCGTTCTTCCGCGGAAAGAGAATATTTAGAAGGGATTTTATCAATTTCCCAAAAACTTGTCAAATCGGGAACATTATTTGTATTTATAAGATTACATACATGTGAGTGGGGCGAACAGTGTCTAGTGGTTATTGTACCTGTTACTATCCACCCAAGCTTTGTGTCACATAGTTTTGGTTGGTTTTTACCTAGATCAATGTGAGCACATTGTATGATGCTCCAAAAGACCTCTGCTCCTACCAGGATGTCTACGACTGACGGAATATTGAATGTAGGGTCTGCTAGGCGTATAGTCGTAGGTATAAGGGTGTTATCTATGTTAATCACCTTAGACGGTAGAAGTGAAGTGATCACTGGCAGTACTAGGCAATCAATGTTAAAAGAATAGTCACCGTAAATAGACTCAATTGTGAGATTACAAGACCGTGCACTATTAGTAGATTGATTGTTGATACCTGTGATCGTCGTGGAGAACGCATCGCGTAGGGGCAAACCCAACTTATTGCAAAGGCTCTCACTAATAAAGTTGGCTGTACTACCGTTGTCCAACAGTAGCCTCGCATCACATTTTGTTCCGTCGCTGCGGACAACTCGAACCATGGCTGTGGAAAGCAAGACATGCGAAAGCGTAGTATGCTGTGATGGCAAAGTATTAGCAGATAGGGTTACATTCTCAAGCTGTGTAGAGGAAGGCATAGGATTTTGAATAGGCACGTGCTTTTCTAGATGCAAAAGCGTGTTATGTTTAGACTTGCAGTATTTGCAGTGTGATAGTTTGCATCGGCTTTCGTTATGTCCTGTACGCAAACAATTTAAACATACATTTAATTCGCGCGCTTTTTGATTGCGAACTTCAATAGGTAAGTTTCTAAAAGATACACAGTTATATAGAAAGTGATTTTGTGAACATAATGGGCATTTTATTTCAAATGATTTTGTTTGCTTATTATTTGTATATTTATTAATAATATTATTGTTATTCGAGGTAACTAAAAAGTTCTTATTTTTATAATTTTCTGTTTTATTTATTTTACTGAGTGATTTATTATTTTCATATAAAGTTTCTAGTAAATCAGCCCTATTACTAACAAACACACAAAACTGTGACAACGAAGGGGCATCAGACAATGTATTGCGATACTCTTCCCAATATCTACTTGTGACAGTATCTAACTTAGTTGACATCATGTAAATTATTAGAGTATCCCAGTATTGCGTGGGTTGATTTAATGTTTTAAGCGCTCGTAAATTCTTATTTGTTATATCTATAAGCTGACGCAAATAGAAGCAAGACTCTTTAGCTATAGGCTCAATATTGAATAAAGCTTGTATGTGGTTGTTCACTAGAAGGCGATTATTATCGTAGCGGTTACATAGTAGTTCCCATGCTAATTGATACTGGTCACCTTTAAAATCAATATTTTTAATAATTTCTGCAGCGGTTCCCTTAAGAGAGGCGCGTAAATAATGAAATTTACTTATATTATCTATAGAACTGTTGTTGTGAATTAGTGACAAATAAGTATCTCGGAACTCGAGCCAATATTGATAGCTGCCATCAAAACATGGTAAATCGATTTTGGGTAGGCGCATAAAATTGTTTTTAGTCCCACCTGAGTATGAGCCGTCGGAGCCGGTCACAGATCCCGCCAAATCACGATCTTTGACCTCAGCGACCCTCAGTAGACTTCGAGCTAATGCAACAAGCGAGTAATACTGTTCCTCGAACTGGGCTCGGGTCGCGTAAGCTTCATCTGGTTGATCCGATAGCATTTCGATTTCAGTCTGTAATTCATCGAATTCGGCGTACAATGCATCAAATTTAACAAAACGAGCTTCTAAATCGAGATGTTGCAAGTTAGATAAGGTGCTACAGCTTTTGATTAAGTCTAAATAATTACTAAAATTCGTGAGCTTGGCTTTCATTGAGCTACGTTTTTTAATTAATTTATCTGCCATTTTTATAGTTAAATGAAAAAAAGACAAAGGGAAAAATTTGTTGCTAATACAGAGAAATAAAAAATAATTATAAATGAGGACTAATTATTGAAAAAAAGAAAAAATTCTTATTAGTTTTTGATAACGAATACGAATGAGCTGTATACTACGAGTTTACGATAAAATGATAATTAAAAAAATTGATAAAATGATTTTTGAAAATCGGATGATGAAAAAATGATGGGAATTGGAACAGACTCACAAAATAAAACCTTCCACATGAGAATGATATTCGACTTGCGTTTGACGGGTCTAAAGTCCGTGTCCGTTCGACCTCTAATTGCTGTTTGTTGACTTTGTTGCCGGGGCGCGGTTGCTAATAAAAGTATCCTCTTCAGAGTTTATATTTGACTCCTAGAAGTTTCTTCCACAGCTGTAGGCCGCAACTTAGATAAGATATCCCGGAACCAAATTTTTTTCTTTTTTGACAATAGACAGATTTTTCTTGACGGCGATCCCGAAGGACCAATGTTTAGGGTCCTTAAGACTAGATGAGCGAAATGAAACAAGTGGACTGTAATTATTATGCTGGTATATTAGACCGTACAAGAATTAAGAATCACGTCCGTTGCCGATGGTGTATCGTAGCCAGCTGATCCGAGCGCCGGGTCATTGCGCGTTGGCCGTGCTACCGGCCTCCGCCCGTCCCCGCCGTACCCCCGTCGCTGCGCGAGCGCAATATCGCTCGAACAATTACTAAAACTATTCTATTTAAAAAAAAAAAACTATGTATTGTAAGTAATAAATGTATTATCTGAATGTTTAGGGTCCTTAAGACTAGATGTGCGAAATGAAACAAGTGGACTGTAATTATTATGCTGGTATATTAGACCGTACAAGAATTAAGAATCACGTCCGTTGCCGATGGTGTATCGTAGCCAGCTGATCCGAGCGCCGGGTCATTGCGCGTTGGCCGTGCTACCGGCCTCCGCCCGTCCCCGCCGTACCCCCGTCGCTGCGCGAGCGCAATATCGCTCGAACAAGCTCCCCGGGTTGAAGGGTAAGCTTCAAAAAGGAAGTGGGCAAATGTTGTTGAAGGCGCGCCGTATCGTGCCCTTCTTTGTCTTGATATCCGCCACTCTCGTCGCTCCGTCACCTCCCGGATACACCTGCACAATACGTCCAAGACACCACAATAGAGGTGGCAGGGCCTTTTCTTTGATGAGTACAAGAGACCCTATTTTAATGTCACTGGAAGATGTAGGCCACTTAGTCTTCTGTTGCAGTAGATGTATGTACTCCGTATGGTACCTGTTCCAAAAATGTTGTTTTAGCTGCTCGACTCTTTGGAAGCGTTCTAGACGGCCGACACTGATTTCTGTTAATTGTGGATAAGGTACAGATGTAAGTGGTCGTCCAATCAAAAAGTGGGCAGGTGTTAAGGCAGAGAAGTCAAGAGGATCGGAGGACAGAGGAGTTAGAGGTCGGGAATTTAAAATTGATTCAATTTGTGTAAGACACGTATACAGCTCTTCGTACGTGAAGTGGACCTGGTGCAACTGTCGCGTCAAATGATGCTTGATAGACCGCACGGCGGCTTCTGCGACACCGTTAAAATGGGGAGAATAAGGTGGCGTGAAACTAAACTCGATGCCTTCCTGTGCAATACATGAGTCAAGATTAGACGTCTGCAAAAATTTATTTAGTTCGTTACAGGCACCTACAAAATTAGTTCCGTTATCGGATAAAATTGTGCGTGGTTTACCACGACGGGCTATAAATCTATTTAAAGCTGCCATATACGCTTCCTTCGTAAGGCTTGTGACAAGCTCCAGATGCACTGCTTTTATAGACAGACAAACAAAGATACATAGGTAGGACTTAATCAATTTGCAACCTCTACCCAATCGGTCAGCTATCAATATTGGGCCGGCATAGTCAACGCTAGTATGTAGAAAAGGAAACTCAAGTGTAGTCCTAGCAGTTGGCAGTTGACCCATTATAGGTTGTACGCATTGCGCTTTGTGTCTAAAACATGTAACACAATTTCTTACGACTGATTTAGATAGGTTTCGACCTCCTAGGGGCCAATGAGTTTGGCGAACACTTGCTAGAAGAAGCTGAGGGCCAGCATGTAAAAGCTTTTTATGCATCATTTCGAATAGAATTTTAGTGAAATGATGTTTAGAGCAAATTAATATAGGATGTTTAACGTTGTAGTCGTAGGGGGAATTGTCAAGCCTGCCGCCAACACGAATGAGCCCATCGGAATCTAAAAATGGAGTAAATGAAATTAGTTTATTCTTACGTGGTAATGAACCTTTAGCTTTAAGTATACGATGTTCCTCCGGGAACATTTGTAGTTGGGCTGCTTGTGTTATATAAATTAATGAACTTTGTAGTTCTTGTTGGGTAAGTGTACCTAGTTTTTTATTTTGTATATTTTTTAAATTGTATATAAATCTTAGTATGTAAGCGAAAACTCTTTGTAAATAATTAAATTTAGAATATTTAGATATTAATTGTTGAATTAAATTTTGATTATAATCAGTATTTTGTATATTCATGAAATTAGAAAGGACATCTGGTAAATGCTGTTTACTATTACCATTGGGAGTTTTGGGCCAAACGGATTCATCCTGCAATAAGAAAGGTGGGCCTGACCACCACAATTTGCATGCGCTGATCTTATCAGCCTTCACGCCTCGGGTTATGAGATCGGCTGGGTTTTCCCCAGACGGTACGTAACCCCACTCAAAGCCAGAAGTACTCTCTTGTATTTCATTGACACGGTTACGTACGAAAGGCTTGAGCTGATGCGCAGGCGTCGACAACCAAGCTAACACAATTGTTGAATCACACCAAAAACGGCATAGTTTTATAGATATTGTCAGTGATTCTCTAACCTTCGTGCACAGCCTTGAACCTAACAACGCCCCACACAGCTCCAACCGAGGTGTCGTGACGGGCTTAATGGGAGCTACGCGACTTTTAGACGTTAAAAGATTTACAGTGACCATTCCTGAATCATTGATTGATCGTATGTAGACGCAGGCACCGTAAGCCCTTTCAGAGGCATCTGTAAATATATGAATTTCATTTATGTGATAAGTACACGAAATCCATCGTGGTATATTTAATTTATTTAAATGCGGTAATGTATTACAAAATGTATTCCACTGACTTGAGATTTCAAATGACACCTCTTCGTCCCAGTCACACTTATTTAACCACAATTTTTGTAAAATGACCTTGGCTTCCAATAAACATGGACTAACTAAATTTAGTGGGTCAAATATTTGACTAATGATGGACAAAATAATGCGTTTAGTGACATTCTTAGAGGGACTTGTATTTATTAGAAATGATAATGTATCTGTATCGCATAACCAATATAAACCTAACGTTTTTGATGAAACTTTTCGATCACTAAGATTTAATATATTATTAGAAGTATTGTAATTATTTATTTGATTTTGATTATTGTTTATTTGTTTTAAAATTTCGGCACTATTTGATTTTAATTTTCTTAAATTGAATTTAGCTGTAGATAAAATTGACATGACTTCTTTGCATAATTCGACTGTACCTTCAATGGTATGACTACCACTGAGGTAATCGTCAACATAAAAGTCACGTTGGATAGAATTTTTTGCATGGTTACTACATTCATTGTCAGCTAAACTAACTAAGCATTTTGTAGCTAAATACGGCGCGGATGCGGTTCCGTAAGTAACTGTATTTAATTTGTATGTTTTTAATGGTTCGGAAGGATTTTTACGAAAAATGATTCGCTGTAATGAACGTTGAGAAGGATTCAATTCTATAGCCCGGTACATTTTTTCAATGTCACCTGTGACTACAAATCGGTGTTGTCGAAAGCGCAATAAAATTGAAAATAGGTCATCTTGAACGACGGGTCCCACCATCTGTATATCGTTAAGCGATATACCAGAGGTAGTTTTTGCCGACGCGTCAAATACTGTGCGCAATTTTGTTGTTGTACTAGTTTCGCGTATGACACCATGATGGGGCAAAAAATAATTTACACTAGATAAAAAATCATTGTCCTCTGTCATGTGACCTAGATTCAAATATTCTGACATGAAATCAACGTACATATTTTTGAAATTAGAATCCTTCTCAAAACGTTTTTCTAGTGATAAAAATCGACGTTTAGCCATTTCGTATGAGTCGCCTAAATTGTCGGGACTTGCTTTAAGAGGCATTGTAACTACAAATCGTCCGTCGTAATTACGAAATGTATTCTTGAGAAAACTCTCTTCACAAGCGCGTTCTTCCGCGGAAAGAGAATATTTAGAAGGGATTTTATCAATTTCCCAAAAACTTGTTAAATCGGGAACATTATTTGTATTTATAAGATTACATACATGTGAGTGGGGCGAACGGTGTCTAGTGGTTATTGTACCTGTTACTATCCACCCAAGCTTTGTGTCACATAGTTTTGGTTGGTTTTTACCTAGATCGATGTGAGCACATTGTATGATGCTCCAAAAGACCTCTGCTCCTACCAGGATGTCTACGACTGACGGAATATTGAATGTAGGGTCTGCTAGGCGTATAGTCGTAGGTATAAGGGTGTTATCTATGTTAATCACCTTAGACGGTAGAAGTGAAGTGATCACCGGCAGTACTAAGCAATCAATGTTAAAAGAATAGTCACCGTAAATAGACTCAATTGTGAGATTACAAGACCGTGCACTATTAGTAGATTGATTGTTGATACCTGTGATCGTCGTGGAGTACGCATCGCGTAGGGGCAAACCAAACTTAGTGCAAAGGCTCTCACTAATAAAGTTGGCTGTACTACCGTTGTCCAACAGTAGCCTCGCATCACATTTTGTTCCATCGCTGCGGACAACTCGAACCATGGCTGTGGAAAGCAAGACATGCGAAAGCGTAGTATGCTGTGATGGCAAAGTATTAGCAGATAGGGTTACATTCTCAAGCTGTGTAGAGGAAGGCATAGGATTTTGAATAGGCACGTGCTTTTCTAGATGCAAAAGCGTGTTATGTTTAGACTTGCAGTATTTGCAGTGTGATAGTTTGCATCGGCTTTCGTTATGTCCTGTACGCAAACAATTTAAACATACATTTAATTCGCGCGCTTTTTGATTGCGAACTTCAATAGGTAAGTTTCTAAAAGATACACAGTTATATAGAAAGTGATTTTGTGAACATAATGGACATTTTATTTCAAATGATTTTGTTTGCTTATTATTTGTATATTTATTAAATGTATTATTGTTATTCGAGGTAACTAAAAAGTTCTTATTTTTATAATTTTCTGTTTTATTTATTTTACTGAGTGATTTATTATTTTCATATAAAGTTTCTAGTAAATCAGCCCTATTACTAACAAACACACAAAACTGTGATAACGAAGGGGCATCAGACAATGTATTGCGATACTCTTCCCAATATCTACTTGTGACAGTATCTAACTTAGTTGACATCATGTAAATTATTAGAGTATCCCAGTATTGCGTGGGTTGATTTAATGTTTTAAGCGCTCGTAAATTCTTATTTGTTATATCTATAAGCTGACGCAAATAGAAGCAAGACTCTTTAGCTATAGGCTCAATATTGAATAAAGCTTGTATGTGGTTATTCACTAGAAGGCGATTATTATCGTAGCGGTTACATAGTAGTTCCCATGCTAATTGATACTGGTCACCTTTAAAATCAATATTTTTAATAATTTCTGCAGCGGTTCCCTTAAGAGAGGCGCGTAAATAATGAAATTTACTTATATTATCTATAGAACTGTTGTTGTGAATTAGTGACAAATAAGTATCTCGGAACTCGAGCCAATATTGATAGCTGCCATCAAAACATGGTAAATCGATTTTGGGTAGGCGTATAAAATTGTTTTTAGTCCCACCTGAGTATGAGCCGTCGGAGCCGGTCACAGATCCCGCCAAATCACGATCTTTGACCTCAGCGACCCTCAGTAGACTTCGAGCTAATGCAACAAGCGAGTAATACTGTTCCTCGAACTGGGCTCGGGTCGCGTAAGCTTCATCTGGTTGATCCGATAGCATTTCGATTTCAGTCTGTAATTCATCGAATTCGGCGTACAATGCATCAAATTTAACAAAACGAGCTTCTAAATCGAGATGTTGCAAGTTAGATAAGGTGCTACAGCTTTTGATTAAGTCTAAATAATTACTAAAATTCGTGAGCTTGGCTTTCATTGAGCTACGTTTTTTAATTAATTTATCTGCCATTTTTATAGTTAAATGAAAAAAAGACAAAGGGAAAAATTTGTTGCTAATAAAGAGAAATAAAAAATAATTATAAATGAGGACTAATTATTGAAAGAAAGAAAAAATTCTTATTAGTTTTTGATAACGAATACGAATGAGCTGTATACTACGAGTTTACGATAAAATGATAATTAAAAAAATTGATAAAATGATTTTTGAAAATGGGATGATGAAAAAATGATGGGAATTGGAACAGACTCACAAAATAAAACCTTCCACATGAGAATGATATTCGACTTGCGTTTGACGGGTCTAAAGTCCGTGTCCGTTCGACCTCTAACTGCTGTTTGTTGCCGGGGCGCGGTTGCCAATAAAAGTATCCTCTTCAGAGTTTATATTTGACTCCTAGAAGTTTCTTCCACAGCTGTAGGCCGCAACTTAGATAAGGTATCCCGGAACCAAATTTTTTTTCTTTTTTGACAATAGACAGATTTTTCTTGACGGCGATCCTGAAGGACCAATGTTTAGGGTCCTTAAGACTAGATGAGCGAAATGAAACAAGTGGACTGTAATTATTATGCTGGTATATTAGACCGTACAAGAATTAAGAATCACGTCCGTTGCCGATGGTGTTTCGTAGCCAGCTGATCCGAGCGCCGGGTCATTGCGCGTTGGCCGTGCTACCGGCCTCCGCCCGTCCCCGCCGTACCCCCGTCGCTGCGCGAGCGCAATATCGCTCGAACACTGAATAAATGACTTATCTCTATTTCTCTACATTTTCACGCATAATGAGGACCTTTCGTGGAGAGGTAGACTTGGTCTTGAAAAAGGAAATCGGCCACTTGTTATCATGACAAAGGCTTAAAGTGGTTGAAATAAAACTATGATTTTTTATTTATGATACTTTAAAAGAAGTAAATACAACCGCTCTTCTAAAGTGGTGCGTGTAAGCGTCTTAGCATTGGCATTGGAAGGGCAACAATTTAACATCACACAGCACGCGCCACTAAATATATTTGATTAATATAATTGTGTTTGCTCACAAACAAAATCAACTTTGATTCACATCGACAAGTAATACGTAAGTAGTAGAAAAATAGGGATCACTGAAAAAGTACTAGTCAGATATCGATAAAACTTAGATGGAACCACTCGACAAGTATCGGCTATCGATTAAAGAAAAAAATCGCCAAAATCGATCCACTCAATAAAAAGTTATGAGGTATCACACATATAAATTCACAGTTGAATTAAGAAACTCCTCTTTTTTTAAGACTTAATAAATGTGTTTGCTCGTATACAAAAAACAAAAACCAACTTCAATTACATCGACAAGTAATACACTTTTTTTTTTTTTTTTTTTTTTTTTTTTTTTTTTTTTTTTTTTTTTTTTTTTTTTTTTTTTTTTTTTTTTTTTACGCAGAGGAAATCTTCAAAAAGATACCCGGCTCTTGGGGTAGAACTGGGTTATGTGGGATTCTTACCCACTAAAACCTCTGCGATGGCCGTCTTCGACACGAAGTTGGAGGAGCTACGGGATCGCTTGCGCATGCGCATCCGCTGCTCCACCCATGCCTCGCTCCACCCGTGATTTTTGGAGCTCATCATAGGGGGCAAGTATTATAATGCTCCCACCAAACTGCTCATTCGAGCAAGCAACAGCACGAGGCCATCCCGACTGCCACTGGGCTGTTCAAAAAACGAGCGTGTGAGTCCCCTCTCACACGTCTACAGCCGTAACGGCGGGAGGGTGCCCTATTTATTGCGCCCCGGGCATTGAAGGGTCAAGTAAGCGACGACGTCTTCGTCGTCCACGTCGAGATGGATTGGTCCTCTCCCGATCTCTCTCAGATGACTCCTTCTGGGACATGACCGTCTCACAGAAGGAGATCATGGCTTTCCACGCTGATTCTCTTCGGAGCATCGCTGACACAACAGCTTGCATGGAAAGATCTTGCCCGATCTCTCGGACCAGGATTTGACGCTCAGAGTGCCAAGCTGGGCATAACTCTAGCGTGTGCTGTGCGGAATCCTGATCCGCGCCACAGTGGTGGCAAACTGCCATCGCTTCACGTCCGATCTTACACAGGTAGTCGCCAAAACAACCATGACCGGTCATTACCTGTGTAAATCGGTAGGTGACTCGACGCTTTCGTCTCATCCAGGCTTCGAAGGCTGGCAGAATCGCACGTACAACGCGTTTGTGCGCATAGCGCTCCTCGTGGAGTCGGACGTACCACGTCGCGAGAGATCTTCGATGCTCCTGTTGTTTAATTGCTTCGAGCGCACTGGCAAGACTTGGTAAACTTTCCCCGCTATGTCGGAGGATATGAATCCGGTCATAGACCCTCTTATCCATATCCGCCAAAATGTCTAACGGCGGAAAGCGTGCCAGTATGGTTGCAGCCTCAAACGATATCGTGCGATATCCCCGAACTATGCGGATAGCCACTCTTCGCTGCAAGCTTTGTAATTTAGCTCTACAGCGGCGGACGCCCGAGAGTCGGTGAGACCAAATGGGTGCCCCATAGAGGGCCATCGATCGCACGACACCAGCGTAAAGACAGCGAACCTCCTCCCGTGGTCCCCCGAGATTGGGTAGCAGTCTATGCAAAGCACCCACTACCTTGTCGATCCGAGGAACTAGGCGCTCGAAGTGCTCTTCGAAGCCCCAGCGACCGTCCAAGACTAGGCCCAAGTATTTCATGTACTTGGCCACTTGGACGTTTGAATTACCGACGCGAATGTGCGAGTTTGGCGCTTCCCTGCTTCTGGGCAGACCGTGGAACCATAATGCCTCGGTCTTATGCGGCGCTATCTGTAGACCCAACTCGCAAATCCTAGCAACAACGGCTTCCACCCCGATAATACAACGTACCTACGTTGACGAAAAAAAAAAATTGTAAGGTAAATACGCGTTATCAAAGATTACTCAAGAAGTAGTCATTAAATCGAGATCAAATTTAAATAAGACTACAAAACAAGCATCAGCTTTCGATTAAAACAAGAATTATCAATATCGGTATAACCAGTGAAAAGTTATGCGGTGTGACCATGTAGGTCGACGCAAAAGAAGTAAAGTAAATATGCATTATCATCACTACATATTATAAAACAAAGTCGCTTCCCGCTGTCTGTTTGTCTGTCTGTATATGCTTAAATTTTTAAAACTACGCAACGGATTTTGATGCGGTTTTCTTTAGTACATAGAGTGATTCAAGAGGAAGGTTTATATGTATAATACATGCATAATATAGCAGAGGAACACTGATAGATTTTACAACCGTGCGAAGCCGGGACGGGCCGCTAGTACATAATAATCGTAAACGGATATTTCTTTATGTTTAACATACAGACGGTCGACTGTTCCTAAGATAAGCAATATAATGTCCGTGTTTTAACAAAGTGATAAATTTATAATGTTTTTTTTTAAATACTTGGAAATTTAATCTGTAAATATTTAGTTATTAAGTTGTGAATTGTAAATCACGATTCACGATCACGATTCAGCCTTTAATAACCCACTGTTGGGCATAGGCCTCTTCTCCATGTAGGAGAAGGATCGGAGCTTAATCCACCACGCTGCTCCAATGCGGGTTGGCGGATATATTCCCTACTATGAGTAACGATCGCTATCAGGTGTATATGATAACAACCGGGACTGACGGCTTAACGTGCTCTCCGAGGCACGGTGGGGAGACCCACAAGGACTACACAAACACCCAGACCACCGCAAACATCTGTATGGCCAATACAAATGCTGTCGTGTGCGGGAATCGAACCCGCAACCGCCCGCGCAACAGCCAATCCGCCGCGTTGGCGCAGCGCTGTAACCGCTGCGCCAACGCGTCGTCTTGTAAATGTAATTGTGAATTGTAAATATGTGTAAAGAATTAGCAAGTTGAAGGAAGTGCCAGTGGGCTGGTCACCTGTGTCGCAGGAACGGTGGCCGCTGGAGCAGACGTGTCCTGGAGTGGAGACCGCGTCTTGGCAAACGCAGTATGGGACGTCCTCCGTTAGCTAGATGAGGATTGCGGCAAACCGGGATGTCTAGCGCGATCTTGGGGAGGCCTACGTCCAGCAGTGGACTGCAATAGGCTGAACTGACTGACTGACTGATTGTAAAAATTCGAAAAATAAATCTTAAACTTTAACAAACTTTTAACTTTAACTTACTACTTTAAACTTTAATCTATACAATTAAATAAAATTGGAGTGTCTGTTTGTAACATTAAAATAAACGCTTTTTACTTAATGCATATGCATAAATACACGGTACATATACCAAAACAACATTTTTTTTACAATTTTTGTCTGTCTGTTTGTTCCGGCTAATCTCTGAAATGGCTGGACTGATCTTGACGGGACTTTCACTGGCTATCTAGCTGATGTAATAAGGTGTAACTTAGGCTACTTTTATTTTAGATTTTTTTCATAACTTCGAACTGAACAATAACTTTTTTGTTAAATTCCACGCGGACGAAGTCGCGGGCACATCAGCTAGTTACATATAACTCAAAAAGTATTTTTCAGATCGCAATTAAATTACTGCTACTTTTAATAAATTAATCACTTTAAAATTTTAATTTGTAAAATGTTGATTCGAAATCGGTCCACCCACTCGTAAGATCTGAGGTAACATACAGAAAAATACTAATGATTTGAGAACCTCCTCTTTTTTTGGAAATCAGTTAAAAAGCACTTTTGAATTATCCGGTTACAAATTATAAATATACTAGCTGTACCCGCGACTTCGTCCGCGTGGAATTTAACAAAAAAGTTAAAAAAAAAGTTCGATAAAATGATCTTTGATATTCTTTGATTTCCTTTATTAGCATGAGCAGGCGGTCGAGCGATGCGGGGCAGAGGGTATGGACTCGCCCGCGCCCGCGCCGCCCGTAGGCATCTCAAGGAAAGAACGCTAGCTCGCCGAGCATTAAATGTTTCGCTGCTAATTACTTCTAACGATGATATCTCAAAAACTATTTATCTGATTGATATAGTGTAAAGGGCAATTTTAATCTGCATTAAATGCCTAAGCTAAATATCATATTAATTTGGATAAGGATTAATACTGAACTAAAGAAAATATCTTTAAAAATAACCTAATGTTTTTAATTAAAAATTTGAACATAAAAGTGGTTATTGTAAGTCAACCCTAAGAGATAGAGATATGCTATCGCGGACTTTTTTGTAGCATTTTTATAGATTTTGAATTCGCTAGTACATTATACAACTATATCTTTGCTAGTTTACGCAGCGTTCGCGTGTAAAGCTCCCCGTTGGCGAGATTTTTTACGACTTCTTCAACGTTTATCGCCGTATTTCTGCTAATTTACATTCAAACATAATAAATTATATACCTAAACCTTCCTCAAGAATCACTCTTTCTATTGTTGAAAACCGTATAAAAATCCGTAGCGTAGTTTTCGAGTTTATCGCGTTCAGACAGGAGGACAGACAGACAGACAGGAGGACAGAAAGACGCGGCCGGGGGACTTATTTTTATAATAAGTATAGATTAGTTTTTTATACATCAATTATTGAGACTATCCACGAGAGAACGAAAGTAACTGATATAGCCCACAGAATTAGGAAGTGCCAGTGGGCTAGTGATCTGTGTCGCAGGACCGATGGCCGTTGGAGCAGACGTGTCCTGGAGTGTCCGCGTCTTGACAAACGCAGTGTGGGACGTCCTCCGGCCTGTTGGACTGACGATCTTCGTAAGATCGCCGGTGGTGGCTGGATGAGGATTGCGGAAAACCGGGATGTCTGGCGCGAACTTGGGGAGGCCTATGTCCAGCAGTGGACTGCATTAGGCTGAACTGACTGACTGACTGATTGTAAAAATTCGAAAAATAAATCTTAAACTTTAACAAACTTTTAACCTTAACTTACTACTTTAATCTATACAATTAAATAAGATTGGAGTGTCTGTTTGTAATATTAAAATAACCGCTTTTTACTTAATGCATATGCATAAATACACGGTACATATACCTAAACGCAACCTAGGCGCAAATTTGGGGAGGCCTATGTCCAGCAGTGGACTGAAATAGGCTGAACTGACTGACTGAAAATTCTGCAGAGGATAATTAGCAAGAAATTACTCCGTAAAACTCCATAGAACAATATTACTGCATTTATCATGAGCGTCTTCAGGACATTAATAAAAGCCTATATCAGTAGTAATTGTTGATGTAAACAATGAAGTTGCAAATGTTATCAGATTGCTAGTTGCAGTTGAAATGTTGTCAGCCTTCAATTATGATACATCTCTACAATGTCCAGTATATACGATGTCACATGGAAGTATTCGAGAAAAAGTTATATGCACCAGATATTATTATGAAGATTTAGCTAAAACTAAGTTTTTTTTTTTGTGAAACTTCTTTAGGTGCATGAAGGGTATAATTTGAGCGACCGGTAACGCGGCAACGTCACGACAATCAGTACTTGGATGGGTGACCGCCTGGGAACACCGCGTGACGTTGGCTTTTTGTTTTTTTTTTTCAATTAGTTTTTATTTTTTGTATTTAAAATTCGTTTTTTTTTTAAATTATTTTCTTTTGAATTAGTTTGCCAAAGAAGTTTCACTTCTGACATGTGTACTTTGTACGCACGTAATTTTTTTTTGTGCTTTATAGGTGGCAAACATGTTTGCAGTCGCCTGATGGTAAGCGTAAACTGTTGCCTATTGACGCCAGCTACATTAGGAGATTCGCAAGCGCGTTGCCTACCCTAATCCCAACCCTCGTCAGGAGCTCTGGAAACCTTACTCACTACAGGAACACAAGACTACTTGAGTGTAGTATTATTTGGCTGTGATCTCCTGTAAGGTTAAGGCACTTCCCCAAATGTCTGCTCTAAATTTTAAGCAAGACATTTCCAACTTACCCTATAATAGGGGTAATTATATACACGTTTACAAATTAATAGCAAAGGGAAATATTTAAATTATAGATAAATGTATTCTTTCACGATATGTTTATATGTTTATTGGATGAACGATTTTATTTAACTCGTCGAAGACATTTGTCAACGAGAATTACGGGATACAAAATTTAACAAATGCAGCCAGTACGACGACCGAGAACGCATTCAGTGTGACATGTCTCTTATAACATTAATCATAAGAGTTAAACAGTCAGGTGACAAACAAACAAAGCAGCTCGAAGGGTCAAAGTTCCCGGACGCGACCCGCGTCATCTCCGTCAACTGTCCACGTGTAGGACTGTATTATATTTAATAATGAATGTGCATTTGATATCCTTCAACTGATGAATTTAAATAGCCTTTATAAATGGTTATTAAGCTAATTTTAGTACTGACGTAGTAACTATTTAGTAATCTGTGGTACTGATTAGTCCAATGGCGCAGCACGCAGTGACTCGACTTTCTGCTCCGAGGTTTATAGGTTCTAATCCCACCCATATATACTTGGTAACATATGTATTTATTTGTAAATGTATTATTTAGAAGTAAATTTATCAAAAAAAAAAATATATAGCTATATCAGCCGGCTGTTTAATACCTATAACACAAGCATTAAGCTGCTTACCTTAGGAACAGACGGGTTCAGTAGATTTTGCGTGAAAGAGTAACACCCATGCCATCCAGCCATCCATACATCCAGCCACCCTTCCATACATCCTCACAAACTCGCATTTATAGTATTAGCAGGGTAATTTTAGTGTACTGGTTATTTTTACATAAGTATTTCTAAAAGTAAGTATACATTGTTATTAATTAAAACATGTTACTAAGTAGTGCATTATGTAAATAAAACAACTTGTTCGGAATAAACTAATCTGTACTGATAAAACAAATCAGAAAAGTTTTTGAAGTGAAACTTCTTTAGAATCTTTGTGATTTCAAACCGGATGCAACGGAAAAACGACAGGGAAGGGCGCGCCGCGCTACACGCCGCACTACTTTGTAAATCTATGTTAATAATTTTAAATTAGTTTGCCCAGAAGTTTCACTTCTGACATGTGTACTTTGTACGCATGCAATTTTTTTTTTGTACATATTATTAAACGCGCTAATCTCAGAACGTACTGGTTCGAATTTAAAAATTATTTTTGTGTAAGATTATGCCCATTTACCGAGGAAAGCTATAGGCTATTTTTTCCTCAAATTAAATCACATCTAGTGTAGGTAAATATGTAATTATGATGTTATTGAACACGAATAAAAAAAATCTGATAATATCGTATAGTTACCGTAGCGTATAGTTCATGTATTGTATAAAAAAGTATCGAATTATCTAAGAACATACATGTATAATGAGCCAAACGTTTCGCTTATTAATGAAAAATTTACAAGTCACTTAACGACTTTAAATAAACGTCTCAACAAGATAGACTCCAAGACTTATTAAGGTCTACCTTACGAACAAAATACAATAGATATACTTAATATCGTATCTAGTATAAACATGACTACTACAATTATTGTACTGCTATCAGATGTGCACTTGTGACCTTATTAGGTCGGTCTTTGTGACAGTTATTAGCAAATTAAACTCGAGATTAGAGAAGTGTAAACAAAGAATCAACACGATTTCATTTAAATTAAAATAAACATAATTAATGAAACAACTTTTTAGGATTTTATCGCAGTTTATTAACCTTTTTAAATGCCCGACGTTCCGGATACTTTACAGCAACCATGCTCACGGGAGTCAAACGTCAACCGTCCTCCCGGTTATTTCATTATAATCAGTGAAATTGGCGTAAACATTAGAAAATAAAACATAATTCATATTAACAGTCAACTAATTACTTATTTATGTAAGTGTTAAGTCTGTGGACTGATGAATCTGCAAAATTCGAACAAGTCGTCTATTTGTGTAAAAAAATGATGATGAATGATGATGATTGATGATTGCAGATTTTTCTGACCGAGGTAGGGCACAGCAGGAAACATCCCGTTCAAAATATGGAGCAGCGCTGCTGGGGAAGTACCTACCTACTCACTACAGGAACACAACATTGCTTGAAAGTGGTATTATTTAGCTGTGATCTTCTGTAAGGTCGAGGTACTTCACCAGTCGGGCTGTTCCTGATTTTGAGCAGGATATTTTCTGCTGTGCCCTCCCTGAGTTAGATATGTAATTACATGTGTGTGTGTGTGTGTGTATATAATATGTAAAATAGTCTATGAACACACCAGCTACAGGTTTCCTGATAGCGTGATAGCCGGTCACCGACCTCAGCTATTTATAGATCACTCTCACCGGCTCAGCTGTCACTTACATTTCCAACCAAATCTCAATTTCCCTGCTCTAAGTAGATTTCAAGTAGGTTCAAAAGAATTTTTTAATCGTCATTTTACAAAATTATCTTATGTATAAAATTCTCGTGTCACAATGTTAGTTACAATACTCCTCCGAAACGGCTGGACCGATTTTTATGAAATTTTGTGTGCATATCGGGTAGGTCTGAGAATCGGCCGACATCTAACGGAAGTTTATAGGGAGATATAAGTTAGTGAAGATAGAAAGAGAGTTACGTTTCGTAAGTTTTACTTCAGTTGTGTGGTCTAAAGCGCTCTCATTTTTTATTTTTTTGCTTGTGTACACTTTCGATTCTGTTTCTTAAAGTAAATTATTAGCCTTTATACCTCAAAACTAACTCCATTAGCCAGAAAGGGGTAGTATCAAAGTCGAAATACGAAAATAACTATGAGTTGGTTCATTTCGTACGAAACTTTTTTATTTACAGTACTGAGAGTATCATACAATTGTTTGTTATGGTCTTGGGCGTTTGTGCCGGGTGTGTTGTTTGGTTTTCCGGATATCTAGGGTTTTCACATTCTATTAATTACTGTTTCGTCTGAGGCGTTTATTCATTTACTTCATGACATATATACTAATGTATAGATAAGAATATTTTGTTTATAATATTATTAATGACGATTTTTTTTTTGTAGTTTACTCCTTAAGAATCGATGTTCATAAGGCCGCCGCGTTATGAAACAAATATGAGAAGTAAAATCTACTGAACGAATGACCTCGTTACGTTTTTTTTTTTACGCCATGTCGATAGACGACGTTATTTAATTCGTTTATTTACCATTTGATATAGTACCAATATTTTTCCTCGCCTATTTAGACAGTCGATCTGAAGGAGTAAACTCCAGTCGTGCGTCAGAGCTGACACACAGACTTTTTGTATTAAGAATTAATTTTTAATATTTATTTTAATCCTGAAATAACTAATGTAATTTTTAAATAATAATAAATAAGTCTAGTAGTTCACGTCTGCCTAAGCGTTTTAATTTAAAATTACCATTCTATCATCTTGTGCGGAAACACTGCGCCTGATAATGATCAAAACAAACACGTGTAGGCCGTGTAGCGAAGGAAGTAGACATTTTTTTTAAATACATACTACTTTTTTTGTAAACATTAATAATTTTCAATTGTAATATTGCAATATACGAGAAATGTTGACAACAAAGTATAAAAGCATGTAGGAACAAGTTGTCACTTAAGAACGACCAGGGGAAGTTATAGAATTTCATACACGTTTTTGTGTAGTTTTTTTTTTACTATTTGTTTATAAATAGGTTAGAGATCCTATCAAGGAAAAAAAATGTCTCAAAAATTATTTAAAAAAAAAATGAACAAAAATAATAAACTACATTACCAGCCTTATTCTCCAAATAACACAAAAGTACACACTATAACAACAACAACAAAAAAAAATAGCACAGTCATAAAAATATCCAAAAAAAAAATGTAATCTTAGCACTTTAATACACACACGCTTGAGTGAATTTAATAAAAAAAAAAATTAATAGCCGTATTTTTTCGCGCGCGAGGCGACGCGACGCTGCTGATAACGCAGCGAGATGCAGCAAATGCGTTGCAAGACGTTCACACAGCTAATAACCGCTAATACGCTACATTTTAACTGCGACTATGTATACTATGTGTGTGTACAGTGTACACATACACATAGTGACTCATAGGACTCCTAGCTCTCCCTGTGAAACACATACAGTGGCGGATTTACACAATAGGCTGAGTAGGCTGGAGCCTAGGGCGGCAAATTCTAGGGGCGGCAATTTTCGGCAATTTTTCATTGCTGTTATAAATATATTAAATATATAATAATACATGTTTGTTTGTTTGATTTTTTTAATTTATCGACATATATATATATTTATACACGTACATACATATCTCACTGTACTAGGATATATAGGATATCGAGTTTCAAAGGTCACTAGGGGCGGCAAAAAGTTAATAGCCTACTGGCGGCATATTTGTAAATCCGCCACTGAACACATACATATATCACTAGATATTGACGAAGAACTGCCGCAACAGCGTATAAAATATATTTCTTTACTAGCCGACCTGTGCCTGCTTCGTTAGGCGTTAATTATTATTTTTGTGATGCAAATATATAGTAAAGTTTTCATCTCGCTTGCATTTTTCCGACTTGATTTACATATACTATTGTTTTTCACTGAATTTTTTGTTCAATAAAAATAAAATATAGCCTATGTCACTCCTGAATAGTGTAGCTTTCTGATAATGAAAGAATTTTCACGATCGGATCAGTATTTGCGAAGATTACCCCCTACAAACAAACAAAGTTAGAAACTTTACCTCTTTTGTTTTGCCATATATGATATTAACCCCCGCCCTCCCTCTTGTGGGTGGAATTTTGTAAAACCCGTTCTTAGCTGATCTCTACTCGGCGAAAGGAATATTCCTACCAAATTTCAAGTCTCTCTCTCGCCTCTCTCTCGTCTCTACGCCTTATGGTTCCAGAGATATCGTGATTAGTCAATGGATGGAAATCTCTTTTATATTATAAACTAGCTGACCCGGCGAACTTCGTACCGCCCAACAGTCGATTCTTTGATTTTTTTAATACTTATCTTTCCCGGAACTCCTCCACTAACACTTAAATCTTATGGTATGGTATTAAAGTTCAAATTGACTTTAAGTATTATTACGAATCTTTTGTATGGGAATATAGAAAATTGTTGTTTTTAGACTTTTTCAGGGAATTTTTAAAAAAAATTTCTCTGTAATAACCATCCTCGTACTTTTTTATATATATAGAGACATAATTATATAGATTAAAGTATACTCGTAGATGTATGAAAAAGTCATACATATTAAAGCATAACCTGACATCTGAAAACATCGACGGTTCGATTACCGCTCGGGATGCATATTTGTATTTGTACAAAAATTTCTTTCCGGTTTGGATGTCTGTCCTTGTGGGTTTTGTCGGTCCCTATTGTTACCATATATACGTGATAGTGATCGTTACTAGTAGTAGGGAATTTCCACCAACCCGCAGTGGAGCAGCGTGGCGTATTAAGCTCTGTTCCTTCTCCTACATGGAGAAGAGGCCTATGCCCAACAGTGGGATATTACAGGCTGACTCGTGATCGTGATCGTGATATATGTATATAAATAACTAGCTTCTGCGCGCGACTTCGTCGGTGTGGCTTCCGCTCCTATTGGTCTTAGCGTGACGATACATAGCCTATAGCCTTCCTCGATAAATGGGCTATCTAACAGTGAAAGAATGTTTCAAATCGGCCCAGTAGTTCCAGAGATTACCGCGTTCAAACAAACAATCGATCGATCGATTTAACCGCGGTAGCCCCAGCACACTACGCGCGATCCGATTGTTAGAGATTTTCCCTTAAAAACAGAAAATGTCAGTACCTACACACTGCATAAAATATTTTTTCATCAATGTTTCCTTAAAATATCGTCACTGTGTTAGTTTTTGTTCACGCTTAATTTTAAAAGCTAAAATGTTTTCATTTCCACGATATTAATTTTCAAGAACTCATAACAAAGCCGACGAAATGTACACATTAAATCATTCGATGAATCACCGTTTCCTTAATTACCATTCTATACACAAATATAAACGTTACAGGTGATGAGGTGACGCGCCTGATTGGTTCAAAACCGCAATTTCGGAGGAAAATGAAGAACAAAAGTTCGATTATGATTCACAAAAACTTAAGACTAACCAATACCACAATGAATCAATCTGACATGGTAAAATAGTCGTGTAAAATATCGAATTAGTTTGATAAATTTGCATATTGGTATATTATCATAAAACAGCAAATTATAAGACACTAGCCGACTTGTGCCCACTTCGTTGGGCGTTAAAAGATGTTTACAGTGACTTGATATGTTTCAAATTTTTCAAATTTAACGCGTACAGAATAATAACGAATTTTTAAATGAAGTGAACTTTATATAGGTAATTATACTTTGATAAACGTCGTGAACACCGTCGCTGTTTGGGCGCGCCTTTCGCTGCTATTTTACATCGATGTTTATTTAGTTGGTACCTACAGTTCGTCAAGAGATGGCGCGATTCGTAACACCTACTATTATTTTCACTGAATTTTATGTTCAATTATAATAAAATATAGCCTATGTCACTCCTGAATAGTGTAGCTTTCTGTTAGCGAAAGAATTTTCATGATCGGATCAGTATTTGCGAAGATTACCCCGTATATACAAAGTTTACCTCTTTATAATATTAGTATAGAAGTATAGACAAATTGAAGACATTCGATTTTACAATTACCAGAAAATACATTTAAAGTTCATGTTAAAAAGAATTTGATAGCTAAGGCATATTATTCGGTTCAAGATTATAATGATTTTAGTAATTTTATAATAAACCACTCTTTTTTTAATATTAAGCACCAACTGCGCAGTTTATTGCGGATTCTTTATATACATATATCTATGTACATTCTACATATACACACATTATCACGATCACGATTCAGCCTGTAATATCGCACTGTTGGGCATAGGCCTCTTCCCCATGTAGGAGAAGGATCGGAGCTTAATCCACCACGCTGCTCCAATGCGGGTTGGCGGATATATTCCCTACTATGAGTAACGATCGCTATCAGGTGTACCTACATTATAACAACCGGGACCGACAGCAGTCGGTTAAGCATAAGGCACGGTAGGGAGACCCACAAGGACTGCACAAACACCCAGACCACGGCAAACAACCCGCAATCGCCCGCGCAACTGCCAATAGCAATCCTGTGCTGTGACCGCTGCGCCAACGCGGCTTCTATATACGCACATATTTATCATTAATCAAATCATTAAAAGAGTATTAAGTAACAAGTTTAAACCAATTAGTAATAGATAAATAAAAATTAACGCTTTTATTAAAAAAAAAAAAATTAAAAGAAAAAGTGTCTGTAGCAAAAAAGGAATAAATAACGATACACAATTGAAATTATGTATTTACGATGATGCTAGAAAGCAAGTATCATTTGTTCGTGTGTACTCGCATCGTAAGGACTTAGTGACAATATTGTCTCGGTCGAGTCACAGATTAGTAAACAGTGGTCGAGTCGTGACGAGCGACGCACTTCCGCTCCCGTCATTGGCTTATTGTTTACTTGGTGAGCAGTGAGCACGCACTGTCGCTGAGGTTAGTGCGATTTTCTTTTAATTTCTACTGAAACGATGTTGATAGTGTGCAGACTGATTGTTCACGTCTTTTACATGACACATTTTTCAGATTTTATTATTCCGATCAGATTTTAAAAAGTAGTAAAAAAATACAAAATCTTTTTAAATTTATTGTGAAAGCTATATTTAAAAATGAAGAAACAATATATTATGTATACAAAATTAGCATCAAATTCTAAGAATGGTCTTTTAAGACATCAGTGATGACACCAATCTTGATTGTCTTTAGAGATTAGGACTTAAAGCCTGATAGGTCTTTCCAGATTTATTTTTAACTCTTTTTGTTTTGGACAAATCTAAATTTGCATTTTCATTTGCATTACGACAAAATATTAGTTCAAGGCAAAATTCTTTTTTTACTTGATAACCGATTTCAAAAAGGAGAATTTAACAATTCAACTGTACGAGTATGTATGTTTATGTTTGATACAGGCGTTTTATGCTGCAAATATTTTCAACACTCACAAGGGAATCAAAACTCCGTGTACTCCGTGAACTCAGAATCTTGAAATTTGGTACGAAGCAACGTCTTATAGTACAGATAAAGGAAAAATTGCGAAAAGCGTACATTTTTAGTTACATCATATAATAAAAATATTTTTAATAATTTTGTTGGTACGAAACCCTCAGAGCGCGAGCCCGAATCGCACTTGGCCAGTTTTTTATGTGTAAATACAATGGGCATGACGAAAGATTTTGAAAACCTCTTCCATAATGTGGGTACACATTTACAAAAATACCTATATTTCGGTAATAAACTTAAGTTTAAGGAATTTTAAAACTATTTTTCTAATATGTTTTCAATGAGAGCGGCAAAACGGCTGCAGGTGTCATGGCGTCGGCTTGACGTCACAGAATAATGTGGGCCTTACTTCTTACTTTACTCTTTGGAGTGCGCCTGACGTATTATGTTATGTTGTGACGTCGTGCGCTGTAATTTGTGTTTCAATCAAAATGGCCGATTGCAGTATTTTACTGTTTTATTTTATTGAAAATCACAATAATCTTATTATATTACATAAAACTAAACCAGTATTTTGAATTTTTTAAATATGAGTGTTTCCCTAAAATCATTAAATTGACGATTTTTTGATACTGTCGTCATGCCCATTAAATAGAAAAAAAATGTAGTAAAACATTACAATGACAGTAATATAATTAAAAAAAAAACACTCAATAACATCAAAAACATACAACCACACGGCGTGCAATATTACATATACTTTGTATATCATATTTTTTATATCTTAATGTAACATTAACAATACAATAGTGAGGAAATTCAGACACATTACAAAACGTTCAGGGAACGGATTTCTTTTTCTTGACACCTATCAACGAAGCCTCTTCCATTGTGTCAGGAAGTCTCGACCCGAGAGTCTCTGGAGTGATGAGCACTAAAGCTCCCGACAGAAGAGCGAAGCCACCGAATAGAGCGAAAGGTAAATCATCCCAAACAGCTGCTCCCTGAAATTAAACGAAATATAATTAAGAAACCGCAAATCGTTTTTCTATCAAAGCGAAAGACAGAAAACTACTACTAGATATTCTTCAAATACTAATAGAATTTCTTGTACACTAATCATTTCCCAATTTATAATTAATAAAATTTATATTTTCTTGGTAAATAAACCCTAAAAAATCGGCCAAGTGCGAGTCGGACTCGCGCACGAAGGGTTCCGTACCATTGACTAGGTAAACACCAGTAGGTACATTGATTTTAATATCGGGCAAAAATCGGCAAAAAAATCATTTTCATTGTATGAGCCCCCCAAGTTATTTTTTTTAAATTTTATTATTTATTATTAAAGTAAATACACAATTAAGTATTTTGTGAATATTTCAAGTGCCTACCTCTTACCATTTATTGATATCGAGAAAAAATAGGCAATAAATCGCGTTTGTTGTATGGGAGCCCCCCTTAAATATTTATTTTATTTTGTTTTTAGTATTTGTTGTTATAGCGGCAACAGAAATACATAATTTGTGAAAATTTCAAGTCTCTAGCTATCGCCGTTCTTGAGTTACAGCCTGGTGACAGACAGACGGACGGACGGACGGACGGACGGACGGACGGACGGACAGCGAAGTCTTAGTAAAAAGACCATTTCAAAAAACTAATTTAGGCAGGAAGTAACAGTCACCAATACTAGTACTCTTCTCACTTCACTTCAGTCTATCGCAGTCCACTGCTGGACATAGGCCCTTACAAGTTCGCGCCAGAAATGGCGTGAACTCATGTGTGTTGCCCATAGTCACCACGCTGAGCAGGCGGGTTGGTGACTACTCCTACTATACTGGTAGTACTCTAATACAATCATAAATACTGGCAAAGCCAACTTACATCTAGGACTTAATACAAGATGGCTAGATATAATATTGTGATGAAAAGTATGTTATGTTAAGTTATGTTCGGAGGAGAAATGTAATGATTAATATAAGGATTGCAAATGTATAACGTCCAATAGTTTATAAATTTGAAAAATTCGCTTTGTAAGGGAGGTGTTAGGTAGTCTGTAGTTTTTAAAAAAATAAAGACTTTCTTCGACCGTCTATGGCTTCATCTGTGAACACGTCTTTCATTGAACCCTTTCCCAAATCAAGTATTTATTATAATTAATGAATACCAAGAACATTACAACTTACAATAGCAGGTGTGAGTGGCGCCACTACGGCCCCGATCCTGCCCATCATCGAGGAGAAGGCGAACAGACTGTGGCGGTACTTGGTGGGGTACAGCTCCGCGGTGTACACGTACACTGACGTCATCACCATGGCTATGCTGTACTTGCCGACTAGGAACAACGCCAGGGACACTCCGTACTGACCTGTTTAAGATATCATAGTGACGGTAATGGAATAAAGAACAAAATAATTGGTCATCGAGCCTTGATTCGCGAAGTCCTGTTCCCAGATATGTAATTTCAAAGTTATGGATTTGTCCACCATATTACTTTCGTTGAAGAAAGAAAGAAAGAAAGAAAGACATTTATTTGAGACACATACAGTGCTTACAGACACACAATAAACACAATACAATAACAACAAAGAGCACAAAATACAATAAAAAATAAAATCTTTCTGTCGATAGCAATTAATCAATAGAAACGTATATGTTAGCAAATGATGAAATTATATGATAAAACTAAAAACAAATAGTGCAGTAACTGAGGTAGGGCACAGCAGGAAATTTCCTGCTCAAAATTGGAGCAGCCCGACTGGGGTAGTACCTCGACCTTACAGAAGACCACAGCTAAATAATACTGTTTTCAAGCGGTATTGTGTTCCTGTTGGTGAGTAAGGTGACCAGAGCTCTTGGGGGGGGGGGGGGGGGATTGGGGATAGGGTCGGCAACGCGCTTGCGATGCTTCTGGTGTTGCAGGCGTCTATAGGCTACGGTCTTACCATCAGGTGAGCCGTACGCTTGTTTGCCAACCTAGTTACATAAAAAAAAAAAAAAAAAAAATTGACGGCAATTCAAATTGTTGTTCTAATTTTATCAGCTGAAACATTCGAAATACTTGTAAATAGTCTCTTTCGGTGATATTGATAAGATTACAATTATAATTAATCGGACAGTATCAAGTAATGAACCGGTATCAGTTGTCAGGTCTACTGTCTGATCCCTTTTTTGTTTACTTTGATAACCGTACAAACACTTCAATCGAATAACAAAAACGATTAAAAATATTTGAAACTTCCGCGTTAACGCCCTTAATCGAAATCATACTTCCGGTTAGATATTTATTATACTATTATTAAAATTGAAGTTTATGTTTAAAAAAAATTGGCACATAAGTGTAAATAAGCTTAGTAAAAAGTAACATAACTAACCATCAGGTACGAAGATGTACGCTATCTGGCAAGCGGCACAAATCCAGAACGCCCCGGCGAGTACAGGCTTCCTACCGATCTTCCCCATCAGGAACACCGCCGTCCAGTACCCCGGTATCTCAGCCGCGGAAATGGCCGCGTAGTTCAAATATCTATTTCCAGACAGAAGCACCGAGTTGATGGACATCCCGTAGTACACGAAAGTGTTGGTTATCCACCAAACCGGGGACACGACTACTCGGGTCAATATTGCTTTGTATCTAAATACGAGCACGATCAACCAAGGCTCCCTCGCTCTCTCTGCTTCTTCTACCGCTTTTCTCTTCTCTTCCTCTATCGCGCTTTCTCTTAAGCCTTGTAACGACTTTTCCGAAAGTGTCTTCTTATTGACTCGCGCTACGTCTTTGAGGACTTTTTCTGCTTCTTCGAAACGCCCTTTGCTCATGTACCAGCGGATTGACTCGGACATGATCCAGAAGTATGATATTGTTATCAGTTGTGGTATGTACAGTGTAAGCGTGAAGTTCCTCCAGTCGGGGACTCCCCAAGCGATGAAACCCATTGTTATCTGACCGACGGAGAAGAACGTGTTCATCGTTGCTCCAGCGGCCACGCGATAACGTGGACCCATGAGCTCCATCACTGGAAACAATTTTATACATCGCTAAGCTAGGACAGAAGAAGGAATACCAACATTGTTGTTTACTATTGTCTACACTAACGAATTTAAAAGAGGAAATTAAAAACTAGGATTTTGAAGTAAAATTCTTTACGCACACTTGACTTGGGGAGTAAGCTGGTGAATGCGTGACGAGAGCGTTACGTAAAGTGTCGGGCGAGGCGAATGGAAGTTGAGAGGGAGATATCAGTGAGACGGGGCTATAGAAGTTTTACTTCAGTCGTGTGATCTGAAGACCACTCGTTTTTTTATAAAAGACTTACTACGATCACAGTAATGAAAATTTATGCAAATTGAAAACAAAATGAGGTCCCAAACAAGGATTGGATTTTGCGCTTCCCAAGAAACATTCCTATGACCTTTAGGTAACTCTAGGTAGGTAAGGTTCTCTAAGAAAATTTTGAGTTAGTACGAGACACGCGTAGATTTTTAAAAAATATAAAAAAATAAAACGATCACACTAACTCTGCATGATTTTGTAAACCCGTTATTATATTTTGTCACGTGATAACATGTCTATAAATTTTAGTTATTTATTGCCTTAAATGTAATAAATTATACTACGGAAATATATTTAGGTTTACCCAGTTAATAATAGGCTAGTAAAAATAGACGTTTTTTTTGGTCAACCTCGCACTAAATTTCCGATCCAATTTTAGTTTTTTATTAGATTAAGGGTCACTTGCTGACCATAAAAACATAAAATGCTGACAGATCCAGGTGGAGCTTCAATCGCAATCTTAAAGAAAAGTTTTTGGCCGATATCTCGAAAACTATCAACTTTAGGGCAAAAGTTATTCAGACCTTTTTTGTAGACAATAAAATTTCGCATCTTTTATTTCCTGTAAACTTTTTGTAAAACTTACCATTTACGATTTATGGCCCACTTAATGAACCCGTTTTTCATTTTTGGCCAATAACTCTTCAAATATTGGATTAATGAATAAAATGCATCTATTCATTTTTTAAGATCACTTTATTCTCTACAACTTTTGTTTAAAACGTTTTTTTCTAATGTCCATACTTTTTGAGTTATAAAATGTTTAATTTAGAAATGCCGGCGCTCGGCGGGTGACGCGGCAGTTAGTTGTACGAAATATAATAAAAAAAAAATATAAAAAAAATTACTATTGCAGGTAAGGAAATGTACTATCAATTTTTAAGTACATAAATAAGCGGGTTATTTTTTTTTTAAATTTGTTTGTTGAATTTTTACCATTATATTCTATGCGTACCTTGAAATTTTCGACTTTACGCCCGGTAGTCCAAAATTAAACGTTTTATAACTCAAAAAGTATGGACATTAGACAAAAAAGATTTAAACAAAAGTTGTAGAGAATAAAGTGATCTTAAAAAATGAATAGATGCATTTTATTCATTAATCCAATAATTGAAGAGTTATTGGCCAAAAATGAAAAACGGGTTCATTAAATGGGCCATAAATCGTAAACGGTAAGTTTTACAAAAAAGTTTACAGGAAATAAAAGATACGAAATTTTATTGTCTACAAAAAAGATTTGAATAACTTTTGCCCTAAAGTTGATAGTTTTCGAGATATTGGCCAAAAACTTTTCTTTAAGATTGCGATCGAAGCTCCACCTGGATCTGTCAGCATTTTATGTTTTTATGGTCAACAAGTGACCCTTAACCTAATAAAAAACTAAAATTGGATCGGAAATTTAGTGCGAGGTTAAATGCTTTATTGACTGGCCTATAAAGTTTAGTTGAAATTGAGTTGGAATATTAATAAATGTGATATTATTTTAATTTTACGATAAAACTTCCTCAAAAAATCAAAATCAAAATATTTATTTCGCCATAAGGTGTATGTTACACACTTAACGAAAGTAAAAAAAAAATTATTTACAAAAAAAAAACTAAACAATAATAACAGAAAGTTAAGGCAGCAAAAAATCAAACAATAAATTAAAAATACAAATTTATATCTTAACATTAGGAACATTTCAAACTGCCTGAAATTACTTACTTAAAAAATATACTGTCGCATTGATAACCTCCTCTCTTTTGAAATCGGTTAAATAGTCAAATATGTTTGTTGAAGTTGTGCCTTGTAAATATGCGTGTGTCCATTGTATGATGTTTTTGACTTTGAAGACAGCAATGTTCGAGTGCACATACAAATTTATATTACGTACAAACTGTACCACGACTTCATTCTCTCTCAAGAGAACCAAGATTGTTTATTTTGTTTTAATAATAAAATATACAAATTACAATGTCTAGAAGTGAATAATATAGCGCACAGCGCTTTAGTACAGCGCGCTTTGCCATAGCTCATCGTGCTACATTAGTAGACGTTGTGGCGCGATGACTTTACTTGAATTGCGCACAGCGGCTTTTCAGGATATTAAAGTTGAAATAATACTTCTATCAATTAACTGAGGTAGGGCACAGCAGGAAATTTCCTACTTAAAATATGGAGCAGCCCGACTGGAGTAGTACTTCGACCTTAGTCGTTACAGAAAATCGCAGCTAAATAATACTATTTTCAAGCAGTGTTGTATATAATATGTTGGTGAGTAAGGTGACCAGAGCTCCTATGGGGAATTAGGGATTGGCTCGGCAACGCGCTCGCGACGCTTCTGGCCGACATCGAAGAGATGTTTTGTTAAGACGTACTATCGTCGGTAAACCAACTTTACAGACAACCAATATTTTTTTTAAATCTTCGACGTACAGATATTGAGCTCAGTCACAATTCACATCCAATCTATTCAATAACGTCCTTTTTAATTGGATTACCAGCTCTTTTTTGGAACAATAATGTGTAAATTTATTTAATAATCTCTTCTAATAAATTGACTAGTCCGTTGGCGCAGTTTCTAGTGGCTCTGCTTTCTGCTCCGCGGGTTGCGGGTTCGATTCCCGGCTAAGTCTGGGTGTTATATTTGTATTTATTTCTTTATATACCTATTATTTCTATGTGTGTGAGTGTGTGTGTGTGTGTGCGTGCGTGGGTTCGTGCGTGCGTGTGTGTGTGTTATAAAATAATGAAACAACTTCAACGGGAGGACCTCCCGTGACCATGGTTGCTGCAAACTAGAAAACTTAATAAACCGCAATAAAATCCGAAAAAGTTGTTTCATTATAATGAGTGAAATTCGCGTAAACATTAGAAAACAATATCTTATAAGATATTTATTTATTTATTTATAATAGAAATCAAGTGAGTAAGCTGAAATACCGGCAAGTCACTTTATTGTATTGGGAAAACACGTAACCGTAGCATTTTTACGTATTCATGCTTATTTATTACCTGATTATCTTTACACTTTGTTCTTATCAAAAAAATATTTAATTATTAGATTAGTTCGTAGTTTTTAACCGACTTCCTAAAAAGGAAGAGGCTCTCAATGCGATTATACTTTTTATGTACGTTACCTCAGAACTTTTGACTGGCTGGACCGATTTCGATATCCAGAAATCCATCGATCCAGGTTACAATTCGTGATGGATTACGGTATAAGTATTCTAATACACAGGAGAAGATGCAGCCCATTTAAAAAAAAACCCTCTTTGTGGTTTTATGAAACCACGGTAAAAGTGAAACTTTTGCACGCCATCTATGTTTTGTAACTTACATCAGCTATATGTTGTCATTAGTGTCTTAGTTCTAGGAAATGATAAGAGATGGCCGACCATCACGCGACATGCAACACGCACACGAAAAAGTTATAGACGATGTAAAGAAAAGTTTCACTTTAAAATAAAGGACTTTAATTCAGTTTATTTAATCGCATCGCATTGCCTTTCGAGTTTTATGATAGTGTAGGATACGATGGGCTTGACATGACAGATGGTTAAAAAAACCTGAAAACAGATATAAAATAAAAATAAAATAACAATTCGTTTAGGCAGATTACAATTTTGGTGTCCTATAGAATTCTCAGTATTATCGTATCTTTTAATATATATTAAAAATCGTGGTAATAATATGCGTTTATGTGGCGACATTATTTTATTTGCGCGAGAAAGTTCATACAAAAAGAATACAATCAAAATTCTTATGTACATATATTTTTATTCATTTATGTACATAAGCATTAATTGTATCCAATTAAACGGATAACTAAACATAAATCTATATATTCTATATATATAAAAGAGATATCCACCCATTGACTCATCACGATATCTCTGGAACCATAAGGCGTAGAGACTTGAAATTTGCTAGGAATATTCCTTTCACCGAGTAGAGGTCAGCCAAGAACAGATTTTACGTAATTCCACCCACAAGAGGGGGTTTCGGGGGTTAATAACATACCTATATGGCAAAACAACGTTTGCGGGGTCAGCTAGTCAAAGTATAAATGCAAAACATTCAACATACTAATACATAATTTTGCTTGAAATTATTAAATAATATAATAAAGAAGAATATAATAAAGAATGTCTCTTTCTATGCCTGAAATAATTGAGTTGATCTTACGTAATATGTAGCAGCAAGAAAAGCCAGCAGATCCGAACGTCGCCTCCGCAACTTCAGAGATGAGGAAACCCACGTAGGTGCCGGCGAAGTACCGCAGGGCTCCTATCCAGGCGGTGTTGAAGGCGTTGATGGTGAGCGCCACGCGGCGGCCCCAGCGGTCGGACACGTAGCCGGTGATGGGCAGCGCGGTCAGGGTCCCCACTGTTCGAATCGAGCCGATGAGGGTTCGACGCCATTCGTCACACGCTAGCCCATACTGAAATCAATGATACAATAATTTTTATACAATAATTACAATATTTTCTTTTGTGTATAAACTATAAATAGTAATTCACATGAAAGAAATGGCAGTGTTAAAATATAGTAGGTATAGGATATTTGAATGTTCCGAATAATTAAATCCGTTTTTTTAAAACTAAAAATTGTAAACTCATTAAACAAAAAAAAAAGGTGTGTGTGCGATTCAAACACGATAGAAGTGAAACTTCTTTGGCAAACTAATTTTAAATTAGCGGCTACGCGGCGTCCAGCGTGGCGCGGCCGCAGCACGGCGCGCCCTTCCCTGTCGTTTTTTCGTTGCATCCTGTGTGAAATCACAACGATCCTAAAGAAGTTTTACTTCAAAAAGTGTGTGTGTACTTATGTACGCACGTAAGAAAATATACTTCATTAGCTAGCTAACTTCACGTTGCTAACTTTTTTTTCGTTGACTAGCTAACTTCACGGTGTCGGTTTTTTGTGACAGTGTGCGCGCGGTGTGATCATTTTTCCTTAACGCGCCAAAAGAATTATAACTTCAAAAACATTAAAAAATTGTGTTTGCTCGGTAGCGATAAAAAGTGATTCGTCAGGTCTGGATCAAATTTAAATGAGACGACATGACAAGTCACAATCATCAGAATCGGTACACCCAGTAAAAAATTAGGAGGTAACACACGCAAAAATAAATAAGTATAGTCTGATTGAGAATCTCCTCCTTTTTAAGACGGGAAAAAATATAAAATATGCCTATAAATCAACAAGAATGATAGGATATAAAAAAAGGAAATGTTGCTATGTATCTATAAAGTTATAGGATGGAAAATAAACTGAAGTTCTTGGAAATTTTGCCTAGTAAAAATAAATAAAATAATATATAAGCTTACATCGTAAACCACGCTGTCCGTGTTCTCGTACACAAATTCCTCGCAGTCCACAATGTTTTCACGATCGAACAAGTCCGCAGGGCACACATTGTTGCCCAATGTTTGGTTGACGCCAGCAAACCGCCTGCAGTTATCGAAGGAGCTTCCGCTTTCTGGCACCGCGTTCAGAATCCAAGATGGTCTAAACTCACTTGATTCAAGGCCCTCGCATTCTTGTATCAAACATCTTAAATAAAAAGTTTTGCTAACTGTACCTTAATTTACTACAAGCATTTGAAAATCTATCTTCATATTTAAAATAAAAATCAAGAACCTTTTCATTTAAGTAAGCTAAAAAAGCACCTTCGAATCGTCACTACAATTATAAATTTTTTTTTAATACAAATAGGTCGGCAAACAAGCGTATGGCTCACCTGATAGTAAGCGATTACCGTAGCTTATAAACGCCTGCAATACCGGAAGCATTGCAAGCGCGTTGCCGACCCTACCCCCAATTCCCCCAGGAGCTCTGGTCACCTTACTCACCAACAGGAACACAGCACTGCTCGAAAACAGTATTATTTTGCTGTAATCTAAGGTCAAGGTACTACCCCAGTCAGGCTGATCCATATTTTGAACAGGAAATTTCCTGCTGTGTCCTTCCTCAGTTAAACATAAACAAAATAGTACCTATATTTCATTACAAGTGCGGAAAGGCTGTCATTACAACGAGTTCCGACAAATGTCTACCCGACCCGAGGCGCAGCCGAAGGCGAGGGTTGACAGTCGGAACAAGTTGCAATGACGGTTCCGCACGTGTACTGAACGACTATTTTTAATACAGTTGCGAAAAAACTAAACAATTTAATAAAATAAACTCGCAAAGAAAATTTCTGAAAAATGGCGCCAACCGTAGAATATAAGCAGTTTTTTTTTCTTCACCCATTCTGGTAGGCAAAGGGAAACTATGCCCATACAGCCAAGTCTTCAGTAGAAGTTTTTTATTGATATGAAATGAAAATGAAATGAAATGAAATGAAACCTAACTAAACTCATTCAATCAAATTATTAAATCTGATATTGAAACAAATTATTAGATTATTTTAAGAAATATACGTATTTGCATGAATCATAAAACTTCTATGAATTTTTTTAGTAAAAACTTCATGGTTGGTTTTTCTTTTTAATAGACATTATTTTGACACTTGGGAAAGAGAACGCACGAGTGCGGGAAAGGTAAAAAAAAGCACGCGTGTGTTATAGCCCACTTCAAAGAGTATATATAACCACTACGTTTTATCCCGAACGCTATATACGTCCCTGCAATACGCCACTTTTTGAGCAACTGTATTAAAAAAATAATTACAGTAATCTTTAAATCAATTTCACAATTAGTAAAATTATTAAATTTTGACCTAATTAAAAATATTCTGCAATCTTTTGTACCTGGTGGTAATACGAGAAGTGGTAAAGATGTACTCAGTTGCAGCCCACGCAGCAAAGATGACAACTATCACAGACAGAGCCAGTATCCGAAGCTGGTAGGGACCTATTTCTCCGATCTCTTCAATCAAAATTCTATCCAGATTAACAGCTTTTGTCTTTTTATCTGCTTCATTATTCTTAGCAGTCTCATTGTCTCGCTTTTCAGTGGACATGTCTACTGTTTAGTCGGGTAACAAGTGCGCGTTAAGCTTGAATGCGATTAGAATTTTTAGCTACGTCTACTACAGATATTGTAGGAATAGATATGGCAATGGACAACTCATTCCACACGGTTTCCATTGTGTAATATTTCAGTTCTTGTTAAGTTGGTTGATGACCATCGTAAATTGTTGTTTCTATAAATTGTAAATAGAATTAGGGACAGATAAACTTTTTGTATTTTGCTATGAATTAATGATATTTATTAAATTAAAAATTGTCATATAGCACGCATATACCGACAAACAAACTTGTTACTAGTATAACACCAGGAAAGATAAGAAAATACCTCGGGTTCAATAAAATTATATCTTTTTTATCACTTTTTGACCAACGAAGAAAATTAACTAGGGAAGTATATAGTAAGTTTATTGTTATATATTATCTATATATTTGTATTTTATTGCAAAATGTTCGAATTCGCACACCAATTATTTGTTCACTTCCAATCTGCAGTTTCTATTTCGTGTCCTATACCCAAACGTTGTCTGAAAGAGATCGCTCTTTCAGCGATAAGACCGCCTTTGTACATCTTTCATTTTATGTTATTATTTTGTTGTTTCTTTTAATGGTGTACAATAAAGAGTATTATTATTATTATTTAATTACTAGACGACCTGTGCCCACTTCGTTGGGCGTTCATTATTATTTTTGTGATGCAAATATATAAATATAGTAAAGTTTTTACCCCACTCGCATTTCTCCGACTTGATTTACCTATACTATTATTTTTCACTGAATTTTTTTGTTCAATAACAATAAAATATAGCCTATGTCACTCCTGAATAGTGTACCTTTCTGTTAGTGAAAGAATTTTCATGATCGGATCAGTATTTGCGAAGATTACCCCGTATATACAAACAAAGTTATAAACTTTACCTTTTTATAATATTAGTATTACGAGCTTCTAGCCTTCTAGTAACTACCTACTGCCTACCTACCATCTATTTAGGTTGTATACCCAGCTATTCGACGATCTTCCTAAAAAAGGAACATTAAACAATAAATTACAACAGGTTCATAATTAATACAGGAGCGAAAATGTTTTTTTAGGTTTTTCATTTTTGTCTGACTATTAGGGCCAGTTTCACGAGTTGTGGATAACGCTATATTTTGACGGGTGACGATATCTAACAGATAAAAATGTTTGCGGTAGGTACATATTATTGGAACGAAGTTCCTTATCGCGCGGTGCACGTATTAAGCGAGATGGCAGCGAGATCGAAAAAAGCGTAACAAAACTTTTTCTCGAAACTTCTTACGTTTGTTTTTTTAACAGACTTTTACAAAGGGAGGAGGTTCTCAATTCGACAGTATTTTTTATGTGTATTCAGAACTCAGAACTTTTTTCTTATATAACAGGTCGGCAAACAAGCGTACCTACGGCTCATCTGATGGTACATAAGCAATTACCGTAGCTTAGAGACACCTGCAACACGAGAAGCATCGCAAGCAGCTCGAGATTTATGATATAAAAACGATATGATTCCGGTATAAAAAGTAGCCTATAGGTTTCTCCATAACCTTCTCTATTTTCTAGTGAAAGTTCCATAAAAATCGGTTCAGCCGTTTCAAAGATCAGCCCGGATAAACAGAAAGACAGACAGACATAACTTTTAAAATCGTTGGTTTGTGTTTAATGTGTGTGTAAACAGCTAAGTTTACTAGAAAAAACACATTTATTTTGAAATTACAGACACTAAGTTTATTTACTAGCAATTTAAAAAATTACATACCTACCTTTATTATAAAAATGTACATAATCTAATGAGTGAACGTAGAACATTTATCGTAGAGGCTTAATTTATGAAATGATTAAATGTACTGTTTTACGATCATTACAATGTAAGTAAAACCAATCGAGTCATAAAAATGTATATCTGTAAATACGAACAAATAATCGTGACTGTCTGAATTGAAATGAATTGTTTATTTAGAACTTTCAGATAGCCCTGAGTTCGCGCGAAATAATTTCACAATTATCACAAACCATATAACTTGTATTCATTTTTAGGGTTCCGTACCCAAAGGGTAAAAACGGAACCCTATTACTAAGACTTCGCTCACGTCACCACTCACCAGGCTGTATCTCAAGAACGGCGATAGCTATACAGTTGAAATTTTACAAATTATGTATTTCTGTTGCCGCTATAACAATAAATACTAAAAACAGAATAAAATATATATTTAAGGGGGGCTCCCATACAACAAACGCGATTTATTGCTTATTTTTGCTCGATATTAATAATTGTGACAGGTAGGCACTTGAAATATTCACAAAATACTTAATTGTATATTTACTTTAATAATAAATAATAATAATACAACAAAAGTGACTTTTTGCCGCTTTTTGTACTGTTAATCGATGGACGTCTGTACTACTAGGAGCGTTGCAAGCGCGTTTCCAATCCTACCCCCCCCCCGCTCGAGAAGAGCCCTGGCTATCTTACTCACCACAGGAATACAACACTACTTGATCGAAGTATTATCGAAGTGAAATTTCTTTGAAATCGTTGTGATTTGAAACCCGATGACATAAACATATAGGAGAGAGTGGGATAGAATACAGTACTGCACAAAGCGCGTAAAGCGATCTTTTCACGAGACCGTGATTCGTGTTCTATTACAGGTCTGAAAGAAGATGTAGTGACAAAAATTGAGAAAGGGATGCTGAGATGGTTCGGCCATGTCGAGAGAATGAGTGAAGAACGAATGACGAAAAAAGTGTATAAGGCGAGTGTGAATGGAAGTGTTGGGAGGGGTAGACCTAGGCGGACGTTCCAAGATCAAATAAGGGACGTCCTGAAAAAAGGCCTGGTCAAGAGTACCCTAAACCGAAGAGCATGTATGAAAGGAATAATGAAAGTGGACGAAGCGAAACGAGTATGTAAGGATCGTAGCAAGTGGAAAGAAGTGGTCTCTGCCTACCCCTACGGGAAAGAGGCGTGATTTATAATTATATATGTGATCATCGTCGATAGAATAAATCGCAACGGCCTTCCTTCCTATGACTTTTTCGAAGTTTCATATTATACTGTCTGTGATTGCACACACACACACTTTTTTATCTGTGACGTTGTATATTACACAATCTGAAAAGTTTAGATAATTTAGCCAAGTCGGGCGGCTCCAAATTTTGATCTATATACTTGTTGGTTTGCTCTACCTCAAAAAATAAAATATCTAGACTTCAGCCTATCGCAGTCCACTATTCCTTCTCAAGCTCGCACCAAACATTCCGGTTTCAGCAATAAAAGATTTAGATGATCTTAGGTAAATATCTGTAATTGTATGTACGCCTAACTAAACCCATACTTAGTAATCATTATGTCTTTTGCAGCTCGGTTGCTGTTGGAGATCACTGTTTAGTGATAAGATCGTCAATTGTAATTGACAATCGTGAATTATTTGTTTGTTTTTATTTTACATGCTTTTTTTCTAATATATAGCATGTATAAAATAAAGAATAATTGTTCATCACTTCAGCCTATCATACACGAGGAGGCAGGCACGGGACGCCCTGTTGCGGCGGTGGACGGAGGACGTGGCCCCGCCGGTCCCGGGCAGTGGACGGTGGACGCGGTCAGGCCGGTCCTTCGCGAGTGGGTGCGGCGGCGGTTCGGGCCGCTGACCTTCCGTTTGGTGCAGGTGCTTTCCGGACTTAAAAAGTCGGGTCAACATATAGGCTACATATTATCACGCTATCACCTACGGAGAACGAGCAGTGAACCTTTATTTGTTGTATAGCGTTCACGCAGACGACGTCGCGGGCAGCAGCTAGTACAGTATATACATAGTTATAACAATAATAAAGCTAAATAGGTTTATATAGTTTTAATCATTATAAGTAGTTACAGATAAACATTGTTATCAAGATTTCATTCTCCTCGATCTGAGCTGTTCGGCTTCCTCGATGGTGTTGGGCAGCTTCGTGCCCAGCGTCTCCGGCGTCGTGAAGATCAGCAACCCAGAGAGGAGCGCGAGTGAACCGAACAGCACTGACGGCAGGCTCGACCACACCTCGAGAGCCTTCAACGAATAAAATATTTTTAAACTAATGGGGGCTTTAAACGCTACGATAAATTGTAACAATTTATTGAACGATTTATCGCTCCAACAAATCGAAAGAGTAGAGCACTGTTCACTCCAACTCCAATCCCAATAAATCGCTACAATCTCCCGTTTACACACAACGATAAATTGTAACAATCTGATCGTTACGTAAAATTGCTACAATTTATCGTAACGTGTAAAGCCCGCTTATAACTTCTTTACGCACGCTCGACTTGGAGAGTAAGCTGATGAATGCGTGACGAGGGCGTTACGAAAAGTGTTATCGGACGAGGCGAACGGAGCAAGAGAGAGGTGTGAGCACGCGTTTTCTTCCTCTCTTTATCTCATAGCCAGTTTCGTTTCGTATATCTAAGACACAGTGCAGGCCTATTGCTAAAGAAGTTTTACTTCAGTCGTGTGGTCTAAAGCACTATACAACTGGTTATCCACGACTGGCCGAAATAGGCCCTTACGCTTTGTAGTTACTTGGTTTTTAACAAATGACACGTTACAAATTCCTAATACCTCTACAATTAATGTAGTATAAGTAACAACTTGAGAGATATTTTCGTATGTAGGTACATTTTTTTAATTATTAAATTTTAAATGCCACTGCATTGTTTTTTATATAAATAGGTTACTTTATATAATAGTGGTGCGTGTACTCGCCTAAAGTACAGACGGTTTGCGGATTCGATTCGGAATGGATAGACATCCAATTACAAACAAGAAAACATTTATAAATACAAGCGTATTTGTATAAGTATTTCTTTCCGGTTTGGATGTCTGTCCTTGTGGGTCTCCTCACCGTACCTCGGAGAGCACGTTAAGCCTTCGGTCCCGGTTGTTATCAAATACTTGATAGCGATCGTTACTCATAGCATATCCGTCCACCCGCACTAGAGCAGCATGGTGGATTAAACACCAATCCATCTCCTAAGTGGAGAAAGCGGCCGATGCCCAGCTGTGGGATGTTGGAAATAAAAACTTCGAAGCAGAACTTACAAGGGATGGGGTTAGAGGCGCCGTGATGGAACCCAGACGACCAACCATAGAAGAGAAGGCGAACAGACTGTGGCGGTACTTGGTGGGGAAGAGTTCGGCGGTGTACACGTACACTGACGTCATCACCATGGCTATCGCGTACTTGCCGAGAAGGTACACCGTTAGCGATATGGCGTACATATCTGGAAAATAACTTCCTTGAACATCGTCCGATCTTGTACAGCCGTTTTAAAACATTTTGTGGTTAAACTGAAGATGCTCACCATCAGGCAAAAATGCGAAAGCAAATTGACAAGCCGCACATAAAAAGTAGGCGCCAATGAGGACGGGCTTCCTTCCAATTCGATCCAAAAGCAATATCGCCGTCCAGTATCCAGGAATTTCCACGAGCGCAACGTAAACGTAGTTCAGATATCTGTTGCCCGACAAATTCACGGCGTTGATGGACATGCCGTAGTACACCAGGGTATTGGTGATCCACCAGATCGGCGAAACGCAACATCTCAACAAAATGATCTTAGATCTTAGCACCAAGACCACCAACCAAGGCTCTTTCGGTTTTTCAACGTTCTTCTCAGCTTCAGCCGTGTCCCTGAGGGCTTGTAAAGATTTTTCTGACAATTCTTTGTTGTTCATTTTTGCGACTTTCTTTAGGATAGACTCGGCTTCCTCGTAGCGACCTCTGCTCATCAACCAACGCACTGATTCCGACAGGATCCAGAAGTAGGCCACTACTAACAGCTGTGGCGCGTAGATCACCTGGGTGAGTGTGCGCCAGGTGGGGACTCCCCAAGCTATGAGGCCGAGGAACACTTGCCCCAGGGCAAACATCGTCGACATTGTAGCTCCTACTATAACACGGTACTTCGGGCCCACCAGCTCGGTCACTGAAAATAATTCAAATTTTATCCAAAATTAATAAATATCAATAATTTGTTAACATTTAGTTTTCTAACTATTTCTTATAAATGTGTATAATGTTGTAAAATTTCGAAATAAATTATATTGAGAAACTGTTGACACTACATACCTCATAATACTTAATCATTAATTGCATAGTATAAAACAATGTCGCTTCCAGCTGTTTGTATGCTTAGATCTTTAAAACTACGCAACAGATTTTGATGCGATTTTCATTTGTAATTAGAGTGATTCCAGAGGAAGGTTTATATGTATAATACACGTCTACACGGTTAATATAGTAGCGAAACACTAATAGTTTGAATAGAAGTTCTGTAATTTTTAAAAGAAGAAAAATAAAAACATCAGTTTTGGATTATCCCGAAAACTAAGAAATAAATTTATAAGTGTTCCTAGCATTTTTTTAAAATCCTTCCTTGTAAGAATCAAACAGTGAGTATTAGAGATTGCAAACAGGGCCCGGCCATTCTTACCGAGCCCGGTCACCGGACCCGGTACATAAACATCTTATTACATAATTTGGTTGTTTACAGTTACAGTACACCTATCATATAAGATTTCGCTATTTAGTCAATTAGTAATAGTAACATTAGTAACAACTCACTAGTCTAAACTCTTAATAGCCAAAGTTTAAGAAAAAACATACTTTACTTTTAGCAAACAAGAATTTGTTTTTTTTATAACAATTAACAAAGCTACCAAAGTTTGTCTATCTATCTTATCTAAGTCTTTATGACACGTTTAGTACCTTAAGCTGCGTTATTAATTTATTATTAACCGACGTCCAAAAAGGAGGAGGTTCTCAATTTGATTGAATTTTTTTAAATGTATGTTAGATCAGAACTTTTGACTTGGTGGACCGATTTCGATGAACTTTATTTTAACTGAAAGGTGTTGCGTGTTATGTGGTCCCATTTAAATTTAATTAATATCTGACAAGTACTTACCTAGAGTTATCTAATAATGCGTATTTACTTGACTACTTTTTCGTCGACCGTATATCGTATCGTTATATCGTATCTCGTATTAAACCGCATAACTTTTCACTGGGTTTATCTATTTTCATGATTCTTACTTTAATCGAAGGCCAATACTTGTCATGTAGCCTTGTTTAAATTTGATCGAGATCTGATTACTACTTTTTTAGTAATCTTTGTTAGCGCGTATTTATTTGACTATTTTTTCGTCTTATTGCGTTGTATTACTTGTCGATGTAATTGAAGTCGGTTTTTTTTTTGTTTGCGAGCACACACAATTATTTAAATACTGTGTTTTCAAATAGACACTATAAGGAGTAAAGAGAAAAACCTGCTTATTTAAACTTATTAAAATGAATAATTACTAATACTAATGTTACTTTGCCGTTCATAATAAGTAAAAGTAATAAATTCTGTATTAAGTGCGATTTTGAGACTTGAGTGAGGCTGATTATTGTGATAATTGTTCATACGCCAGTTTGAAATCAATATTAACCTTGAATCATTGTGCTTTTTCATTCATATAGAGAAAATTTTCATAAAATACTTAGGTTTCATCGCCAACACATAATGAAAAACATGGTTGCAATCTCTAGTGAGTATTGAGTAATAAATGTTTCTATTTAATTTTTATTTTTTCGTAATGAAATTTGCCATGTTTACCTATACCTATGTTGTGTTATGACTTATGATGTTCGCTAATTAATTACAGAATCACGGAACTTATTTAAACATAGCGTACGTTGGATTGTTATCTGCAATGTCAGGGTACGCTAAACGCTAAATTAATATATGTCATCAGCGCCATCTAGCAGCAGACAGAATAATTACTTCGTAGTTTCTTTCAATGCATGACTGTTATTAATAGGTACCTGCTAATAATTAACTCTTTTAGTTTTATTACCTTATGCTTAAAACATTAACTACTAAAATTAGAAAAAAAGAGTTGTTAATATTACAATACTAGACAAAGAAAATTATATTTTTCAAAGAAGAAAGTTTGAGTATTCGTTTTGCTCCATTATTACAACCTTGTGAAGCAAATCGTGTAAATCACATGGATAAACTTTTAATAAAGAAATAACGTTTAAAATTCCAACTCATTTATGTTAGTGACGCTGGTGCCAATGTAGTTTAAATAAAGTCGGCCTCATTTACGGAGACGCGGGGCGTCGTGCGTAGCGTGTGGCGTGGCGGAACGCACTAAATTCAAATGTAGGGCGTTGGATGAGTGCGTTTACGGAGAAGCGATTTTACACGCGTTCATTTTCATACATTTTGACACACGCGCGACGCTACGCCACACGTCTCCATAAATGAGGCCTAAGCAGACATACCTAATATATAGCAAGAGGAGTAAGCTCCAGCGCCGATGGTGGACTCGATGACCTCGAGGGCGAGGAACCACTCGTAGGAGTTGACGAAGGAGCGCGCGAGGCCGAGCCAGCCGGTGTTGAAGGCGTTGAGGGTGAGCGCCACGCGCCGCCCCCAGCGGTCCGACACGTAGCCCGTGATGGGCAGCACCAGCAACGTGCCGATGGTGCGGATAGACCCGATCTGAGACCGGCTCCATTCGTCACACGCCATACCGAACTGGAATTTACAATATACAAACGTAAATGTTGCGAGGATAGAATTCGATTGTATAAGATCCTGGCACCCTGGGTTGCGGAATCTTGTTCATTTTTTAGTAAAAAATGGCGAGTAATATACGTGAAGACAGTTGAATTATGGGAAACTGGTTCTTGATTGAAAATGATGTGTCGGGGACAAGCAGCAAACACGCACTTTGATCATGTCTAATCCAAGTGTCATATCGTCATCCAAGTGTTATACAGGTGTCTGTCGTGAGCGAAAACCGCAAACTCAGCTGGTCTGTTGTTTTATTACTGCAATAATTAATACTACTTAATCAAAGGAAACTGAAGTTAAATAAAATTAGAGAAGAAAAATACAATGTAGGAAATTTAAAATTTTTGATTGTGTGTCTTCATTTCTGTTAACGTTTCCTATATTATTTAAACTTATCCTTTGAGTGTTTTAGAAGCCTTCAAAATATAAGGAAGTTCTCAATTCGAGTGTTTTTTTTTCATGTGTAATGTGTGTTACCTCATAACTTTTTATCGGGTAGACCAATTTAGATGATTCTTTTTTTTTAATCGAAAGGTGCTGCTTGTCATGTGCTCCCATTTAAATTTCATCTAGATCTGAGATGTATTTTTTTAATTACCTCTAGTAACACGAATTTACTTGACTATTTTTTCGTCTACCTACGTTGTATTACTTGACAATGTAATTGAAGTCGGTTTTCTTTTTTCATTTAAGAGCAAACACAATCATTTATCTATTTATACAATGTAACATTTTTTTGAATTAATGTTTTAAGTAAACAAAAAGTAGATATTCTACGTTTCGTTAGTACCTTTAAATCAAGAGTGAATAGGCTTCTAGGCAAGCGCGCACCATCTTAGGCTGCATCTTCACTTACCATCAGGTGAGATCGCAGTCAAGCGCTAGTCTATATATTTAAAAACAAGTAATCTATAAAATGTCTACTAACATCGTAGACCACGCTGAGCGTGTTCTCATAGACGTGGTCCTCACAGGACACAGTCTGCGTGCCGTCGAACCAGTCCGCCGGACACACTTCGGTCGACGTCACGTTCGCCTGAGGCCTGTCCCGGTACCGCTCGCAGTTCTCAAAACTCGTGTTACTGCTCCCGGGTATCGCATTCAATACCCAGCTGGGTGCATATTCAGGGTTGTCACCGTCGCACTGAGGGATCCGACATCTGGAAATTTACGTTACGACTTCAAAAAAGGAGACTGTACTTTTTGTGTGTTTTACCTCATACCTTTTTTTCCGGTGTACCAATTTTTATGATTCTTTTTTAATCGAATTCTGGTGCTTCTCATGTAGTTCCATTTAAATTTGATCGAGATCTCATGCGTACTTTTTGAGTTGTCCTTAATAATGTGTGTTTAATTGACTGTTCTATTGACTACCAATGTTGTATTATTACGTTGTTATTTTTTTTCGTTTACAAATAAACACATTGTTATTTTTATAAATAAAAGTAATTTAATTTCCTTATCTGTTGTCTAAATGAAGTATTATTCATTATATCTGTCAGCAAATAAAAAATTAGAATTTATCGTTGATAGATATGTACATCATGTCGATTTAAATCGTGATTATTTAATCTGTTACGTATACTTGATATGATGGTATTAAAAAATTGCGTTTAAGAAATAGTTGACTTATCTCAATAAGATTTTCCATTGGATGATAATTTACAAAGAAAATAAATTTTCGGTATAGTCTCACCACTGGAAAGTTTAATAAATCAGTAATAAGTAATAAACTGCAACTGAGTTAGAAATATTTATAGGTATCATCATCTTAATTAATTGTTATTGGTTTTTATATAATTTTAAGAGAGAAAATACGAAATAAACTTACGGTTCATATTTTCGTGGCTTAATATAAACGAAAAATTAACAATTATGATTTAAAAAATTACAATAATAAACTAAAATAAGTGTGCATGTTCTATGGCAGGTTATGAGCAGAAATATGCGGTAGTGTTTTTTTGTATGGCTTGAGACTGTATCGTGAAAAATATCTTCAATATATCGCTCTTACATCGCTCATGAGATTGTATGACCTACACCTACATAGCATAGATCATAGAACATTTCACGTACTCGATAAATTAAGTTGAGAGAGAGAGAGAGACGAACTTCTTAGCATTCGATGGATTCATCGTGCGGTTGCCGGGTCTATCGTGTGGCAGAGGGAGAAACTCAGAGCAGTTCCCAGGACTTGCGTCCTAGGTGTAGGTTTAAGGAGGTCCCCTTTAAGATGCGCATCAACGATATATCTTTAAAATAACTGTTGTTTGATCAATTCAAATTCTTAAATTTACTACTTTTCAATATTTTCTTTTCTTTCATCTTTTTATTATTCAAATCTTTACTAATAGATATGGAAAGTTCTATCTTTATTACAAAAAGTAAATATTACCTGGTCGGTATTCTGGCGGTGGTGAAAATATATTCTCCGGAAGCGAAAGCTGAGAATATGACCGGCAGCGCGGCGAGCAGCACCGTGACGATCTGATACTTCCCGAACTGTCCCACCTCGTCCCTCAGGATATTGTCAAGATCTATTTTATTCGACTCATTGTTCCCTGCTTCCGCTTTTTCTCCGCTCGACATTTCACCAATACTAGATATATTTATAACGGAGAATAACTTCGATCGAACCTTTTCGCGATACTTCGCATCTCCCCCAAGAGGCACTTAACGAATAACAGTTTTAATATTCACTTTGCGATTATCCCAACCTTCGATAACGGAGATATCGTTTATAGATGTCGATTAATTGCGAACGAGCCATTTTAGATAACGCGAGTCTTAATTCGGGAGTTATCTAATCAGTATGTTAATGTCCAACTCGGACTTATCATTGTTTAAAATATATGTAATAGACAAATTAAGGAAAGCTTTCGCACGTGATAAGTTTATTATTGTTAAAGTAACAAAAACGATCACTATGTGTTTAATAATTGCTGTTAACAAGATCGAAAGATGATTAAATCGAAAGGAAAAGAAAATAGTTTGCAAAAATTTATTTAACTAAATTGTTTACACCAAAAATTCAGCGGAAGACATTATTAAAATCTTTGTTTTATAATATAGATGTTTAGTATAAAGTTGATATTGAAATCCATTTACTTAAAGTTACCATTAAATAATATGCTGTTTAATACTGATACATTCACAAGTTACTACAAATTGAACACATTATTAATAACCAAGAGTACGGCTCACCTGATGGTAAGCGAATATCATCTGCAACACCAGAAGCATCGCAAGTGCGTTGTCTACCCTATTCCCAATTCCCCCCAGGAGCTATGGTCTCTTACTCACCAACAGGAACACAACACTGCTTGAAAACAGTATTATTTAGCTGTGGTCTTCTGTAAGGTCGAGGTACTACCCCAGTCGGGCTGCTCCATATTTTGAGCTAGATGTTTCCTGCTGTGCTCTACCTCAGTTGACAACGCACCTGCAACTCCTGTTATTTTGCGGATATCCATGGGCGACGGTAGCCATTTCAGGCTTAAGAACTTTATTTCTTATAAGAACCACTTTAACATAAGGTAACTTCCTCCAATTTTTTGCCTCGCTTTTTAAAATAAATAACTTAATATTCCTCAGTATTGTCCCGAGCCTTGATGATGCCGAGCCGAGTGGCGACCGCTGCAACGTTGGCCCTAACTTCCTCTTGCACCAGGTTGAAGGACATCGCCAGCAGCGCTATACCGAACAGCAGATAGAGGGAGCAGAGAGCTATGGAGTGGACTGCGTCAGCTGCTTCTCCACTTTGACCCTGGAAAATTCGAATGATTAATCTTTAGTTAGTTGTATTCAGATAAAGTGACTATCGATTTATAGCATATGGCATGACCTTGGCATGGCCTTGGCCAGAAAGTTATTCAAAGGAATGTTCTTGAGTGTGTAAAAAACAAAATCGATTTTTTTATTAATATTCCTTCCAAAGAAGAAAAAAAGGTGTGTGTGCGATGCACACACGATAGAAGTGAAACTTCTTTTGCCAAGTTATTAAAAAGAAACTAATTTAAAATTAGCGGCGCGCCCTTCCTTGCCATTTTTCCGTTGCATCTGGTTTGAAATCACAAAGATTCTAAAGAAGTTTCACTTCAAAAGTTACTTAAATAATAAAATCATATTAATTATCTACTAGCTGTGCCCTTGGGTATAACTCGCGTTCATTTGAGAAAAAATTGCCTATAGCCTTCTTCGATAAATGGGCTATATAACAGAAAAATAAATTTTCAATTCGGGTAGGGCAACGACTTTGCGATGCCTCTGCTGCTGCAGGCGTCTATAAGCTAACCGCTTCCCATCAGGTGGGCTGTACGCTTGTTTGCTGACCTAGTCTTATATAAAAAAATATGTCAAAAAAGTAAAGTTGGTTTACGGACGATAGTTTAACGTGACAACGTCATAACAAAACATCTCCTCGGACGCATAGGCCAATCCAGTGGAAGAGAGATAGATGCGGCGCAAGCGTACGATGAGCGTAACTGGACAATGAATCATCCTTTTTCGTGCATGCCATAGGCGTTCACAGATTTATTAGACGTTGTCATGTCCAAAACTTTGTTCCTTTAACATATAAAAAAATGTCACTGCCAACTGACCTGAGCGGGCACGAAATCCCCGAACCCGATGGTGGTGAGAGTGATGAAGCAGAAGTAGGCGGCGTCCAGGTACGCCCAGCCTTCCCAGCGCTTGAACAGGAACGTGCCCGCCACGATGTAGGACGCCACCAGGAACACGCACAGCCATATCGGGACAGGCTTTATCTGAAAACGACAATGGAATACTAAATAATACATATATGCTTTGATTTCTTTGTAAAGAAAGTAACTTTCAGAATATGTAAATATATAAAAACGTGGAAAAATAATTTATACGTAGGTTTGTGGAGTTTGCCATTAAAACCATGAATTCTTACTTTTTTAAACGACTTCCAAAAAAGGAGGAGGTTCTCAATTTGTTTGTTTTTTTTAACCGACTTCAAAAAAGGAGGAGGTTACTCAATTCGACCGTATATGTTTTTTTTAATGTATGTTCGGGGATAGCTTCGTCGTTTATGAACCGATTTTGATAATTCTTTTTTTGTTGGAAAGGGAATATTCCAACTTAGTGCCATGATAAGGAAACCAGGATCTGATGATGGGATTCCAGTTAAATCGAGGGGAACCCTCGAAAATCATAGTGACGACTAGTGCGTTTGTTAATTTATTTATTATTTGTTACTTGCCGATGCAATTGTAGTCGGTTTTTTTTCGTTTGCTAGCAAACACAATTATTAGTTTTTGGAAGACTATAGTCAAATCAGTGTCATTAAAATCTTACTTACTTACTATTTAATTATTAGTGTGTGCCTAAGTTGTTAAGTAAGTGTAGTATCAATATACGCCAAATTCCATCAATTCAAAATCAATTAAAAAATGTAAATTTTTTTAAGCACAGACGTATCCAACAGATCCTAATCTATTTTTGTTATTAGAGAATTTATTGAGTGATAAATAATTATAAGGCGTCATAATATATTACTTGTCATTAGATAACTTATAATATTGATTAAAAATTATAATGCAACTGAACTATAGCAATCACTAATCGAACTCCACAAAACACTAACCTCCTCCTTGACGGGTCCCGCAGGCTGAACGGCGTATATGTCTGACTGACGCGAGCCCCACGCTGGAATTCACCATTTCATACTAAATAAAAATTCTATGCCAATTAATAAAAAAAAATCTAGTCTATAAATCTATACACATAAATAAAATTGGAGTGTCTGTCTGTGGTTTCAAAATAACTGTGGTAAGTATATCAAGTGCATTCATTATTTACACGATGTTAAAACACAAATAAACGATTTTAAAATGTTTGCCTGTCTGTCTATCTTTCTGTTTCTCCGAGCTAATCTTTTTAACAGCTGAACTGATTTTATGGGACTTTCACTAAAAGGTAGAGAAGATTGTGAAACAACATATTATGGGATCATTTTATCCCGGCAAAGCCATTTATATTGCGCGCGCGCGAGTGCCTAATGCCCCTATGAAATAACCATACGTTTTCTATTAAACACAATTTTTCCATACATCTACACTGATGTTATAAAGCTGAAAAGTTTGTTTGTTTAAACGCGCTAAAAAATATTTTTGTTCGATACCCCATTTACCTTTTTTTAACCGACTTCCAAAATAGGAGGAGGTTCTCAATTCGACTGTACGTTTTTTTTTTTTAATGTATGTTAGCTCAGAACTTTTGACTGGGTGGACCGATTTCGATCAATTTTGTTTTAATTGAAAGGTGTTGCGTGTCATGTGGTCCCATTTTAATTTAATTGAGATCTGACAAGTACTTTTAGAGTTATATCTAATAATGCGTATTTACTTGACTACTTTTTCGTCGACCTACGTTGTATTATACCGCATAACTTTTTACTCGGTGTACCGATTTCGATGATTCTTACTTTAATTGAAAAATAATAGTTGTCATGTAGGTACTCTTGTTTAAATTAGATCGAAAACTGATTACAACTTTTTGAGTAATCTTTAATAACGCGTATTTACTTGACTATTTTTTCGTTTTATTACGTTGTATTACTTGTCGATGTAATTGAAGTCGGTTTTTTTTCGTTTGCGAGCAAACACAATTATTTTTAAATTAATACGAGTAAACCGCGGGGCATAATTAGTATAAAATAAAATAACACAATATACTAGATGGGTAAGAGAGAGTGGGGAGAATCATGAAAATTTACGAGATAAACGTCAACAATTTAATTAGTTATATTAAAATTGTAGCTTGTGTTCTCTTACCAGGCGGTCGACCGCGACGCAAGGGCGGAGGTTCGTCGCTCCATTCGTCTCTTTCAGGAGATGGAGTCTGCTGGATTAGAAAACGTAATACATTTCAAACTTTATGTCAAACGTTAAGCAATAATTAATTTAATTTGTAACTATGATGAGATTTTTATATGTAGACATTTTTTATACAACTTGGTCATTATTTTTAAACCTACTTCCAAAACAGGAGGAGGTTCTCATTTTGGTTGTATTTTTTTGCATGTGTGTTACCTTAGAGTTTATGATTGGGTGGACAGATTTCAATATTTTTTTTAATCGAAAGGTGATGCTTGGCATGTGGTCCCATTTATATTTTTAATTGATATCTGATAAGTAGTTTTAGAGTTATATGTAATAATGGGTATTTACTTGACTATTTTTTCGTCAACTTGTACTTGTCGATGTAATTATTATTGAAGATCAGTTTTTTATTAGTTTGCGAGCAAACAAATTTATTTGTAAACACAGTAATGAGGGTTTAATCTCATTTTATTTAAAAACAAGTTATTAAAATTCACAATCTATCCGATCGATGAAAAACCACCATCCACAAAAAAATACAGTCCAATTAAATACCAACATTTATTAGTTCCATCTTTAGTAGACTAACATACATCGGTTAACCTCTGTCTTCCCTTCTATTATCAAACTTACATATCTATTAGGAGACCTCACAGTGTCATCAACAGTTTGCAACCGCCGCAGCCTCCTCCGTCCACCTCCTCTCTCCACATCCCAACGATCGTCATCTTCTTCCCACCGCCTTTCATAATCATAAACTGCGCTCCGGGCGCGCCTTCCTCTTCTCTTTTCGACTGGATGGTCTTCAATATCTCTCTCATAGTATTCTGATCTGCCTCGGTTGGTCCTAGATACATTCGATATTTCATTACATTTGAATTTTCAATTAAATTTTTTAACTGTAATAGTGTTTATGGAAAGATAAGGAAATGATAAGAATTATTGAAGAAGGGCACATCCACAGTTCATATCGTTTGTTACTCTTGCAGCCGAGAGATAATTTTTACGTAAATACGAATAATATAATGTGTAAAGGCGTTTTAAAAGCTGCGGAACGGAGCATCAGTGCACTTCCCGCAGCGCCGGAGCTAAAATAGCCATAAACAACATTATTCGGTGTCTTAAGACAATCCTAACCTCAAAATTTTTACAGTTATATCTCCATAACCATGGGATTGCTGGGGGTGGGAGTGGTACCAGAGGGTAACCCCCCTCCCCCTATCCCCCTAAGACCGTTAAATCGACGCCCATTAATTTGGAGGCTTACCGATAACAACTAAATATTAGCTCTCCAGTAGTGTTGTGTTCCTGTTGTGAGTAAAGTAGCTGCAGCTGTGGGGGAGAGTAAGGAGTTAGAGTCAGCAACGACTTTGCAATGCTCCTAGTGTTAGGTGTCTAGGCGTCCATAGTCTACTCTACGCTATCCGATTTCCATCGCCTTTTTAGTATAACATAAAATAAAAATAACCTTCTGTCATAAGCTGGTCTTCTACTTCTAGGAATATCAAATTCAAAGTCTTCATCTTCTGGATCGTACCCGCGATCTCTCGGGTAGTCATCTCTTTCTCTTTTCCTTCTTTCTCTTTCTTCCAGCGCTTTTCTCTCTCTATAATTTTCGAAATCAACATCATAAAGATCGTGCATTTCGTAAATTTCTTGGCCCTCATCGAGGTCGAAGTTTCTCTGGTCATCAAATTCGCGCCGAGGACCGTAGTCAGGTTTTGGTCTAGCAGGTCTTGGAAGTGACTTACTTCTTATTTCAGGTTTTGAAGTCGCTTTTATCTGGTAGTCCTCCAAATCTTTAAGAGCTGATTGCAGGTCTTGAAGGGGTAGTGATATTTTTGGAAACTCTTCTGAAAACAAATCAATTTGTATTTATATAATACTATACAAGTTCATCTCTATTACTTCACTTCTGAAGACTTACCCTCTTCATCTTCATACGGATCCCTTCCATATTTTTCATATCTAACTGGAGAACGATCATCTGCATAGTCCTTTGGTCCTGAAATAAAAACGTCAAATTATATTTTACTAACATAACATACAGTAATAACTACATCACTTCAGCCTATTACAGTCCACGGCTGGGCATAGGCCTCCACAATTTCACGCCAAAAATGACGTGAACTCATGTGTGTTGCCCATAGTCACCACGCTGGACAGGCGGGTTGGTAACCGCAGGGCTGGCTTTGTCGCACCGAAGACGCTACAGCACCTAATATAAAAAGGGATAAAAATAATTACTAATTTAATTACTACACCACTAGTACGTTACAAAAAATCTGCTATTAAAGCAGTATTTGAAACGGTTAGAAATCAGGAAGCCTACAACAAATCTTCTTCAATCTTCTCTTTCTTCCACACAACTATAGTACTCGTATATCTGAGAAAATCAACTTTACAGCTCGACTATTGCCTCAAATCATTTCAGAGACTAGTTGTTTCATAAGAATAGGTTACCAAAGGGCCGAGAGTGCGCAGGAGGCTGAGATCGTGTGCGCGGGGCTGGTCCTGGGCCAAGAGGGCCAGCACGCACTCGGCGCGGTCTAGTGCTGTTATACCCGCTGTCACGGTACCTAAAGTTATCATAATTGTTATTAGAAAATTATAATTTTATAAAACATAATTATTACATTTTATTCAAGTTACTTACATAAAATTCTGGTTATGAGGTAAATTAATAACGAAAGTGGATATAGAAATGTTTACCTCAGCCTATGAATATAAAGATATTATTTATCAACCAGTACCTATTCCTATTGTTCAAACAAACCATTATCTATTACTTAAGTGGATAATTGGATCTCAACCCAATATAAAATATTACACCTTCCTTTAAAATATATTAAAATTTACCTTAAAGTATGATTTGAACTATCAGTTAACGTATATAGTTCTAAAAAAAATTGCTAGTCTCATCTGAATTCAAGCTTTCAAAATACTTATAATAACAATAAACTATTCTTACAATATAACTCCATGTATTATGAGCTACCGAATAATTTTAAAAATACGATTGAAAATTAATATAAATGGTAAAATATTTGAACCTGCAATCAGTGTCTGATTGAGATCGTTCAAGTGGTTTCCGACGACGCGTGGACCCTCGCGTGCTGCCGGCTCGGTTGTGTCGTCTAGAAAGTAATAAGCACACAATTTTACAAATTCGTGTCTTTACTATATTTTATTTTCGATATGGTAATAGTATATTTCATTACAAGTGCGGAAAGGCTGTCATTGCAGACGAGTTCCGACAAATGTCTACCCGAGCCGAGACGCAGCCGAAGCCGAGGGTTGACAGTCGGAACAAGTTGCAATGACGGTTCCGCACGTGTACTGAACGACTATTTTGAATACAGTTGAGAAAAAATGAAGCAATTTAATAAAATAATGAAAACACAATAAACTCAACTAACTTAACATTTTTGACATTTCCGGTAAAATGTTCTCCGAAACATTTTGTGCAATTATACTGAGTTCCGGTGGTGTTAATTTAAAAAAAAACTAGGGTCGAAATTACTCATTTTGTGCAACAAATAACTAAACTCACAAAGAAAATTTCTGAAAAATGGCGCCAACCGTAGAATATAAGCAGATTTTTTATTTTCTTCACCCATTCTGGTAGGCAAAGGGAACTATGCCCATACAGCCAAGTCTTCAGTAGAAATTTTTTATTAATGTGAAATGCAAAAAAAAAGTTAATTTAATGAGATGAAATGAAATGAAACCTAACCAAACTCATTCAGTCAAATCATTAAATCTGATATTGAAACAAATTAGTAGCTTCTTTTTAGAAATATACGTATTTGCATGAGTCGTAAAAACTTCTATGATTTTTTTTAGTAAAAATTTCATGGTTGGTTTTTCTTTTTAATAGACATTATTTTGACAGTTGGGAAAGAGAACGCACGAGTTCGGGAAAGTTAAAAAAAGCACGAGTGTGTAAAAGCCCACATCCCGAACGCTATACGTCCCTGCAATACGCCACTTTTTGAGCAACTGTATTAAAAAAAAATTATTGTGTCTTTTGAATGCATTTTTTCATTCTCTTTTGGTCTTATTATTTATTTTATAAATGCTTAGTTTACTAATACTTAGTTTACTTTCTTCGTTTATAATAAAAATATCACCATTAATCATTGAATTAAAATTTAAGACTATACTATTATGTAGTTAAAAGCTTTACCTAGAATGTCGATGGCTCGGTTTCGGAGGTCGCGTGCACACATAACAACACACTCGCCAGTACAAAAACCTGAAAATATTAAAGATATGTAAAATTTAACAAAAACCGTTTATTTTTACCTTGTTCACAACTCATTTGTCTAATCTCACTTTAAAGCGCCTTCTAATTTTAAATTGCAAATTTGCATATATGCCGAATGTAGAGACATCGAAATAAAGTTGTAATAGCTCAGATGGGAAATGGGACGGCCGGGATTGACCGACATCGAAATAAAAGAGCAAATATTAAGAAATAAAACGATTTGTTTCAACAAACAAATCTAAAACTACTTAATCGATTTTAATAATAATTTCTCCTTTAGAGAGATACGTTACATTGCTGTACTCTACACTTGTTAGTCGTAGTAGCAGTAATAGTAAAAATAAATGTCAGAACAGGGTTTTATCTCCTAGTCTACACAATGTTTACCGAAATGACGAAGCCATGACGTCACCGATATTGGAGAGGCAGAGCAGCATCAGAGGAATACCCAGGATGGCGTAAAAGATTGTCACCACTTTGCCTGTTTGAGTCTTGGGTGCGATGTGTCCATACCCTGCAATAAAAATCAATGAGAGATCTCACAGCTGGCCTAATAAGCTTATCTTATATATGGGATGCGTGTCATTTGTTTATTGACTGCACTTTTTATGCCTTAAGCCTGTAATATCCCACCATGCTCCAATGTGGGTAATGTTTTTTTTTTTGTATTTTAGTAGTTATTTAATGTTGATGTCTGTGACTTATGTAATATTTCTTCTTTTATATCATATATAGGATAAAACGGGTAAGTACTAAGACTAAGCCGAGTAAAAATCTAGGCCATTGTGACCATCAAAACGTTTATTTTTAAAAGTTATAGAGTCGTATCTAATTATTCTGGTTTTTATCTTTCGTAATATAATAATATTGCTATATTTATAAGTATACAACATAGTATTACGTTTTCTAAAAATAGGAAAGCACGTGTTCTTAAAACTGATATTACATTATTCTTCAAATGATGTAATGTTGTTCTAAATCTAACCAATACCACTTTTACTTTCAATAAATAAATTCTTATGTTTTTTGGTAGGTACATTTAATTGAAAATTTAAATCAATACCTACACTACATATTAATTTAAAAAAAAACATTAACGATATAAATGGCTATTTTAATATAAATCTTAAAGATGATCGATGACTTAAAATGAATTATTGGATGTATTATCACCGTTTTATATATAATGATTATAATCTTTAATAAATTGATTAACAAATAAAATCCGTTAATTTTATTCATATAAAAGATAACACATGTATTCGTTCATTTAATGTCTGATAAAATACATAATTAACGAACGAGGTCAAAATCGAGGTCAATGCGAAATAAAAATTTATAAAAATAAACCGTATTATCGTCTACGTAAGCACTCTATCATAAAGTAGAGCATTCGATGACGCTGTACAAGTATTTCGCTCTTAGCAGTATCAGCATCGGTGGTTCAGTGGTAGAATGCTCGCCTGCCACGCGGGCGGCCCGGGTTCGATTCCCGGCCGATGCATGTCTTTTTGTAATTTAATTTTTTTATTTACTCTTAACCTAATTGTCAAATAATGTAAAAATAATATTTCGAAACGTGCTTATGAGATTGCGTTTTATAGACATTATGAAACAGATCGAAGTTAATAGTTAAAAGTTTTACTTTCAAATATTGAATCGATTTCGTATAACATGAATTAAAAACCTTAAATAGTAGCGGCATTAACATGCCAATTACATAGGAAATAATGTTATATCTTATACTATTAAACGAGCAATTCTTGTATATATATATATATATATATATATATATATATATATATATATATATATATATATATATATATATATATATATATATATATATATATATATATATATATAGAATCTGAATCTCGGAATCGGCTCCAACGATTTTCGTGAAATTTAGCATGCAGGGGATTTCGGGGGCGAAAAATTGATCTAGCTAGGATTCATTAAAAAAAATGTCGTTTTATCCCTGTTTTTAGGCAATGAAAAAATATCATTAGAATACGAAGCTTAATTTCACTACTGACATCATAACTGTAATAGCGTAATTAGGAAATCGGCGGGTGACAAATCGCGTTGACCCGGGTTCGAATCTCAGTCTCCAGATAAATTTTTTCTTTTTTTTAAATTTCACTCGGGATTTATTATTTAAATAAAATTAAAATATAAAAATACCGAGAAAAAAAAAAACAAAAAAAAAAAAGAAAATACCGAGCTAGGCTCGGTCACCCAGGTACTTATACTTACGTAAACAATTTTTTGTCTAATCTACAAACAAAAGTAATAAGTTATGTTTAATTACATTTGATAATGTTCTTATTCAAATAGCTTTATTCACAAACTAGCTGTTTTCAACGGCTTTAACCCGTGTGCGCAAACAATTTCCCGTGGGAACCAATTGATTTCCCGGGATAAAAAGTAGCCCATATTACACAAGGATAGCTAAGCTTTCAAATGGTGAAAGAATTTTTTATATCAGTCTAGTAGTTTTGAGTTTATTCATTACAAACATACACACAAAAATACAAATCTTTCCTCTTTATAATATTAGTAGGTATAGATGGTGACACAGGAGGTCAATCTATTAAATACTTTTTTTAAGTGTTAAAATAGAAATTAAACTATAACGAAAGATATTAATCTAACGATAAAAATCTAAAATACAAGCGTTTCCTAGTTGGCAATGGTTGTAACCACTTCCTCAATAACGATAGAGTCACACTAAGCTTTGGTTCAATTAGTAACACACTAATTATAAAAATCAGTTCGAGATAGTTACCTATTATTTGACGTAATTCTTTTTATGCGTGTGATTCAGAAGCCCAAATTGTCCCTTACGTATTTTTGCTGCCTTATTCCCTGCATCTTATTATTTGGCTTTTGTTAAGTGTTAAAATTTGCATCTCTTGTACAATAGAATGTATTCAAGGACTCAAGGTCCAGGAAGTTATCGTAACTTTGAAAGGATTATGAAGAATAGTATTAAATAGCTCATATTAGAAATTTTAATGTCACATATAATTTAAATTATATATATTTGACTGACGTAAAAAGCAGATATAACTAGTGTTTAATATTATTAACCGACTTCCAAAAAAGGAGGAGGTTCTCAATTCGACACGTATGTTTTTTTTTTAATGTATGTTAGCTCAGAACTTTTGACTGGGTGGACCGATTTCGATCAATTTTGTTTTAATTGAAAGGTGTTGCGTGTCATGTGATCCCATTTTAATTTAATTGAGATCTGACGAGTACTTTTAGAGTTATATCTAATAATGCGTATTTACGTGACTACTTTTTCGTCGACCTACGTTATATTATACCGCATAACTTTTTACTCGGTGTAGCGATTTCGATGATTCTTACTTTAATCGAAAGCTAATACTTGTCATGTAGTCTTGTTTAAATTAGATCGAAAACTGATAACAACTTTTTGAGTAATCTTTAATAGCGCGTATTTACTTGACTATTTTTTCGTCTTATTACGTTGTATTACTTGTCGATGTAATTGAAGTCGGTTTTTTTTTCGTTTGCGAGCAAACACAATTATAATTTTTTTTGTTCAACTAGATCGGCAAACAAGCGTATGGCTCACCTGATGGTAAGCGATTACCCTAGCTTATAAACGCCTGCAACACCAAAAGCATCGCAAGCGCGTTGGCGATCCTACTCCCAATCCCCCCAGAAGCTCCTGATCACCCTCACCACAGAAACACAATACTGCTTGAAAGCAGTATTATTCATATCATTACCTAACCTTATAGTGTTAAATTTTCAAATACAGGTTTATAATCCTTTCTTAGAACACTTTATTTGAAATAGCTAAAGCCAGCCTACTGACTTTTAAGAAGCCTTTTTTGTTTTGAAACAAAAACATTATAAGGTACTTAACAAAAAAGTTTAGTCATTATCTTTTCCGCTACAGTACATTTTTAATTACTAATAATCGATTTATTTTGTTTTTCTTGGTTCTTTCCAGTGTTACAAATACGTGAGTCATGGAACATTATTGTGTTGTCTTTATAAACTACAAACGTCATATATATTGATAGATAAATGATTATATTATATTTTATATAAAGTGAAAGATTGATATCTCTCGCAGATTAACATATTTTTTACAGCCTACTTCTGGACAACGTAGGTAGTTTTTAGGATTTCGTACCTAAAAGGGAAAAAAACAGAACCCTTCTAGGATCACTTTGTTGCCCGTCTGTCTGTCAAGACTATTTTCCTCAGGAATGCGTAAAGGCATCATATCAAATACTCAGGTCTATTGTCCTTTGGAGATGTGAAAAAATCAAACTTCTAAGCCAACGCAATCAAAAGATACACAGCCCTTTATGCTGCTAGTTTTCGACACTCGCAAGGGAATCAAAACCTACAGAGTACTTCCCGTTAACTCAGAATCTTGAAGTTTGGTACGAAGCAACGTCTTATAGCACAGACAAAGGAAAAATTGCGAAAAGCATACATTTTTAGATACATATAATATAATAAAAATATTTTTAGTAATTTTGTTTGTACACAACCCTCAGTGTGCGAGTCCGACTCGCACTTGACTGGTTTTTTTAATGTTTGAAGTAAATTGCAGTGCACAACTTAAAGCTACGGCCTGACGGTACCGGTTACGACGTTTTCTAATTGATTCGTTTATAAATTTACCATATGATATGGTATTAATCTTTGTCTTAGACTATAAAGCCTTGTTTGTGCATATTCAGACAGTCGATCTGAAGAAGTAAACTCCAGTCGTGCGTCGGAGTACTAATGTCTCCCAATTGTAACAATTATTCAAAACAAATCAATTTACTAAATATATCCGTCAAATTATTTGAAACGGACACCAGCAAGGTCGCTATTGGGATAGACTACAATTGTAAAAAATATTACAACATTACTAGACATTCAAATTTAAGCTCTATATTTCAAAATATAGAGTGTAGAGTCGTATAATGGTTCTTTTGTCATTGACAGTCCAAATATGATCAGAGTAATTATGGAGTATTTACATTATTAGCCTTCGACTTAATATCAGATTGGTCATTAGTTACTTGGACTTTCCCGAATTATTTTACATTAAGGGCTTCTAACACTCGTAGTATTAAAAAAGTTATTTTTATATTATTGTATGGTAATTAGGTAATTATAATTAGTTTTGAGTTTTCCGTGAGTTTTTCCACTTGGGACTCTCATTAATCAGAACAATTTTATGGAGGACATACGCCTTATCAACAAGAACGGATTTTAAACGATATGATACTTATACTCTTTCTCCATATAAGAGAAGGATCTGAGCTTAATCCACCACACTGCTCCAATGCGGGTTGGCGGATATATTTCCTACTATGAGTAACGATCGCTATCAAGTGTATAAGATAACAACCGAGACCGACTTAAACGAGTAACTGTTTAAGTAGTTAGCCATTCATCTCAGCAGAACAATCTCCAGATCGGTGGTAGCTTCAGCTTAAATTTATTGAAAATGAGGATTTAAAAAAGCTTTTGAAAGCCTTTTAAATAAAGCAATTTTTGATTTGATTCGAATCGTTTAGGGCCTGTAACCAGTGAACCCGCTGAAAGTTTAACTACTTAGGTCCCGAAGATCTATTGATATTATTTATATGTAGACGTGTTTATCATTTTCCAATACTATATTGTACAGTAATATAATAGCCAATATACACAACCACCAAAATAACAAAGAAAGTGTAATATTAGCTAGAAAAACTAACGATGTGATTAACATTCTTCATCTTATAGTAAATTATCAATTTCTTCTCATTAGAGGTTGAACTTGAGAGAAGCCACAGTGCAACTCTAGTGAAGTTAAAGTAAGTTCTCGAAATGTGGGTCAGTGGGAACGGCGAGACCTTAGGGCTTTCCCAGTCGCGAGCAACTCGGTGCGAGCGGCCTTCGCCCCGCCACACCTGACCGACTGTCTCGCTGTTGTAAGACTCTACTTAATTATTACTGTAATCCAAATATTTAAACATGAATAAATACTTTTTTTTTACTAAAAGGTCGACAAACGCCTGCAACATCAGAGGCATCGCCAGCGCGTTGCTAACCCTATCCCCAATGGAGATGTCAAATGTCCTATCCCCCAGGAGCTCTGGTCACCTTACGCACCAACAGGAACACAACACTGTTTGGAAACAGTATTATTCAGCTGTGATCTTCTGTAAGGTCGAGGTACTAGCCCAGTCGGGCTGCTCCATATTTTGAGCAGGAATCTGGAGGAAGGAATTTCCTGCTACCTCAGTTAAAGTGTACAGCCAGACTAATGATTATCGTAGTCTATAGACGCCTGCAACACCTAAATCATCAAAAAAAACGTTTCTGACCCTACCCCCGACTTCTACAGGAACTCCCCCCCTACTTATCACAGGAATACAACACTATTTGAGAGCAGTATTTACAGTATTTACCTGCGATGCTCAGTAAGGTTGAGGTACTTTTACAGGTGGACTGCTCAGACCTTGCAGGCTATATCCTGCTGTGCCCCACCTCAATTATTACGAGGTAATACAATTATAACAAAAATACAGTCATTTATTTCACGGTTATTTTCGTGTTGTAAGTAATTATTTTATTTAAAAATTTATGGTTAACAAGACAAACGTAATTGAGTCAAAATTGTAAATATTAGTTTAGTCACGCATGTCTTGTTCGTTTATTGTTTGTTAATTTATTTTAAGATATTAAGTAATAAAATTAAAAATTATAAACGCAATGAAGGGTTGATTTTATTCAATTATATTTATTATAAAATATGGAAATGATTCAAGGCTAAAATGTGCTGTTGAATCGTCAGTCAGCAATAATGTATTCGAGTTAATCATTATCATCACTAGTGGCTACACAGCTATTAAAAATGAAGTCTTTCGTTATGAAAATTACATTCATAAAATAATTATTTGATTATTGAATAGGTAATTGTGTTTTCTAGCAAACGAAAAAAAACCGACTTACGAAAATATTACTATGCTAATTATTTCTTTTCATTTACACCAAATAAACACGTAACAATGGGAATAACAATCGTATAACAATATCATTGCACTCCTGAATTATTACTATAGCGACCCGCCCCGGCTTCGCACGGATGCACGAACTATCAGTGTTCAGTATATTATGCATGTGCTCGTATTATAAACCTTCTACACATAAACCTGCCTGTGGAATCACTCTATTTACTAAAGAAAACCGCATCAATATCCGTTGCGTAGTTTTAAAGATCTAAGCATACAGACAGCGGGAAGCGACTTTGTTTTATAGTTAATACTACCTATTATGTAATGATACATAATTCGAAATACGTCTCAAGATACAGAAGCAAATTACATAACCCTTAACGAGTGGCACGGGTCGAAGTGTCGTGTTTAATGCGTGTGCAGTTGACCACGACAGTGGCCGGCCACACAGTTGCCCAACATATGTCTCAACCTGACACAATACTGCCCTGGCTGATGACTGGGTGAGGTGTTTTATTACTTGTTTTACAGTAAACAAAGATTATCATAATTATTTACTTGTCTATTGGGAGTCAGAGTTCAGCTCGGGTGAAAATAAAGACAACCAATTAATAGACCCAGCTAACATTTCTTGCAAATTGTATCGAGTTGTCGTCACGTAAGTAATTACAGATGTATATTTGATTACTTTTGTGTTTACATAAAACTGTATTTCATTCAAGTTAAATAGTTACTATGTAGAAGTTAAATAGTTAGGATTAGTTAGGACGCCGCGTTGGCGCAACGGTCACAGCACTGGTTTGTGGCTGTTGCGCTGGCGGTTTCAGGTTCGATCCCCGCACACGACAACATTTGTATTGGCCATACAGATGTTTGCCGTGGTCTGGGTGTTTGTGCAGTCCTTGTGAGTCTCTCCACCGTTCCTCGGAGAGCACGTTAAGCCGTCTGTCCCGGTTGTTATCACGTACACCTGATTCACTTAGGGATGAGACTAAAATTCTAAATTCCTAATCACCAACATAGGTTTTAGTAAGAAATTAATTTGTACTGAAATAGGGTACAGCAGGAAATATCTTGTTCAAAAATTGGAGCAACACGACTGGGGAAACAAGTCAACCTTACAGAAGATGACAGCTAAATAACACTGCCATTAAACAGTGTTGTGTTCCTGTGGTGAGTAAGGTGGCCAGAGTTTCGGGAGAGGTTCGGGTATGCGCTTGCAAAGCTTGTATTTCAGGCGTCCATAAGCTATGAATCCGCTTACCATCTTGTTTACTACCTTAAAGATAAACTATACTAATATTACAAAGCTGAAGAGTTTGTTTGTTTGTTTGTTTGAACGCGCTAATCTCAGAAACTACTGGTCCCATTTGAAATTTTTTTTCAGTGTTAGATATCCCATTTATCGAGGAAGGCTATAGGCTATATATCATCATGCTAAGATTAATAGGAGCGGAGCACCAATGAGGAGTGTTACAAAATCGGGGTTGTTTTCCCTTTTGAAAGCTCCCACGGAGTGCGCTGCGTATAAACAGTTAACAAAAATCGTGTATGAGAGATTGTGTATGAAGTCGCGGGCAGAAGTTAGTAATAAATAAAGAATATAAGAATTATAGTAAAAATCCGAACAATAAATCTAATAGGTCCAATTATCAATTTGTATGAATCACAGTAAAGCAAGCAGTTTGTGATCTAAATAGCTTCTAATAAAAAGCTTGCCTCATCGCCGTTCCAGCAGTGAGTGCTTGAAGGCTCCCCTGAAGCCGCCGCCAGTTACATAACAGAGCGCCGCCTGCGCGCGCGTGTTGTATACCGTCCAGTTTACTATGTGCATAGTGTTGTGCTAACATGATTGGTACGTATCATAATATGACAAATTTTTTTAAAAGAGTAACCCCAGATTACTAAATAGTTACTACGTCTGCGCAGCTTCTTATCGATTTTTCAGCAGAATTTACAGTCCGAATCGGTAATAGCTTTACTTAAACTGTAATTAAATAATTTAATAATTTATTTAAAATAAATATAATTATAGTTAGTAAAATGACGATTCAAAAGCGTTTTTGAAGCCTACAAAAATAATAATTATTGTTATTTTTAAATTTTTGTTTGATTATTTTAGATCTAAGTATATAAAAATATAGGTCAAAATATTACATTGGTTATTATACCCAACTTATCGATTTTTTTTAAAATTTTTTTGTACAAATCTTGTCATGGCGATTCAAAAAATAAATAATAATAACAACGCAACAGCTAGCACTTAGGTAACGACTGGCTGAAATAGTTGCACATTTTTTTTGTAAATGAACATCTTAGTAGCACGTTATAACTAAACATAATATGTACACAGATTGTACCCAGTCTTGAACTTAAATTTCTTTTTAAACATTAATTAAAGGCAAACATAATTATGTTCATATAAAATTAGAAATAAAACTACAAAGTTGCCTCAGCGGAACTACCCTTATCGCTAAAACAGTAAACTGTCTTCCATGCCTCCAGCCTTGGGAAATGGACTTACTATTCCTACTTATATATATATATATACAATATTACTACTATAATGAACTATGGCACGCAATATATAACAAAAATTTCTATTTACAAGTATATAATAAAAATGAATTGCTAAATTATTACCTAAACGCAATATTCTGAAACGGCTGGACCGATTTGATTATTTTTTTGTATGTTTTCTAATACTTTACAGAAGGTTCTTACGTTGTGTTATGTAATATTAAGAGAACTTTTTATTAGGGAAACAGGCAACGATTACAATACTCATTATAAAATACTACAAGAATGACATAAATCGATAAAGTTTCCACGTAAAATTAACACGAATATTTGACAACATAAAATAAAGATAATTGTCTTTGCTTGGAAACGAAAAAAACCGACTTCAATTACATCGACAAGTAATACGACGTAAATAGACGAAAAATTGTCAAGTAAATACGCGCTATTAAATATTACTCAAAAAGTAGTCATCAGATCTCGATCTAATTTATCACATGAAAAGTATCGGCTTTCGATCAAAATAAGAATACAGACCCCAGTGAAAAGTTATGCGTTATAATGCAACGTTAGGTCAAAAAAATAGTCAAGTAAATACGCATTATTAGATATAACTCGAAAAGTACCTACTGGTTGAATCTCATTTAAATTTAAATGGGACTATATGACACGCACCACCTTGTGATTAAAAAATCATCGAAATCGGTCAACCCAGTTAAAAGTTCTGAGACATTAAAAAAAATACGATAACATACATTTAAAAGAAAAAATACAATCATATTGAGAACCTCCTCCTTTTTTGGAAGTCGGTTGATAAAAACAGAAGGTCAAAACTACGCTTTCTGTTCCGCGGGTTGCGGGTTCGATTTTTACCGATTATAATGATTGATTTCTTGAGTTATGAATGTCCCCTATTCAAATAAAATTTTACTAAAAATACTTAGAATCAACAAGCTTATGGACAATTTTGTAAAGAAGTAATTGGTTTCTCAAGCAACATTTAATGATACCGCTAGATTTATATTGTTCGAATAGTCGGAATAGGCACCTCTAAATCGCAAATTATTTAAAATTTTATATAAATCGGGTTTCAAACTGTAGATCAATTTGATATTGACGCGTTTGCAAGACACTGTTGTGTCATCTAGTGATAAAATCTTATCTATCGAATTTAAAATAATAAAGTAGGTAAAACTCCTATTCTTCAATCTCTATTCCAATTATTTTTTTATGATGAGTTACCGAGTCGTAAAATATTTGTAATAGTATAATTATGAATATTCGCGAGCCTAAATCTCGAGGAAACCGCCTTGACATATCCGAAATAAGTAAAAACGACAATAACGCGAAGCCTCGACACGTGTGCGATGTTCTCAACACTGTCCTCACTCCTCGCGGCGTCGAAGGTAAGGTCCCTTACTGACCCGCCCACGACTTGATAACACTATCTGTGCCTTCCGATTTTACCCGTCTTAGTCGTCTATTTATTTTATCTATATACTAGCGACCCGCCCCGGCTTCGCACGGTTGCAAAAACTATCAGTGTTCCTCTACTATATTATGCATGTATACATATAAACCTTCCTCTGGAATCACTCTATTTACTCAAGAAAACCGCATCAAAATCCGTTGCGTAGATTTCAAGATCTAAGCATATATAGGGACAGACAGACAGCGGGAAGCGACTTTGTTTTATAAGTACTATGTAGTGATTAATACGTGAAGCAAAATCTTTGTACCCCTTTTTACGAAAATTGCGCGGACGGAGGAGTATGAAATTTCGCACACTTATAGTTTATATAGAGAACGAGTGAACAAGGCTAATATATATTTTTAACTAGCTGTGCCCCACGGTTTCACCTGCGTTGATTTGAGGGGAAAAAATGCTTTCCTTTTTTTAATAGTATAAGATTTAATTAGCTTGATATATTTTCCTTAGTTTACACTAAATAAATTTGTGAACGCACGCATAAATATTTGACCAAAGAGTATATAGCCACTACGTTTTATATTTGACAACCAATATATATTATGTCAATCCGTTTTCATTACTGACATTATTATACATTTTTAAAATGTAAAATACGCCACTATGCGTATATTGTGGATATATGTTGTCGAATCGAAACCTTTATTTAAAATTTAAATACGTTTTTTAATTTTATCGGAGAGTTTACCATATCGACGGGATGAACATTAAATGTTTGACAGTTACGAAACACGAACATAGTTCCATACAAATTTTCATTCCCACCTTTCAACCCCTTACACCCTTTTATTCGCATTAAAAAGTAGCCCATGTCCTTTCTCAGACTCTAGACTATCTGTATACCAACTTTTATTTAAATCTGTTCAGTAGTTTTGGCGTGATTGCGCGACAGACAGACAGACAGAGATACTTTCGCATTTATAATATTAGTATGGATTATGCATAAAAATACATCAAATTAATAAAAAATAACATTACACACACTACCATGTATTTGACACACACACGCATAATATACTAGTATACTCTATTATTTATTGTTTTAGAAGTATAGTCTTTGACAAAACAACCTTAAAATAGTTCTAACTTATAATTTAAATTAATTATGGTCGAATTTTGATCACCGGGCGACCAATAGATATAGTACCTAATTATTATATTTGAAAAATATACGATGAACACCTGTGCATAACTTGTACATAATCATGTACAAAACCTTTGAACCAGCTCGCGACCTTTATTAATAAATAAATAAACACATAATTACGAAGAATTACACAATTAAGAAGAAGAAGAAGATGATTCAAACAAAAACATTCAGACAACATCATCTCTATTGAATGAGTGATTCAGCTTAACAAACCATTGCTGAGCTTCAAACCTTTTTCTCCATGTAACGGACATATTTCTTGCTATGATAACCATCGCTATCAGATTTTTATGATAACAGTATTGAACGACAGCTTTTCGTGCTTTACGAGACGCGATGGGGTGGCCCAGACAGACAAACAGCCATGAGGTAGGGCACAGCAGGAAATATTATAAAGCTGAAGAGTTTGTTTGTTTGTTTGAACGCGCTAATCTCAGAAACTACTAGTTCGATTTAAAAAATTCTTTCAGTGTTAAATAGCCCATTTATCGTGGTAGGCTATAGGTTACTTTTTTCAAAGTAACGCGTGTGAAACCGCCAGGCACCGCTACTTGTGTAATTATGTGATTGCTAACTTAATAAATTAATAGGCCGATTAATATTATAATCGACTTAATTACATAATTTCAGTTCTGACGAAGTACCTGTAGTACTCACGTGTATAAAGCGATGAGTCAGTGTTAAGTGTCGCGTTTAGAGCCAACATCAGATGATACATGTGTCATTAGCTAAGACAATGACGTGACGTCAGTTGCACTTGCACCATTAGGGCATGCAGTCCCAGCGATTCACGTCAACAAGATGACCTTACTCCTAATAATCTCTCCATTTTAGTTCTTAAGCTATATAAGAAAATGAGGGCTTGTTTGTCGACTTAGCCGTATAAAAAAATGAAGGATAGGTTTTTGTCCAGCTGTGGGATCAAATTCCCAGAACGTCAGCAGACTAATTCTCTTCAGTTTCGTTTAATAAAATATTTTGCATGTACAATATAACATGTTTTCTTTATTTTGGTCAAGTAAATTTGACTGACACGTTGGCGCAGTATGCTACTGTGACGCTGCTTTCTGTTCCGAAGGTTATGGGTTCCCGCCCCAGTCTGATTGTAAAACAATTATAATGTAGATATATCAGTCGGAAGCTACAACACAAGCATTAAGTACATCTTAGGAATGACTTTATAGAAGACCGTGTGTGTATGTTGAAGATTATTTAATGACTAGCTTCTGCGCGAGATTTCGTCCCCGTGGTATAGGACCAATTCTGTCATACATGATTTGTGCGAAACTTGAACCGTTTACGCAGCGGATGCTCTCAAAAGGAAAAAAACCCGATTTTGAAACATTTTTAATTGGTGCTACGCTCCTATTGGTCTTAGCGTGATGATATATAGCCTATAGCCTTCCTCGATAAATGTTCTATCTAACACTGAAAGAATTTTTCAAATCGGACCAGTAGATCCTGAGATTAGCGCGTTCAAACAAACAAACAATCAAACAAACAAACTCTTCAGCTTTATTATATCAAGTATAGATTATTAATATTAATTTGTTGTTCCATCAGACAGTAATTTGTACTGCTGCCTGCTGCTGGCAGTTGCCGGGGTGAGTGCGGAGCGGTGGGCGTGGCCGGACGCGGCCGGGGCGGAGAGCGTGCGAATTGACAGCAAAGTGCGCTTCGAAGATACGCCGACGCAGAGGAACAGCAAGAGGTAAGCTAGACTCGCCAAACTTGTATGAAGAGATTCATAGTAATTTTCTTGTAAAATATATTCAGAGAAAAGACCACCCGACTCCAACCGTCTTGTAAAATACAATAGACCATTTCTTAGATAAAAAATTTACCAATTTCACAAAAGAACGAGTAATAACTAAATTAACTGAACAATTTAAACTATATACTCCATTATAATGAAACAACTTTTTCGGATTTTATCGCGGTATATTAAGTTTTTGAATGCTCGACGTTTCGGATACTTTACAGCGACCATGGTCACGGAAGGACTGACCTGCAAAATCATCATAATAACATCCGAAAATGCGGTTCATTATAATGAGTAAAATTCGCGTCAACATTAGAAAAGAAAATATATTTACACTTGAATCGATATAATCATTGAACGAGCGAGTACAAAGAAATGCAAAAGATTTTTAATAACATTTCGACGAACAACTACAAGTATATTTATATTCCTTTCTTATACACAAAATAATTAAAAAAAATTATCGATTTATAAAAAAAAAATATTATTAAAACCGATGTAAGTATATATCAAATAAGTAACAATTAAAGTAATGAAAGACACGCAACGCTCCGCTCGGGCGGTTTTCGGCGCCTTGGCCGACATCGCCTATCTCACATATTGTTTTCTTATTACAATACCGCATTATCCCACCGCGAGTCAGTAACACACGCCGCTTACGTCACGAATCGTTATATTCTGATTTCATTCCCTCGCTCGATTACAACAGTTCTATTGCAATTTCTTTAAGGTTTTATTTCATGCCGTGACGCCGCGTTGGCGCAGCGGTCACAGCAATGGATTGTAATTGACTGTAATTGGTGGTAGCGGGTTTGATCCCCGCACACGACAACATTTTTATTGACCATACAGTTGTTTGCCGTGGTCTGGGTGTTTGTGCAGTCCTTGTGGGTCTCCCCACCGTGCCTCGTAGAGCACATTAAGCCGTCGGTCCCGGTTGTTATCATGTACACCTGATAGAGATCGTTACTCATAGTCGGGAGTATATCCACCAACCCGATATATTCCATATCCGCCAACCCGCATTGGAGCAGCGTGGTGGATTAAGCTCCGATCCTTCTCCTACATGGTGAAGAGGCCTATGCCCAGCAGTGGGATATTATAGGCTGAATAGTTTATTTCATGCGATCAAAAAGTATTTATTCATAGTAACACGTAGTTTAAGGCCACCGGAAAGACCTGGAGTGAGATCAAACAGGACGCTCAGGACCGGTCGGGATGGAGATGCACTGTGGACGCCCTCTGCCCCAGCTAGGGGCACCTGATGAAATGATCAACAATTGAACACGTAGTTTAACACTATTAGTCTCTGTGTTTTACCCCACTTCATAAAACGGAGGAGGAGAGTCTATTCTACGTATTTTCGAAGTGAAACTTCTTTCGGCGCATATTTTTTTAACTTATGTTACTCGATAATTTTTTTACTCCGTGTACCGGTTTTGATGATTCTTTTTTGATCTACAACTGGTGCTTATCAAATGATAGTTATCCCTAAAAACGCGTATTAATTTGACTGCTTTACCGTCTACCTACATAGTATTACTTGTCGATGTCATTGAAGTCAGTTTTTTTCGTTTGAAGCAAACACAATTAATTTATGTCGTAAATTGGCCTTTTTTAGTGCGCGTTGAAGGAAAAATTTGTTTGATACGAATATTCCTAATTAAATTATCTTGTTTTAATACAGAAATTAAAGTAAATAAATCACTGATAAATCACTTGATAGGGCGAGTGTGAATGGAAGTGTTGGAAAGGTTAGACCTAGGCGGACGTTTCGAGATCAAATTAGGGACGTCCTGAAAAAAGGCCAGGTCAAGAGTACCCTAAACCGAAGAGCATATATGAAAGGAATAATGAAAGTGGAAACAAGTATGTAAGGATCGTAGCAAGTGGAAAGAAGTGGTCTCTGCCTACCCCTACGGGAAAGAGGCGTGATTTATATATAAATCACTGAGCTGAAGCAGTTAATATCCTAGAGTTGGGCAAAGGCCTCGAACGCTGTTTCACTGTATTTACGTCAGAAAGAATTCTCCTACTAAGAGTAATGTTTGTCACGTTTAGAAACACGTGATAGAGTCTAAGGGTAAATGGTATAGAAAGTATTTTTTTTAATTGTCATAAATAAATACGCAATTTATTTATTTATTTATTTATACTTTATTGTACATCACAACTACAAATATCATTTACAGACTGTGAAGTACAATGGGCGGACTTATGGCTATTTAGCCATTTCTTCCAGACAACCCAAATTCGCAATATGAGTTTAGAGATATCTGTACTAAACTACTAATATTACAAAGCTGAAAAGTTTGTTTGTTTAAACGCGCTAATCTAAGTCTGGTTCGAATTTAATTATGGGCCATAGACTACTTTTTTCCTCAAATTAACGCGAAAATAAGCGCAGCGCACAGCAAGTTTATATATAACAACATAATTTTGATTACAACCAAAAGTCGTTTAATGATTTTGTTAGCTATATTTTTAATTATACTTTTCATGTCATACATAATACATTACGAAGTTTAATATTATGTAATAAAATCTAAAGGTACACGTGACTGTCTATCAACACGTAGTTTCAGGAAACTTTGAAACGGTCTCGGTTCAGCGGCGATCTTGCGCAAACACAGAACCAGTCTATTTACTAACTGCATTATATTATTGCAGTACACTTCATTTACATTGAATGGTTTTAACAGTTTTATAATTTTGATTGAAAATACTTATCCGCCAATCTTCAGTGGAGCAGAGTGGCAGATTAACCTCCGATCCTTCTCCGACACGGAGAATCAAAATCAAAATGAACTCTATTCAAATAGTCAAAATCACTTTTAAATCAACATTTTAAAAATTAACATTTTTAACTGATTAATATCATTTTGTACAAGTGAAGCTACCGCCGATTCGGAATGTAGATTCTGCAGGGAAGAATCGACAAGAGACTCCGCAGTTACTCTTTTGAAAATAATATAAAAACTGTGTTTTAGTACAAAATTAGTAATATCTTGCATGAAATACAATGTCACTAAGCTACAAAATTAGTAATATCTTGCATGAAATACAATGTCACCTAAGCTACAAAATTAGTAATATCTTGCATGAAATACAATGTCACCTAAGCTACAAAATTAGTAATATCTTGCATGAAATACAATGTCACTAAGCTACAAAATTAGTAATATCTTGCATGAAATACAATGTCACTAAGCTACAAAATTAGTAATATCTTGCATGAAATACAATGTCAATTTGCTGTGTGGCTACGGCATAGAATTTAGCCTCCCCCTCTCTTCCCGTGGGTGTCGTAAGAGGCGACTAAGGGATAACATAGTTTCACTACCACCTAGGAACTTAAAAAGCCGACCGATGGCGGGATAACCATCCAACTGCTGGCTTTGAAGTACACAGGCCGAAGACGGGCAGCAGCGTCTTCGGTGCGACAAAGCCAGCCCTGCGGTCACCAACCCGCCTGCCCAGCGTGGTGACTATGGGCAAAACACATGAGTTCACGCCATTATTGGCGCGAACTTGTGGAGGCCTATGTCCAGCAGTGGACTGCGATAGGCTGAAATGATGATGATGATGAATACAATGTCACTAAGCTACAAAATTAGTAATATCTTGCATGAAATACAATGTCACCTAAGCTACAAAATTAGTAATATCTTGCATGAAATACAATGTCACTAAGCTACAAAATTAGTAATATCTTGCATGAAATACAATGTCACTAAGCTACAAAATTAGTAATATCTTGCATGAAATACAATGTCACTAAGCTACAAAATTAGTAATATCTTGCATGAAATACAATGTCACTAAGCTACAAAATTAGTAATATCTTGCATGAAATACAATGTCACCTAAGCTACAAAATTAGTAATATCTTGCATGAAATACAATGTCACTAAGCTACAAAATTAGTAATATCTTGCATGAAATACAATGTCACTAAGCTACAAAATTAGTAATATCTTGCATGAAATACAATGTCACTAAGCTACAAAATTAGTAATATCTTGCATGAAATACAATGTCACCTAAGTTACAAAATTAGTAATATCTTGCATGAAATACAATGTCACTAAGCTACAAAATTAGTAATATCTTGCATGAAATACAATGTCACTAAGCTACAAAATTAGTAATATCTTGCATGAAATACAATGTCACCTAAGCTACAAAATTAGTAATATCTTGCATGAAATACAATGTCACTAAGCTACAAAATTAGTAATATCTTGCATGAAATACAATGTCACCTAAGCTACAAAATTAGTAATATCTTGCATGAAATATAATGTCACCTAAGCTACAAAATTAGTAATATCTTGCATGAAATACAATGTCACTAAGCTACAAAATTAGTAATATCTTGCATGAAATACAATGTCACTAAGCTACAAAATTAGTAATATCTTGCATGAAATACAATGTCAATTTGCTGTGTGGCTACGGCATAGAATTTAGCCTCCCCCTCTCTTCCCGTGGGTGTCGTAAGAGGCGACTAAGGGATAACATAGTTTCACTACCACCTAGGAACTTAAAAAGCCGACCGATGGCGGGATAACCATCCAACTGCTGGCTTTGAAGTACACAGGCCGAAGACGGGCAGCAGCGTCTTCGGTGCGACAAAGCCAGCCCTGCGGTCACCAACCCGCCTGCCCAGCGTGGTGACTATGGGCAAAACACATGAGTTCACGCCATTATTGGCGCGAACTTGTGGAGGCCTATGTCCAGCAGTGGACTGCGATAGGCTGAAATGATGATGATGATGAATACAATGTCACTAAGCTACAAAATTAGTAATATCTTGCATGAAATACAATGTCACCTAAGCTACAAAATTAGTAATATCTTGCATGAAATACAATGTCACTAAGCTACAAAATTAGTAATATCTTGCATGAAATACAATGTCACTAAGCTACAAAATTAGTAATATCTTGCATGAAATACAATGTCACTAAGCTACAAAATTAGTAATATCTTGCATGAAATACAATGTCACTAAGCTACAAAATTAGTAATATCTTGCATGAAATACAATGTCACCTAAGCTACAAAATTAGTAATATCTTGCATGAAATACAATGTCACTAAGCTACAAAATTAGTAATATCTTGCATGAAATACAATGTCACTAAGCTACAAAATTAGTAATATCTTGCATGAAATACAATGTCACTAAGCTACAAAATTAGTAATATCTTGCATGAAATACAATGTCACCTAAGTTACAAAATTAGTAATATCTTGCATGAAATACAATGTCACTAAGCTACAAAATTAGTAATATCTTGCATGAAATACAATGTCACTAAGCTACAAAATTAGTAATATCTTGCATGAAATACAATGTCACCTAAGCTACAAAATTAGTAATATCTTGCATGAAATACAATGTCACTAAGCTACAAAATTAGTAATATCTTGCATGAAATACAGAGTCACTAAGTCCACACATCTTTATCAACTATGTAATCCTGCACGGAGTAATACGCTTTATATGTACATTAATTTCTTTTTAATAAAAACTTTTGATTGAATGAATAATTGAGCTTTGAACACATCAGAGAATAAACCCGATTACTATTTGACTTCGTAGGAGGAGTTTATTTAGAAATAATCGAAATTAATTAACAAAAAATGTAACTCCTTCTTATCAGTGATACAGTTAATTTTTATTACGTTCAGAGGCGTGAAGTAGCCTCTGTTCACTGTATGGAAACTCTGCCATTATGAAATGTGGAGTAATTTAAAACTTTTTGACCAGGAGGTCCGACAGGACAGATTGGAACGACTACGGTAAATAAATGTTGTACTGTGATAACTAAAAACTTTTTGAAGATTCGTTACCAAAAGATTTTGTATTTTTTGTGCCAACATTTGCTTCTAAATTCTAATACTCGATCGATTAACTCTCAAACGACAAGTGACCTAAAATAGTATTCTATCGATCACAGAAAAGTAACTTTGTTATCTTTTTAAACATTTTCGAAGTATTTTTTTTTAAATTAAAAACGCCATATTGACATTTAACCGATATCATTTAACTGAGGTAGGGCACAGCTAACTGAGGTAGGGCACAGCATAACTGAGGTAGGGCACAGCATAACTGAGGTAGGGCACAGCAGGAAATTTCCTGCTCAAAATATGGAGCAGCCCGACTGGGGTAGTACCTCGACCTTACAGAAGACCACAGCTAAATAATACTATTTTCAAGCAGTATTGTGTTCCTGTTGGTGAGTAAGGTGACCAGAGCTCCTGGGGGGGATTGGGGATAGGGTCGGCAACGCGCTTGTGACGCTTCTGGTGTTGCAGGCGTCTATAGGCTACGGTAGTCAGTCACTTACCATCAGGTGAGCCGTACGCTTGTTTGTCGACTTAGTAACATAAAAAAAAGTCAAACTGACCGGCACATGAATGAATATTCATATTTTTATAAACCCCAGTGTAAACAGATTGTTGTTATAAATTTGACGCCAATGTACGTATGTGGCATCGCAGTTTCCTTGCGGTGGTTCTTAGCTATTATTGGTAAGAATCGATCCATCATTTGAAGAGTATCAGGTCTTATACAAAATGTAAAGCATTTTTAGCATTAAATGGAATTAATGTTTGGGGTTTCGTAAATTTTTAATTGAATTAGTTATCATAACATATAAGCATCACTCACGGTAGCTCGATAGACGATAAGTCCGTCCATGTTATGTAAACAAGACCAATAGTTTTGGCTAAAACGCAATAATATTTACGCTAGCGAAATTAGTTTAGCAAACAATTTCTACCAGAAACAAACTATGTATTAAAAATACTCTCTCACAATATTTGTATATGATTATATGAAGAAATGATTCTAGATGAATGATGAGACACTATCTTTGACGCATTAAAAAGACAAACTATTAATTTTAAAAAATCATGGGCAAAGAGCTCTTCAAACTCGAATTAAAGTTTTGAAAGAATTTTTAGTCGCCTAAACGCATCACTGTACCAGAACGGCCATCACAAACGATATAAATGTAAACAACGCCCTTAAAACAATTTCAGAGACAGTGTACAAGCTGATGAGATTCCATTCCAAGAGGCAACAGACACGCAGGGCTTCTACAACAGGCCACAGGAGGCGGGGCGCTACCCGGTGCGCGTCGACCCTCTCAACGAGAAGAGCATACGCATTAATGGAAGGGATGTCTATCTCCTGAACGGGCAGAACAGGTGAGCCAAGGACAAAATATCTTCTTCTTCTTTGAAGAGAAAATATCAAGTCCAAAAAATTAACAAAGAATATAAAACTGATTTGTTAATACTAAGCTGCAAAACTTAAACAAACTAAAAAATATATTAAGCTATCTACGAACCCGCCGACCACCCAACGACGCCGCGTTGGCGCAACGTTCACAGCACTAGTTTATGGCTGTTGCGCTAGTGGTTGCGCGTTCGATCCCCGCAAATCACAAACATTTGTATTGGCCATACAGATGTTTTCTGTGGTCTGGGTGTTTGTGCAGTCCTTGTGGGTCTCCCCACCGTTCCTCAGAGAGCACGTTAAGCCCTCGGTCCCGGTTGTTATCATGTACCTACATCTGATAGCGATCGTTACTCATAGTAGGGAATATATCCGCCGCATTGGAGCAGCGTGGTGGATTAAGCTCTGATCCTTCTCCTATGTAGGGAAAAGAGGTCAATGCCCAGCAGTGTGGGATATTACAGGCTGAAGCGATCTACGAAAGATAATCCTTACGGCTGCGCTCAACTTGCATATCAATAGTAAATAGTTAGTAGAGTTCTTATTAAAATTACTTTCACCTAAACAAATCTGTACATTGATGTGATATTAGTCTATTGATGGAAGTGTTTTTTTACCTACACATACCACTACACCACCTAACCCTAAAACCAAAGAAATCTAACCAACTAACGAAAACCAAAGACATTTTTCAACATTTATTTATGTGATAAATTATAAAATATTTACATTTTTTACAGAAATCAAGGCTACGATTCGGATGGCACGTTAGACTCCCTGCAGCACTGTAAATGCGTGACCAGACCGGACTGCAAGGTGCAGACCGACTACCAGGTAGGTACATAACTATTACATGAGTAGGAATATAATAACGTGATGTGTTTATATTTAGCGAATTATTACATTTTGGTTTCATGTTATCACGCCACGCAGATGTTATTTTATAATAATAGTTATTATCAAAACAGAAACGTATAGTTTGTTTTTTCTAATTATTTATATTATGTTTTAAGATTTATTAAATATTTTTTCGTCTCTTGAGATATACTGATAATTACATGTAATCATATTCAATTTTCTAGAACGCGTGTGGAACGAACCAGTACCTCTGTTGCTACAATATCCCCAACAAGCCGAACTCCGGTATGGATTTATTTGTTTATCTTAACTGTCTATCTTAATTCAAAAATGTACTTGGTGTTTTCATGAAAATATTATTTTTGCAGAATATTTCAATGAGGTAGACGACGAGCGTCCCATGCTGTACCCAAACCAAGGCAATATCGCAGGTCCTTTCCCATCACCACATGAGGTTGATAATAACGGTGTGTTTGGACCGGGACATGGGCATGAAAACATATTGTTCGGTAACGGTGACAGACGCAGACAGCCCAACATACTAATTGGGCCGGATGGACCTACTGGCAACATTGGACCACCACAGAAACAAGTTCTCGTCGGTCCTGGCGGCTCCACTGGAGTCATTGGCTCCGATAGACCCGTTCTTGTCGGACCTCAAGGTCCAACGGGTATTATTGGTCCAGTGAATGAAAACCGTGATCACCAAAATTTTCTCGTCGGACCCAATGGCCCTACCGAAGATTTAGGTTCGAGTGAAGCTGCGCAAAGAGGAGTACTAGTTGGACCAGGTGGCCCAACAGGGATCATCGGTCCTGGTTTCAATCGACCGGTGTTAGTTGGTCCCGGTGGACCTACCGGTATTATAGGGCCACGAAGACAAGGTGTCCTAGTAGGACCTGGTGGACCTACGGGTATAATTGGTCCTGCGTTTAATCGTCCTTCACAGGGCCGGGGAGTTTTAGTCGGTCCTGGTGGTCCTACTGGTATTATTGGACCCGGCAGACGTCTCCTCGTTGGACCAGGAGGTCCAACAGGACAGATCGGTCCGAGGAATTACTACGGTAAATAAATGTGGTACTGTGATAACTAATGAATTAATTAATTTAGCTAGTAAGTGTTCGCGGTAATTTGTTTAATGTAAATATTCTATATTTCTATGTATCTAACGAAAGCGTCATGCTAACGCTATAAACAGTGGCTTTAAACTACTCTTTGTGTGTAAATAAATGTCTATAATATAAATAATAACATTAACGCAGTTTTAATTACAATCCCTCACGATTGCAGGTTGTCTGTGTCGTAAGAAAAATCGAACTGTACCATCTGGTACTACGACGAAAAAGAAATATCACTCTACAGGTTTGTGTCATTATAACTGAACATTCTGAAGTTACCAAATTAAATTCTTAAGAAGTAAAATTTATTTTTATTTAATGAAATAATGAGGACTTCTGTGCTAGCCTAAAATCTTGCGCAAAAAACGGAATCGGGGATAAAAATCGACGTTTGGATGTGAACTGGCGAGACGCCAACCGAGCTTCCTTTGATATATCGCAATCCGCTGGAATAACTCAAACGAAACATTTTTCGACTTCATTACTCAGATCAATGTAAAACGGATATATTTTTATCTTTATTATAAACTTATGAAATCTTTTTTTAGAATCAGATTACACTGAACTTTGTGTTGTGATATAAAACCACTGTTTTATCTTAAATACCGTTTTTTAACAAGAGTTAAAGAAAATGTAGTTGGATGGATAGAAATAGATAGAAATTAAAAATTTAATTTATGAAGAATTTACGTTTTTCAATCGTCACCTTCATAGACGGCATTAGGTTCTTATAGAAACATATTAGAAAAAATAATAATTTAAAAAACACATCTTTTTATATGGTTCTTACTTTTCCTGGAGTGGAAAATGTCTTCAATGGGTAAACAGAAATATTATAAAATAATGAATCCTTTCGTTGCTGTGTGGCTACGGCACTCTAGAATTTAGCCACCCCCTCTCTTCCCGTGGGTGTCGTAAGAGGCGACTAAGGGATAACAAAGTTTCACTACACCATGGAACGATTGAAGCCGACCGATGGCGGGATAGCCATCCTACAGCTGGCTTTTTTAAATAGACAGACTGAAGACGGGCAGCAGCGTCTTTTGTGCTAAAAAGCCAGCCCTGCGGTCACCAACCCGCCTGCCCAGCGTGGTGACTATGGGCAAAAACCCTTATGAGTTCGCGGCAGAGATTTCGGCCCTCAGTTCCCGGCAGCCCCACTATTCCCAGCTATGGCAGCGGTCGCGGTAACGGTGGGGCGGAGGGTGCTAAGAATCACCGGGTTACGGGAGGCTGCCACCCAACACTACATTTGGCAACGTATAACGGACGCACTCTACGCCTGGACCATCACCTCACCGAACTTGAAGTAGAACTGAGTTATATTAAGTGGAGCATACTGGGGTTGTCTGAAGTCCGAAGAGAGGGCGAGGACACGATGATCCTGGACTCCGGGCACCTGTTCTACTTCCGTGAAGGTGATGGGCTTTCCCAAGGTGGCGTCGGTTTTCTGGTCCACAAGACTCTCACTAACAACGTTGTGGAAGTCAGCAGTGTGTCGACCCGGGTAGCGTACCTCGTACTGAAACTCACTGACAGGTACTCCCTGAAAGTGATACAGGTATATGCGCCGACCTCGGCACACTCTGACGATGAGGTCGAAGCCTTGTATGAAGATATCGCAAGGGCCATACATGGCACTACTTCCACCTTCTACAGCGTTGTTATGGGAGACTTCAACGCTAAAGTGGGAGTACAAGACCGCGACGGATCGATAATCGGACCACACGGATTGGGGCACAGGAATCGCAGGGGGCAGATGCTTGTCAACTTCCTCGAATCGGAGGGGCTCTTCTTGATGAACTCATTTTTTGAGAAGAAGCCCCAAAGGCGGTGGACATGGCAAAGCCCCGATACTGTGACGAGGAACGAAATAGATTTCATCATAGCGGATAAAAGGCATATATTCAGAGATGTCTCAGTGGTTAATAGGTTTAATACCGGTAGCGACCACAGGCTACTACGGGGCACTCTGAATATATGCCTCCGAAAAGATCGGGCCCGCTTGATGAAATCTACTCTCCGACCTACGCTGCCCCAAATACTATGTGGTTCCGAGCAGTTCCAACTGGAACTCCAAAACCGATTCGATTCGCTGGAAACTACTAGCGACGTGGACGAGATGACCGATAACGTGGTGAAAACGGTGCGTACACTGGGTCGCAGGCACTTTCCGCCGACGAAGTCAACTAAGCAGTCCAAACTTTCTCCCGAAGCCTTAGATCTGATGCGGCAGAGGCGCGAGTTACCCGCTGCTCAAGCAGCTTCGCCGGAACAGAAGGCTCTTTCCAAGAGGATACGAAAACTTGTACGCCGAGACCTCCGCTGCTCAAATACGAGAGAGATCACTACTCTTATTGAGCAGAATAGGGGGTCCAAAGTCTTCCAAAGACCATTGGGGAGAAGCCTTCTTGCGAAGCTAAAAACAGCGGATGGCAGAACCGTTTGTTCTCGCCCTCAGATTCGAGAAGAGGTTGAGAAATTTTATGGACAGCTGTACTCGTCGAGCGCACGCAAGCCTGAGACTTGGGACATCGAAGATCCACGTGCACCACTGGTGCGCCATTATTCGGAGGACATCCCGGACATCGAAGTAGATGAGATTAGTGCAGCACTCGGGCAGCTTAAAAACGGAAAGGCCCCGGGGGATGATGGAGTTACGACTGAGCTCCTTAAAGCCGCAGGGCGACCTGCCCTAAAAGCCTTGGCAAAACTCTTTAACGCCGTCATCCACCGAGGTACCACACCGTAAGCGTGGTCCAGGAGTGTGGTGGTGCTGTTCTTTAAGAGAGGCGATAAGTCTCTGTTAAAGAGTTACAGACCGATCTCACTTCTGAGCCACGTCTATAAGCTGTTTTCGAGGGTTGTTACGAATCGTCTCACCAGAAGACTCGACGAATTCCAACCACCGGAGCAGGCTGGGTTTCGAAATGGCTACAGCACCGTAGACCACATCCATACTGTTCGGCAGATTATTCAAAAAACAGAAGAATATAATCAGCCGCTGTGTATGGCATTTGTGGACTACGAGAAAGCCTTTGACTCTGTAGAGACTTGGGCTGTCCTGGACTCTCTGCAGAGATGTCATATCGACTGGCGATATATCGAGGTACTGAGATGTATGTACGACGCGGCGACGATGACCGTTCATATCCAAGACCAGAGAACGAGACCTATTTTCCTCCGGCGTGGGGTAAGACAGGGAGATGTAATATCACCGAAACTGTTTACCACTGCGCTAGAGGATGTCTTTAAGACCTTGGATTGGGGGGAACGAGGCATCAACGTCAACGGCGAATATATCTCTCACCTTCGTTTTGCTGACGATATCGTCATCTTTGCGGAGACGTTGGATGAGCTAGGTCAAATGCTGGCCGACCTAAACGAGTCCTCCCGACGAGTCGGTCTCGGTATGAACTTGGACAAAACGAAAGTTATGTTTAACAACCAAGTCATACCGAGACCGGTATCGGTTGACGGTATCCTTCTTGAAGTTGTTCAGGATTATGTCTACCTTGGCCACACCATTCAGCTGGGCCGAAACAACTCCGAGAAGGAAGCTGATAGGAGGATTCGGTTGGGCTGGGCGGCATTTGGCAGGCTTCGTCGAGTCTTCACTTCGAAAATTCCGCAATGCTTGAAGACAAAAGTCTTCGAGCAATGCGTCCTGCCTGTGTTGACATATGGAGCCGAGACGTGGACACTGACGAAGAGACTGGTCCACAAGTTTAAAGTCGCTCAACGTGCTATGGAACGGGCTATGCTTGGGGTTTCTCTCAAGGACAGAATAAGAAATGAGACTATCCGTGAGAGAATGAAAGTAACCGACATAGCCCACAGAATCAGCAAGTTGAAGTGGCAGTGGGCTGGTCATCTGTGTCGCAGGACCGATGGCTGTTGGAGCAGACGTGTCCTGGAGTGGAGACCGCGTATTGGCAAACGCAGTGTAGGACGCCCTCTGGCCCGCTGGACCGACGATCTACGTAAGATTGCTGGTGTAGGCTGGATGGGGATTGCGGAAAACCGTAGATGTCTGGCGCGAGCTTGGGGAGGCCTATGTCCAGCAGTGGACTGCAACAGGCTGATATAATGATGATGATGATGATAATCCTTTCGTAGTATTTGACCAGAATACTTGTCTCAAGTGCATTCACATAAGGTTGTGATTAGATAACATTAGATGACCACTCGTTTGATATTGATCACAATATAAAACATCTCCAGCTCACCAATAGTGGTGATGACGATGATGGAGTAGAAGAGAGCGCCGGTGAACGTCCACTGGATGTGGTCGGTGCTCTCGTTTCCGTCCCAGCCGCGCACTTTCATCTCTAGCAGAATAGCATTCTCAAAGTCCTAGAACAATAAAATGTATGGTGAATAATGATATAACGATCATTCAAGAGTACTATTGAAGCTTACTTGAGAAGAAATTTTTGATTTTATTAGATTTAGCTTCAGCCTTTAATATCTCACTGTTGGGCATAGGCCTCTTTCGCCACGTAGGAAAAGGATCAGAGCTTAATCCACCATGTTGCTAAAATGCGGGTTGGCGGATATATTCCCTACTATGAGTAGCGATCGCCATCAGGTGTACATGATTACAACTGGGACCGACGGCTTAACGTGCTCTCCGAGGCACGGTGGGGAGACCAACAAGGACTGCAAAAACACCCAGACCACGGCAAACATCTGTATGTCTGTATAATAAAAAATAAATAAACGCTCCACACTCAACGGCCCCCTGTAGGATTTACTCATGTGTCGGGGGTCCGGAAACACACACACAAACAAAAAGGCCCAGACCACGACAAACATCTATATGGACAAGGACAATACAAATGCCAGTCGTGAGCGGGGATCGAACCCGCAAGCGCCAGCGCAACAGCCTGTGCTGTGAACACTGCGCCAACTCGTCGTAATATTAAGATGAATTAGAGATTTGAACAGGGGTAAGTTTTGCTTGATGTTCGATTTGATATATATCAAGTTTAAGCTAGCATCGCTAAATTACAAAGTATCTGTATATTAGTGATATTTTCCGAAGTGAAATTTGCCATTTTGAATTCTTTACCTATACTTATATAAGCAACATATATCACAGATTATGGCCATAATAATCCAAGATAGAATCAATGCCAGCAGTTGGATATTACTCGTAGTACTACTACAGTGTGTTTAATTTTAGACCGCTAAAGTGAAGATTATTTCTACTTCTAAGCGTTATATATCTTCAAAATGAAGCCTGTATATAATTCATCAAATACAGAATGATTTAATAACTTTAACGTTGTCTATTTATTTGTTTCTTCGAATTAGCCAGTTTCTTACATAAAATAAAATCTTTAACTTCTATTATTATGATATATGTACCTACACGGACCGAAGACGGACAGCAGCGTCTTCGGTGCGACAAAGCCAGCCCTGCGGCCACCAACCCACCTGCCCAGCGTGGTGACTATGGGCAACACACATGAGTTCACGCTATTTTTGGCGCGAACTTGTGGAGGCCTACTTCCAGTGAAGTGATTATTTTGATATGCGTATGAAAGTCGATAGAAGTACCTTTAACATGTCAACGACCTCGGCGGTCCAGTTCGCCTGGTTGAGGTACGACACTCGGTTGGTCATGAACCAGATGTTCTGCGTCGTGTTGCCGCGGATCTGAGATATGTTCATCTTCACCTGTAAACACTTTTATTGAGGTATGGCACAGCAGGAAATAATTTGCTATTAAGTCAGCCCAATAAGGCAAGTATCCCAAATTGATTTGACATATTAGATTGATATTAAGACCTTTATAGTTTTTATTTGAAGGATAAATTCTTCACGCACGCTCGAGGAGCTTGGGGAGTACGCTGGTGATTGCGTGACGAGAGCCATACGAAAAGTGTGAGCGAGGCGAACGGAAGTTGAGAGGGAGATATAAGTTGAAAGTATGAAAATAGAAATAGAGAGAGAAAGTTTCGTAAGTTTTCAGTGGTATGGTTTTTTACTGATACAAAACATTAAGTTGGGTGATGGGAACACAAAATAATCAACTATCTACAACAGTATCACATCGTCGTAAAGCGCTTCGAATCATCATTTTCAATTCGCACGGGCAAGGAGTGGAATTGCCTGCCGGCGTCTGTATTTCCGTGTACATATAACCCGTATTAGTTTAAAGCGCGAGTGAACAGGCTTCTGGGCGATCCTCCATCTTCGACCCCGTCTCGGCTCTAGAGCTAGACTGGGGTCAAGAGTAAGCCCATAGTATAATTAAAAAATAAAGAAAGAAAGAAAACGTCACCTCTCTCTCGTGCTGCGCCTCGAGCCGCTCGAAGGTGACGGCGCCGAGGATGCAGTAGGCGACCACGAGGCTGATCATCACGAAGTGCGAGAACACCACCGAGCATAGCTTCCACGTGTAGTACAACACCTATCGACCACACGTTTCCTTATAAAAAATAATGTCAACAATAGTTTTAGGGAAGTTTGCTTCGTTTATTCAATACTACACTTTTTCAAATCCCACTGGATTTAAAAAAAAAAAGATTTATTTGAATTTGGTTAATAAATCTTTCGCTTGAATCCAATCTTGAAATCTCCTCCGGTTTTTTAGTAATTATTTATCTTCATTATTTTGTTGTACAAATATATCAGGTGAATGTTGTTTTTAACTTGATTTCATTAAATATCAAATTTATATAAAACATAGACGATTTCATTTAATAAGATTGTCATTTCATATTTTTTAAGCTTAGAAATTTCCAAGGTACATGTCGAACTTTTCTCAGCTTGACTGAACTTGACTTGAATACTTAACTCCACTAAAAAAGAACTGACTAGACTGAGTGATATTAAAATATCATTTAAAGCTTATACATGAACAAAAACTCACGCAATTCTCGAGATCCACATACAAATATATATTTAAAAAATCGGCCAAGTGCGAGTCGGACTCGCGCACGAAGGGTTCCGTACCACTGACTAGGTACATTGATTGTAATAACGGGCAAAAAGCGGCTAAAAATCACTTTTATTGTATGAGAGCAAAAATAGGCAAAAATGACGTTTTTTGTATGGGAGCCCCCCTTAAATATTAATTTTATTTTAATTTTATTATTTATTATTAAAGTAAAAATACAACTGAGTATTTTGTGAATATTTCAAGTGCCTACCTGTTGCCATTATTGATATCGAGCAAAAAAGGGCAAGAAAATCGCGTTTGTTGTATGGGAGCCCCCCTTAAATATCTGTTTTATTTTGTTTTTAGTATTTGTTGTTATAGCGGCAACAGAAATACATAAGTTGTGAAAATTTCAACTCTCTAGCTATAGCCGTTCTTGAGATACAGCCTGGTGACAGACACACGGACGGACGGACGGACGGACGGACGGACGGACGGACGGACGGACGGACGGACGGACAGCGAAGTCTTAGTAATAGGGTCCCGTTTTTACCCTTTGGGTACGGAACCCTAAAAAACTCAAAACCTTAATTCGTTTTTATTTTTTACTAGCTTCTGCGCGCGACTTCGTCCCCGTGGAATAGGACCAATATTGTCATACATGATTTGAGCGAAACTTTGACTTTGAACCGCGGAAGCTCTCAAAAGGAAAAAATCCCCGATTTTGAAACATTCTTCATTGGTGCTACGCTCCTATTGGTCTTATATATAGCCTATAGCCTTCCTCGATAAATGGGCTATCTAACACTGAAAGAATTTTTCAAATCGGACCAGTAGATCCTGAGATTAGCGCGTTCAAACAAACAATCAAACTCTTCAGCTTTATTATATTAGTATAGATTTTTGTGTTACCCACACATGAGGAAATTATAAACATTTTTAAAATCATATCAAAAATTTTCGATCCAGCGGGATTTGAACCCGCGCCTTCTGACGTGCCGTGTCAGCGCTCTGCCAACTGAGCTATGGATCCTCTCAAAACCTTAAGCCCCATCCACACGCTTGACGAACAATGGCGAACAGCGAACAGCAAACAGCAAAAACGGACGTGTGGATGGGTGTTTGTCGTTGTTCGCCTGTTCGTGTTTGTGTTCGGCAGTGTTCGGCATCGGTGTCGGTTTTTCTTCACAGATCAAAGGATGTTTGGCAAACAGTTCGCGGTGTATCCACACGTTTGGCCAGCGATCAGTATGCGCGCGAGCTTCACGGGTGGTGGATGTGTCGCAGCTTAGAGTACATACATTACTTGTCGCAGTTTTTGGCGCGTTATTTACAGCCTTTTAGGTACTCAAAATCATGTTTTAATATTGTTTGTGTGACGTCATGTAAAGGTTTTATTTCTTCATTTAAAAATATTTAAATGAATTATATTAAATTATTATTCGATAAATAATCGTAAAACAGTATATTTATTTTACTAGTACAGTAGTAGTTAGTTACAGTAGTAGTACAGTATATTTATTTTAGTAGTATTAAGTACATTATAGATTTTATCCATCCGCCATGCCGCCGCGTTATTCGTCCGCCATGTTTGCCGATCCACAAAATACTAACACGTTCGTCAAGCGTGAGGACGACTGTTTGTGTTTGATGATTGTGGTCGATGTTTGGAACTTTGTTCGTGTTCGTGGCGAACACCAAGCGTATGGACGGGGCATTACCCTCAAAACATTTATATCTCCGAAAACAATTCAAAATTTTTGAACACTAAAGGATGAAATTTAATTTATGTTAACTAGTTACTAGTGTCTGAAATTCTTATTTACTTTCACACACTGACCACTGTCACAACACTGCATGTTGCGCTGGCGGTCGCGGGTTCGATCCCCGCTCACGACATACATTTGTATTGGCTATATAGATATTTGTCGTGGTCTGGGCGTTTGTACTTGTTTATTGTGTGTGTTTCCGGACCCGCGCCACAGGAGAAAATCCTAGGACCGTTGAGTGTGAAGCGTTTATTTATTTATTTAAAAGCTGCGGTGTCCGCTTGCCATCAAGCAGAATCGTACGAATGAAGTTGTTTTGAATTATAACTAAAGTCGTTTCATTTCTGATTTACAATCACAAATTTGATTGTTGAATTTTTACTTACAATAGAAATACAAATAACTGTTGAAATGTTTGACAACAAGAGTGAAATTAATTAGGCGACATCGTTAACATACTCGCGGTCGTGTATCCATTAATCACTCAAGAAAAATTTACGACGAATACGTTTGTACATCGTAGCCCTAATTTATAGTTTTTGTCAAATCTTCAACTCCGTTGAGTCTTATGTAGCCATCAGTATTGATTGTTTTAAAATATAATATAGGATTGCCGTATATTTTTCAAATATATTCCTCGTAACCTCCTTCTCTAAACCATGTGTGTAGTATTTCCCTTAGTAAATCTGTACTTAGTAATCATTTAAACGTCTCTAGTGCGGCCGTTAGTGTCAAATACTTGAATATCTATTTTTCACTGTCTCTAGTACACATTACAATATATGTTGAATTACATCATAGCAATAAGCTAATTCTTAGTATTTAAGTTATACAATACTACCTTGGCGCACTTGCTCGGCGGTGGCGGCGGGTAGTCAACCCCCTCCACACGAGCCTCCCGTCGGGACATCTCGGACTACCGCACTGTCACACACATCACTGAACACACATTTTACACACACTAAAACCCAATTAAAAACTGTACAGTTCCAGAAATTTTCCTATTCCAAACGTACTGATCTTTATTAATTTCGGGGCTGAGAACAAAATGGTAAAGTTATACATATTTTCCTTTACGAGTTAAACATATTTTTAGGTCATAATTATAAATTAAATGATTATATTTCAAGTTATAGCCAAAAACCTTGCATTTAAGCTTACAACATCTAGTACAAAATTAGACCTTATTATTACCAGTTCTTGTTCATCAGCTCAAAATTCCCTTAATAGGACACTAAATAATGTAATTAATATAATTAAATTAATAAATCATATAGGTACATAAAGTCTTGAAGTATTTTCCTCTGGAAGTAACGCGTGGTGAAATATTTGGTCGGCAAGTGTACGCGCGTCGCAGTCGGCGCCCGCTGGACACTGGGTTATATTGGGACTCCGGCGCAACCACTTTACGATCTACATGCCTTCTATTTACCAGGATTTAGACTTTCATTTCGCAATACCACGTATTTATAAAACAAAACTAACCCGAATATATGCTCGTAAAATATTTCAGTACTCCATCTGATTTCGTTGAACCTAATTTTTCTTAAATCAATGTCACGATCATTAACCTAGTCTAATTTTGGTTGTAACTCCATGGCTTGTTGTGATATTTATAATGTAATATAAAAATTGTAACAAATAAATAGTTCTTTATTTCTTACAAAGAATTGGTTAAGATAATTGTTTATTAATTATTACCAAAACGTGTTTTAAAATATTCTTCTTTCGTTCGCCATTAGTAATGGCGAATCGAATTAACTGAAAGATGGAAATAAACAAATTCTGCAATATGTATTTACTTTTTATTGATACAAGAAGGAAAAAGAAATAAAAATGCAACATCACTTATACCAGCGAGGAGATCCCTGTAGCGTGCATCACATATAGGCAGAAAGGCACTGCCTACCCTGGCATCTTACTAAAAATGATATATAAAACATGAACACTAAATATTTTTGAAAAAGACATAAACCATAATTCAATTTAAATCTCCTTCAATTTTAAAAACACGCCGTCGTATAAATTATAATATGTATGAGATATCAGCGCGCCGGGCCTTTTATGAACTACTAGCCTAACTCGGAGTTAAACTCCCCATACAAATCTTAGTAATTTCAGAATGACATAATTATAATCCTACAATTTTATAAAGTCACGCGTCATATGGAATTCGAACAAAGTATTGTGTTTTTAACATTGGTCGGTTAACCAATGGTAGAGGCACTGCCTAAGAATAACCTGTCAAATCAAATTGTCTCGTTTGTACCAATAATTATGATTTTTGACACGGTCGCGTAATCGGTCGCGAATCGCTTCCGCCGTCCAATCAAGTGGCACAGTGTAATATTATGACAATTCAGTTTCATTATTCAGTATTCGCTTTGAATTTTTCGTTTGTGCGTTGTTTTGTATGTAATTAGTGAAAATATTAATATATTAGTGATAGATAAGTTTATTTGTGAAATATGTAACGGAGATGTGTGTTTAATGAAAGTAAAGTGTTTTTTTTGCTTGTTATTCGAAACTTCTAAATCTGTTTGGAACTTTGGAATTGTAATGGGTACGTAGATTTGCACAATTTCACTAATGCTGTAAAAAAAACATGATCAGTCCGAAAAACATCTAGCATTTTCTATAAAATTACATACTTTTGGCAAAAACCGCATCGAAACAAGGATTCAAATGATATCTACATTGAACGCCATAATATAGATCGGAAATTTGGAATCGAAACATTTCGACGGCTAATGAACTACCTTTCAGAGGACATTACGAGTAACTTTTTACTAAATAAAGGTAATTATTCAATTAATAATTAATTAAGAACAGTAAATAATATTCATGTAAATTATTTTCTGGTTGTATATAAAAAGTGACATCTAGTGTAGAATCGAGTTTTGTTTCGTTTGGTATAGATGGCGCTATCAGCAGTTTGGTGATTTTTAATTGTATTTTCGTTTTTCAATTCGTTTTTAGGGTTCCGTACCTCAAAAGGTAAAAACGGAACCCTTATAGGATCACTTTGTTGTCCGTCTGTCTGTCAAGACCCTTTTTCTCAGAAACGCGTGGAGGCATCAAGCTGAAATTTATATTAAATACTCAGATCTGCTGCCTCTTAAAGCTGTGAAAAAATGAAACTTCTAAGCCAAGGCAATCAAAAGATACAGCCGTTTATGCTGCAAATTTTCGACACTCTCAAGGGAATCAAAACCTACAGGGTACTTCCCGTGAACTAAGAATCTTGAAATTTGGTACGAAGCAACGTCTTATAGCACAGATACAGGAAAAATTGCGAAAAGTGTAAATTTTTAGTTACTACATATAAAAAAAATATTTTAATAATTTTACACTTAATACCACTTTTCTCATAAACGAGTAAAAGTATTAAATTGAAATTTATATCAAATACTCAAGTCTATAATACCTTTAAGCTGTAACAAAATCAAACTTCTATGTCAACGGTATCAAAAGAAAAACCAAGTTAAGCCGCATATTTTCATCGAAAATAGTCCCAAAGGAATCAAAACCTACAGGGTACTTCCCGTGAAGTCAGAATCTTGAAATTTGGTACGAAGCAACGTCTTATAGCACAGATACAGGAAAAATTGCGAAAAGTGTAAATTTTTAGTTACTACATATAAAAAAAATATTTCAATAATTTTACACTTAATACCACTTTTCTCATGAACGCGTAAAAGTATTAAATTAAAATTCATATCAAATACTCAGGTCTATAATACCTTTAAGCTGTAACAAAATCAAAATTCTATGTCAACGATATCAAAAGAAAAACCAATTTAAGCCGCTTATTTTCATCGAAAATAGTCGCAAAGGAATCAAAACCTACAGGGTACTTCCCGTGAAGTCAGAATCTTGAAATTTGGTACAAAGCAACGTTTTATAGCACAGATACAGGAAAAATTGCGAAAAGTGTAAATTTTTAGTTACTACATATAAAAAAAATATTTTAATAATTTTACACTTAATACCACTTTTCTCTTGAACGCGTAAAAGTATTAAATTGAAATTAATATCAAATACTCACGTCTTTAATAACTTTAAGCTGTAACAAAATCAAACTTCTATGTCCACGATATCAAAAGAAACAGCAATTTAAACCGCATATATTGAAACTAGCAAACAACTGACAAGGGAATAAAAATCTAAAGAATACTTCCCGTCGACCTAAAATCTTCAGGTATGAAGCAACGTCTTATAGCACAGATACAGGAAAAATTACGTAAACCTTAAATGTATAGTTACATCGCAACCACAGAAATAGTATGTGTAATGTTGTTTATTTCTGCTTTGTTTTTCAATTATAAAACTTTGCAAAGTAATATTTATTTACTAACTCTTTTTGGACACCAATACACAAAAGAACAATAGATAGAATTTATAACAATAAACTTGCATCAATTGCAACAGGCGGCCTTATCGCTAACACAGCGATCTCTTCCAGGCAACCTTTGGGCAGAGGACTTGCATATAAACTAAGGGGAAGGGCGCAAAATTTTGTAAAAAAAGGAACAATATAAAATAAAAATCAGATATAAATAAATAACTATATAACAATAGATGCTATATTTAATGACACATATGTACATATAAGCTTACTCATATGTATACACAAATATATAAATACATACATACATACGTATATACACTATAAGCAAATTGATAGATTAAGACGAATGACATAACAACATAACGTAACTTCATGAAAAATAATAAATAATAAAATAAAGTTGCTTAACATAATTTAATATGATAAGTACATTTCCTTAACAAGTTTTTCAAATGTCATTAAAGATTGAGCGCGTTAGACAGTGGCAATAAGTTCCAAAGACGATAAGCTTCAATAGTGAAAGATTTAGAATAAAAGGAAGACGAATGTGAAGGTATCTTCAAAGTTAGGCTATCATTTAAGCGAAGAGGTACATATTATATATTTATCTTTAACGCCAGCGTTGATTCTAGACCAGAATGAAGAAAGTTCTTCAATATGTATTCGTAGCCGGCGACCATGCAAGTAACTATGAAACCAGTCAGACACCTTAGGAGATATGTTAAGAGAACCAAGTATAGCTAGTAGTAAGTCAAAATCAACAGTATTGAAATGATTAATGAAATCAAGTAATATTAACACTGTAATGAGAATTCTAGACATTAAAAAATATATATGTTTAAACAATAGCAGACAATAATAAAAATAAATTTAGGAAAACATGTTTTATACAAACTTGAAAACAGGTACAAAGGTCAAAAAGGCTCGAATTAAATTACAAAATAAATGTTACATCATCTGTGGGACTATTTAAATAAATAAATAAATATCTACTATATATAATATTATGGTTCAAATTTAATACTTAATAGTAATAAAGTATTTTTGAACCAGATTTCTAAATAGTGACTAAAAAATTTGTAAATAAATAACTTCGATAAAAGAACTTTCCTACCAAGAGACAGGTCAAGGAAAAAAGGGAGGCCAATTAAAAGGTGGAGAGATATCTTCAACCAGATAATTATGTGGACCGCTGTGTATACAGAAAGCACGGGAAAGGGATACATGGAAATGTTTAGGAGAGGCCTACGCCGCAGAGGCGACTATTACTATTACCAATATTAATTAAGTGATGTTATAAACATGTAGACGAGTTAATTATACGAGTATAGAATAAATATATACATAGGTTAATATACATACATATGTTTAAACTAAGAATACTTACGCTAGTATTAATTGAAATTTTAATAGTAGTAGAAATAAAGGCGATTTTTATTTTATTTATTTATTTTATTTTTATTTATTTTATTTTATATAAATTAAAGGATTAATGAAAAGATAAAGATACCTTTGTCTTAAATTTATGCTCCTCCAACTTTCCATATTGTAATGTTACGGATTTCATTTAGCAGCAAAATACCATAACTTTTACTTATATACCTGCAGGTTTGTACGGAACCCTCGGTGCGCGAGTCCGACTCGCACTTGACCGGTTTATTTTTTTAAATTAGTTTGCCAAAGAAGTTTCACTTCTGACATGTGTACTTTGTGCGCACGCAATTTTTTTTGACTGCCTACCCTGTCTAAAAACATTATGCACGCCACTGGGAGATCCGAACTAGAGGGGAACTTCAGCCATCTGCTTAATGGATGAAATTTATTTTATATTTATTTTAGTTATTTTATTAGTAGGGAATATATCCGCCAACCCGCATTGGAGCAGCGTGGTGGATCCTTCTCCTACATGGGGAAGAGGCCTATGCCCAACAGTGGGATATTACAGGCTGAAGCGTAAATCGTGATACTAAAGTAGATATTACTTAAATATTTTTAATCCATAAAGCAGATGGGTGAAGATCACGTCTAGTTCGGATCTTATACTATAACATGGGTAATGTTATATTAAATTAGGCTTAAACATATAATTTATCACAATCCTTATAATATTATGTTCTACAATAAATATTCTTATAATCTAAATTAATATAAGTAACTCACAATAATATATAAAGAATTGTCTTAACTTTTTAATACTAAAATATATTTTAGCTGTTTGTCATTTATTAATTCGCAAATATTTGAAATGTATCTTTTGTCCTTTGTCAAATAATTTTTTTTTGAAGTAAAACTTCTTTCACGCTTGACTTGGGGAGTAAGCTGGTGAGTGCGTGACGAGAGCTTTACGAAATGTGTGGTTGGGTGAGGCGAACGGAAGTGGAGAGGGAGATATAAGTTAGTGAAGATAGAAAGAGAGAGAGTTACGTATCGTATGTTACTGTAGGGGCAACTGAGGAAGTTTTACTTCAGCCGTGTGGTCTAAAGCACATTTGTTTTTGTTTGTTTATTAGCTTTCAAGAGTGTCATAAGATATTTGATTTCGTCAATGTCAGGTTCAGTGGAGAATACAAGAAAGAAATATAGTTCGGCTTTGTTCGTCACAGTCATTCAGATTAATAGCTACCAACACTGACTATAAATTGATAGTCTCATAAATGATAAAATGTTATAATGTAATGATATAAACACAAGATTGTTCATAAGTTTGTATTAGCAAATGTTAACAAATGTATTTTTAATGGAAATGAAACATTAATTCGAAGCGTCTCTTTTTTATTACCTTCGAATGTTATTTTAAGGCGCCTGGGGGGGCAAAACGCCGCGCTAGCCGTTTTTTGTGCAGTTTTTTGAAGCTATCTACTTTTTATTGGAAAGAAATATAAAACTAATACAAACACATTTAATTTCTACATAATTTTGATTACATGATGGTCCTTTTTTTTAATTTTTTTAAAGGATTACATTTTAAATAATCGCCTTACAACGAAACCACAAAAATGAGAAATAATTACTGATACTGTGCGTCTCCTCGTGAAGTAAACATTATTTTATTTTGCTACCGACACTAATGGATTGACAATTTAATAAGGAACAATTCGCATGAAAAATTTTTTCGAAAAGACCTAAATTTGATGTGTTATTGATTTTTTTCTAAAATCTGGGCGTATTCACTACTGTATGCTACTGTACTCAAGCGCGGTTGTATAATTGTATTGGAATTCAGTCTGCCGCAAGGTTTGGAGGGAGAAGCTTGTGTCGTTTGTCACCGTCTCGGCTAGCGCACGCTCACGTCATATTATAAATCTATACGTCTATACTCTATACATACAAATAAATAAAAGTGGAGTGTCCGTTTGTAATAATAAAATAATATCCTTTTACTAAATGCATATCCATGTATACACGGTACATATACCAAAATTACATTTTTTACAATTTATTGTTGTCTGTCTGTCTGTCAGTTTGTTCCGGCTAATCTCTGAAACGGCTTGACCGATTCAGACGGGACTTTCACAGACAGATAGCTGATGTAATAGGCTGTTACTTTTATTTTTATTTTGTATCTCTGCGAACTGAACAATAATTTTTTTTTAATTCCACGCGGACGAAGTCGCGGGCACAGCTAGTAAACAATAATAATTTATTAGCATATTGTTAGCATTTTTGTTGACTTTTGTTTGGGTTAGTTTTTTTTTTTTGTTTGTTATTTATTGTGAAAAAACGCTCTGTGTGTGTATTTAAAACTATTGAGTTTTTTTTTAAAAACGCTATTGTTGTGTAGGTATCTAAACAATGGTTTTAGCACCTTTGAAAATTATAGAAACGACACCCATGATAAAGAGTTTTGCTAGCTAATTTAATTTGACCATGTACCTATAGGTTTTTACTTTTTACCTAGACCTACGTTAAAATAAAAAAAATCTCTATATATGTATATAAAAATGAATCGCTGAATTTGTTGCTAAGCGCAAATCTCGAGATCAGCTGAACCGATTTCACTAATTCTTTTTTTATAATATTCCTTGAAGTACGAGGATGGTTGTTACGGTGAGAAAAATTAAAAAAAAATTGCCTGAAAAGTCTAAAAACAACACTTATCTATATTCCCATACAAAAGATTCGTAATAATACTTAAAAGGCAATTTGAACTTTAATACCATACAATAAAGTTTAAGAGTTAGTGGAAGGGTTCCGGAAAGGCAATTGAGTGATGTTAGTATCGTATAAATATTAATGTCAATATTTGTCAATATTTTAATATATTCTTTACTTTTTATAGCTAACCAGTAACCCGGTGTCACCAATAGCAGAAATAAGTATTAAAAAAATTAATAATTGTGTTTGTTTGCAAACGAAAAAAAAACAGACTTCAATTACATCGACAAGTAATACAATATAAAGTCATAATAAGACGAAAAAATGTCAAGTAAATACGCGCTATTAAAGATTACTCAAAAAGTTGTAATCAGATCTCGATCTAATTTCACGAAGACAACATGACAAGTATTAGCTTTCGATTAACGTAAGAATCATCAAAATCGGTACACCGAGGAAAAAGTTATGCGGTATAAAACAACGTAGGTCGACGAAAAATTAGTCAAGTAAAAACGCATTATTCGATATAACTCTAAAAGTACTTGTCAGATCTTATTTTAAAAAAAATGGGACCACATGACACGCAACACCTTTCAATTAAAACGAAATTGATCGAAATCGGTCCACCCAGTCAAAAGTTCTGAGCTAACATACATTAAAAAAAACAGTCGAATTGAGAACCTCCTCCTTTTTTGGAAGTCGGTTAAAAACTAAAGAATCGACTGTTAGGCGGTACGAAGTTCGACGGGTCAGCTAGTATATAATAAAATTTAATTTATTGTTTTCATTTTATTTTTCTACTTACAATGTCTGTGAAATGAAATGAAATGTGATGAATGTGTTGCTAAGAGCAAATCTCGAGAGCAGCTGAACAGATTTTTCTTACGAAAAATTAGAAAAATTGCCCGAAAAGTCTGAAAACAACACTATTCTATATTCCCATACAAAAGTTTCGTAATAATACTTAAAAGTCAATTTGAACTTTAATACCATACCATAAAGTTTAAGTTTTAGTGGAGGGGTTTCAGTAAGACAAAACAATTGAGTGACGTTAGTATCGTATAAATATTAATGTCAATATTTGTCAATATATTAATTTATATATTTTTTTGTTTTTACATAATGTAATTGTTGACTTATCAACTTTCTTTTTTACCCGACTGCCAAGGAAGGGTTATGTTTTTCGCGCGTATCTTGTATGTATGTATGTAATATTCTTAACTACCTCGTATCTCTAGGACCGCTGAACGGATTTACATAATTGAGATATCGTTAGATTCGTCTTAGCAGCCCAAGTGTTCTTAGATAGGTGACATTAAAAAAAACAAACATGGCGGCTGTGCGATGCCATTGTAGTTAATGAAGAAATAATTTTTTTTTAGAATACTATAATATGGGTATCATATTAAAGGGCTTAATACAAGGATTTCAAAAATGTATATCATGATTATGATTACCGTAATAATAAAGAAATACAATAAGAAAGATTAAAAAATGTTGACTTTGCTCTTTCCCATGCCTAAGGCAAGCAAGATGCGAGCCGAGCTTCTTCCTCGCCTCCTAGGCAACGTCCGACGGTCAATTTTGGGGTGTAGCCTTTCCCATAAAAAAAAAAAGAATTATCAACTTCGGACTACTCTGTAAAAAGTTATGCTCGGTCAAACTTAAAAATGATATACCTATATACGTGGCAATTTTAGAATGGCCTCATTTTTTTCGTCGTTAAAAAATTACTTAATCAACCACATGATGTAAACTATTTTAATGAATTGAACCGATTACGTAATTTGTCTAACTAAAAAGACATAAATAAAATAATAATTAAAAGAAAACAAAAAACCCGCCTGCATAAAAAACACATGATATAAAATGAACTGAAAAGTCTGGAACAAGATAAAAATTCAATAATTACACTAAGCTAGTTAGTAGTTAATTTGCAGTCGGAGACATGCAAAGAGAGAATGATTTGACTTATCCTTCAATTTCATGTCTTCGACTGCATATTAACTACTAACTAGCTTAGTGTAATTATTGAATTTTTATCTTGTTCCAGACTTTTAAGTTCATTTTATATCATGTGTTTTTTATGCAGGCGGGTTTTTTGTTTTCTTTTAATTATTATTTTTTCTTTTTTTTAATCTTTTTACTAGCTGACCCAAATTGCCGTTATCCCGAATAGCAATTGAGTGACGTTAGTATCGTATAAATATTAATCTCAATATTTGTCAATATATTAATTTATAATTATTTTTTTTACATAATGTAATTATTGACTTATCAACTTTCTTTTTTCTTTTTTTTATCTTACTAGCTGACCCAAATTGCCGTTATCCCGAATAGCAAAATAAGTATTTAAAAAAAATAATTAAAGAATCGACTGTTAGGCGGTACGAAGTTCGCCGGGTCAGCTAGTTATTTATAAGTTTAAGTAATTATACTTCATTGTTAGTATTTATTGAACGTAAGTGTAGTCACTGAATTCATTACCTAAAATATATACGCACCAATTAACATTTATTTCTTATAAAAAAATAATATATTTTTTTATTGAATGCCGTGCGGATCCCTAGATCTGTAATTTTTACGTGTATTCGTAAGTTGTAACCAAATGCCGCTAGATGTGCCGCGAGAGGTGGGGTGCGGCAAAGAGGGAACGAATGCTCAAGGTTATTTGCTTGGCATACCGCCTTAAATTCCGCAGTAGGTGCTTCTTCGACTTCGATCTGTACATTTTCTTAAAAATTGTGTTAGCTTGTTAGTCTTTTATTTTAAATGTCGTACATACATTCATTTATTTAACTTTTATATCTTTTAAAAATTTTATATTTCGCGTCTTCTTTTTTTATGTTTGAATAAACAATTTAGTTTACAATAAATATTTGCAATGGTTCAAGTAATCATTATTGTAATATCTTAATTACTTACGTGTCTAATTGCTCCCTCGTTTTCTTTAGGCTTACAAGCTAGTCTAGCTGTATTACAAATAGGGTAGCTACGTTATTTTGTAACCGTCATCTGGATATTTATAATTAAATTACGTTTATTAGTATTAGTATAGTCTAGTGTATGTTGGGGAAAAACAAATTCCTATTTTTACAAGTCACATGGTATGTTACCCACACTACTATGTGTACAATTCTTCGTATTATTGATAACATCACGAGTGTCTTATCTATCTAGATAGAAAACTATAGTTTACGACCATTCTGCTGCGCTTGATGAGCAAAATCATTCCTTGGCTTAAGAGCGTGCATAAGGCGAGCAAAAAATCAGATTTCACCCGCGCGCCCGATGAAACAAAATATACACAAAGCCTCGTGTCAGAGTGCGATAGACGATATAGTTTTGAGCGCATTACGAATGTAAAAAACGACAAATATGTTATTTTGTATATAATTCCGAAACTAAAAGTAATTACATTAAATGCCTAAGCATAGCCTTTACTCATATTTAAATGTAATTAATTATCAAATTTTTGTCTTAATGGTCATAACCATATCGAGTATAAATAGAAAAAATATAAAAATTAGAGGTTACTTCGTGATTATATTTTATCGAGGAAATTTCCTTATTTTATGTTTTTGATAAAGGTCAACCCTTGCAAATATCACGTAGTTTGTCATATATTTTTATTTTAAGATTTGGTCTGGAACTTTTCATGTCAAAACAAATAGAAGATGGTAATTTTGCATTATGCGCACTCTTAAGATTTGTTAGTCTTTTTCTGAAGCGCCTTATTATTATAAAGTCACTCTCAGTCACAGTTTGATGGTTTGCGAATGAAAAATGTTCTTGATAGTAGGCTGAGTACAAATGTACTTTACAGAGGGTATTGTCGTAGTCAAAAAAATCACAATTTTAACTAAAATCTTGAAGTGGCTTGAGCATCAGCGGCTGGCTCCTCATTTTTTCGTTGCTTGTGCTTCTGCAAGGCGATCTCCTCAGCCTCCTGGATGGTGTCCGGCAGCCTCGTGTTGAGGGTCTCCGGCGTGCTCATCATCAGACAGCCGGCCACCAGCGCCGTCGCCCCGAACAGGACCGATGGCAGCCAGTCGATATAGATGGCCTGGTTAAAGTTACATTCCAACTTATTTAGGTAAGAAAATATATAAAAAGATTGCGTGTGTACAAAGTACACATGTTGGAAGTGACACTTCTTTGGCAAAATAATTAAAAAAAAAACTAATTAAAAATAAATCGGCCAAGTGCGAGTCTGACTCGCGCACGAAGGGTTCCGTACCATTGACTAGGTACATTGATTTTAATATCGGGCAAAAAGCGGCTAAAAAAATCACTTTTGTTGTATGAGAGCAAAAATAGGCAAAAATGACGTTTTTTTGTATGGGAGCCCCCCTTAAATATTAATTTTATTTCAATTTTATTATTTATTATTAAAGTAAAAATAGAACTGAGTATTTTGTGAATATTTCAAGTGCCTACCTGTTGCCATTATTGATATCGAGCAAAAAAAGGCAAGAAAATCGCGTTTGTTGTATGGGAGCCCCCCTTAAATATTTATTTTATTTTGTTTTTAGTATTTGTTGTTATAGCGGCAACAGAAATACATAATTTGTGAAAATTTCAACTCTCTAGCTATAGCCGTTCTTGAGATACAGCCTGGTGACAGACACACGGACGGACGGACGGACGGACGGACGGACAGCGAAGTCTTAGTAATAGGGTCCCGTTTTTACCCTTTGGGTACGGAACCCTAAAAACGAATTTAAAATACAAAAAATGAACTTATTGAAAGAAAAAACAAAAAGCCAACGTCACGCGGGGTTCCGAGGCGGTCACCCATCCAAGTACTGACTGTCCCTTCCGCTGCCATGTTACCGGTCGTTTAAATTTTACCCATCATGCGCCTAAAGAAGTTTCACTTCAAAAACATTGGTAGAACAAGTTCTTTGATAACAATTTTGTTTTTGTATTGAAGATCAATCACGTTCATTTGTAAATGACTCGGTACTTCCTCAATATCACAGGAAAAAGGGTTTGCAAAAATCTTCAGTTTACTTAAAACTTTTTCAAAATCACCAAATCTGTCGCTGAATTGAGTTTGCAGTTGTATTAAAATATCCTTCATTTTATCACTTTTCCAATTAAAATTAATTCCGGCTTCTTCGACGGCCTTTTTACAATTCGGAAAATGATCCAACTTTTTTTCTTCAATATGTTTTATAAAGAGTTTGATTTTCATTTGGAATGCCTTTACGTCTGTGTGCATATCAGATATTAGTTTTTTTCTACCTTGGAGCCTTATATTCAGCGTATTTAATTCGTGAGTTAAATCTGTTAAAAATCGCCCGCGCCCCTCCCGCGCATCAAAAGAAATACAAATAAATGTTGGAATGTTTGACACCAAGAGTGAAATCAATTAGGCGACATCGTTAACACACTCGCAGTCGTGTATCCATTAATCACTCAAGAAAAATTTACGACGAAGACATCAGTGTACACATCGTAGCCCTAATTTATAGTTTTTGTCAAATCTTCAACTCCGTTGAGTCTTATGTAGCCATCAGTATTGATTGTTTTAAAATATAACATAGAATAGCCGTACATTTTAAAAATATATTTCTCGTAACATCTTTCTCAAAATCACGTTATTCTGAATGTCAAACTAGCGACCAACTCCGGCTTCGCACGTTTGCAAAAACTCTATCAGTGTTCCTCTACTATATTTTGCATATAAACCTTCCTCTGGAATCACTCTATTTACTAAAGAAAACCGCATCAAAATTTGTTGCGTAATTTAAGATCTAAGCATACAGACAGGGGGAAGCGACTTTGTTTTACACTATGTAATGATACTTGAATATTAATTAGTATTTATATTAGTTGAATGAACAGTAAATAAATATACACACACGATAGTCTGTGACTAATGTGGTTGTTGAACTTTTTGTATTAGGATTATATCAAACCTTATTTTATATGCTTACCCGACTACGGCAAAGCGAAAAGGTGGGTTAAAATTTTAGTAGTCTACATTCATCTGTTCCCTCGTATATCTCCCGAAGTACTTGTCATATATATTTAGACAAATGAGGTATCATTAGAAGCGTCTTAATTATTAACTTTCTTTATCTAGACATCTATACAAATAAATAAAATTGGATTCTGTTTGTAATATAAAAATAACCGCATTTTATTAAATTAATATGTATAACACTTTTTATAATTTTTGTCTGTCCATCTGTCTGTCGATCTGTTTGTTCCGGCAAATCTCTGAAACGGCTGGACCGATTTTGACGGGACTTTCACTGGCAGATAGCTGAGGTAATAAGGGGAACTTAGGCTACATTTATTTTAGAAATTTATTTATTTTATAACTCTGCGAACTGAACAATAACTATTTTGTGAAATTCCACACGAACGAAGTCGCGGCCACAGCTAGTTGCAATATAAAAAGATTGTTTTGATTGATGTCAGATTTTATATTGTACACTCCGCTTTACAAGTCATATTTGAGATTTTTTTTATTTCATGTTATGTTTTGCTGGAGATTAGCAAATATATCAACGTTTGATTCTTCGCTACACATATTAAGGCCTGATGATCAAGTTAACGCCTGTATTTTAAATGCTTGTGATTATAAAATATTTAAATCTATCAAATTTATTAAACTAAATACGGACACGCAAAGTACCTTTTACAGTGAAACTTTTATTACATCGTCTCAAACTTTTTCGTCTGTGTGTTGCATGTCGCGTGACGGTCGGCCTCGCGATCAGATTGATAAAGCGATTTTTATACCCTTAATGGAATATTATTCCAAATTTTATTAGTTAAATGTCTATAATTTGAAAAAAAGTTTCACTTTTACCGTGGTTTCATAAAACCACACAGGTTTTTTCATTGTCTCTAGTAACACTACAATATATGTTGAATTACATAATAGCAATAAGCTAATTCTTAGTATTTAAGTTATACAATACTACCTTGGCGCACTTGCTCGGCGGTGGCGGCGGGTAGTCAACCCCCTCCACACGAGCCTCTCGTCGAGACATCTCGGACTACTGCACTCTCACACACATCACTGAACACACATTTTACACACACTAAAACCCAATAAAAAAAACTGTATAATTCCAGAAATTTTCCTATATTACAAACATACTGATCTCTATGAATTTCGGAGCTGAGAACAAAATGGTAAAGTTATACATATTTTCCTTTACGAGTTAAAACATATTTTTAGGTCATAATTATAAATTAAATGATTATATTTCAAGTTATATCCAAAAACCTTGCTTTTAGACTTACAACATCTAGTACAAAATTAGACCTTATTATTAACAGTTCTCGTTCATCAGCTCAGAATTCCCTTAATATGACACTAAATAATGTGTTATAAACATAAAGTCTTGGAGTATTTTCCTCTGGAAGTAACGCGTGGTGAAATATTTGGTCGGTTTGTACGCGCGTCGCAGTCGGCGGCCGCTGGACACTGGGTTATATTGGGACTCCGGCGCAACCACTTTACGATCTACATGGCTTCTATTTACCAGGATTTAGACTTCCATTTCGCAATACCACGTATTTATAAAACAAACCTAACCCGAATATATGCTCGTAAAATATTTCAGTACTCAATCCGATTTCGTTGAACCTATTTTTCTTAAATCAATGTCACGATCATTAACCTAGTCTAATTTTGGCTGTAACTCCATGGTTTATTGTGATATTTACTAAATGTCCTTTTTTTAAAATGTAACATAAAAATTGTAACAAATAAATAGTTCTTTATTTCTTACAAAGAAATAATGACAACTCCTCATTGGTTAAGATAATTGTTTATTACCAAAACGTGTTTTAAAATTAATATTCTTCTTTCGTTCGCCATTACATAGCGAAAATAAACAAATTCTGCAATATGTATTTACTTTATTATATTGATACAAGAAAGAAAAAGAAATAAAAATGCAACATCGCTTATACCAGCGAGGAGATCCGAACTAGAGGGGAACTTCAGCCATCTGCTTAATGGATGATTTATTTTAGTATAATAGAAAAAAATCGCGAAATGGTTGGCTAAAATTCCTGGCCAGGATATAGTTAAATCAAAATTGTAAGATTTATTTTTTAGCTTAAATTTAATAACTACCAATAGTATGAAGCCTGTAGAAAGTACAAAAGTTGGGTTGTCTATTAATATCCTGGTATAACTACTGGGTTGGCAGGTATAAACAGGTATCCATTAGGCCCCACTATGACGATGACCGTTGGGTTTTAGTGGGTAGTCCGTGCGCGTTCTGTCCGCGACGGGACCACACTCCCGTTGCCTTCGGGCGGCGGGTTAGTGCGTATGCATTTCCCAGTGTTAAAAAAAGGTAAAAACAGGCATATTAATATATAATGAATCCTTTTGCGATTTATCTTTAACATACTACGTCCTTGTGGGTCTCCCCACCTTGCCTCGGAGAGCACGTTAAGCCGTCGGTCCCGGTTGTTATCATGTACACCTGATAGCGATCGTTACTCATAGTAAGGAATATATCCACCAACCCGCATTGGAGCAGCGTGGTGGGTTAAGCTCCGATCCTTCTCCTACATGGGTAAGAGGCCTATGCCCAACAGTGGGATATTACAGGCTGAAGCGTGAATCGTGATACTGAAGTAGACATTAAATATTTTTTATCCATTAAGTAGATGGGTGAATATGACGTCTAGTTCAGATCTTAGACTATAACATAATGTTATAATTATTAACTCAGGCTTAAACATATAATTTATCACAATCCTTATGTTATGTTCTACAATAAATAGTCTTATAATCTAAGTTAATATAAGTAACTCACAATAATATATAAAGAATTGTCTTAACTTTTGAATACTAAAGTATATTTTAGCTGTTTGTCATTTATTAATTCGCAAATATTTGAAATGTATCTTTTGTCCTTTGTCAAATAATTTTTTTTTGAAGTAAAACTTCTTTCACGCTTGACTTGGGGAGTAAGCTGGTGAGTGCGTGACGAGAGCTTTACGAAATGTGTGGTTGGGTGAGGCGAACGGAAGTGGAGAGGGAGATATAAGTTAGTGAAGATAGAAAGAGAGAGAGTTACGTATCGTATGTTACTGTAGGGGCAACTGAGGAAGTTTTACTTCAGCCGTGTGGTCTAAAGCACATTTGTTTTTGTTTGTTTATTAGCTTTCAAGAGTGTCATAAGATATTTGATTTCGTCAATGTCAGGTTCAGTGGAGAATACAAGAAAGAAATATAGTTCGGCTTTGTTCGTCACAGTCATTCAGATTAATAGCTACCAACACTGACTATAAATTGATAGTCTCATAAATGATAAAATGTTATAATGTAATGATATAAACACAAGATTGTTCATAAGTTTGTATTAGCAAATGTTAACAAATGTATTTTTAATGGAAATGAAACATTAATTCGAAGCGTCTCTTTTTTATTACCTTCGAATGTTATTTTAAATTCCGCAGTAGGTGCTTCTTCGACTTCGATCTGTACATTTTCTTAAAAATTGTGTTAGCTTGTTAGTCTTTTATTTTAAATGTCGTACATACATTCATTTATTTAACTTTTATATCTTTTAAAAATTTTATATTTCGCGTCTTCTTTTTTTATGTTTGAATAAACAATTTAGTTTACAATAAATATTTGCATTGGTTCAAGTAATCATTATTGTAATATCTTAATTACTTACGTGTCTAATCGGTCCCTCGTTTTCTTTAGGCTTACAAGCTAGTCTAGCTGTGTTACAAATAGGGTAGCTACGTTATTTTGCAACCGTCATCTGGATATTTATAATTAACTTACGTTTATTAGTATTAGTATAGTCTAGTGTATGTTGGGGAAAAACAAATTCCTATTTTTACAAGTCACATGGTATGTTACCCACACTACTATGTGTACAATTCTTCGTGTTATTGATAACATCACGAGTGTCTTATCTATCTAGATAGAAAACTATAGTTTACGACCATTCTGTTGCACTTGATGAGCAAACTCATTCCTTGGCTTAAGATTTGTTAGTCTTTTTCTGAAGCGCCTTATTATTAAAGTCACTCTCAGTCACAGTTTGATGGTTTGCGAATCAAAAATGTTCTTAATAGTAGGCTGAGTACAAATGTATTTTACAGAGGGTATTGTCGTCAAAAAAATTACAATTATAACTAAAATCTTGAAGTGGCTTGAGCATCAGCGGCTGGCTCCTCGTTTTTTCGTTGCTTGTGCTTCTGCAAGGCGATCTCCTCAGCCTCCTGGATGGTGTCCGGCAGCCTCGTGTTGAGGGTCTCCGGCGTGCTCATCATCAGACAGCCGGCCACCAGCGCCGTCGCCCCGAACAGGACCGATGGCAGCCAGTCGATATAGATGGCCTGGTTAAAGTTACATTCCAACTTATTTAGGTAAGAAAATATATAAAAAGATTGCGTGTGTACAAAGTACACATGTTGGAAGTGACACTTCTTTGGCAAAATAATTAAAAAAAAAACTAATTAAAAATAAATCGGCCAAGTGCGAGTTTGACTCGCGCACGAAGGGTTCCGTACCATTGACTAGGTACATTGATTTTAATATCGGGCAAAAAGCGGCTAAAAAAATCACTTTTGTTGTATGAGAGCAAAAATAGGCAAAAATGACGTTTTTTTGTATGGGAGCCCCCCTTAAATATTAATTTTATTTCAATTTTATTATTTATTATTAAAGTAAAAATAGAACTGAGTATTTTGTGAATATTTCAAGTGCCTACCTGTTGCCATTATTGATATCGAGCAAAAAAAGGCAAGAAAATCGCGTTTGTTGTATGGGAGCCCCCCTTAAATATTTATTTTATTTTGTTTTTAGTATTTGTTGTTATAGCGGCAACAGAAATACATAATTTGTGAAAATTTCAACTCTCTAGCTATAGCCGTTCTTGAGATACAGCCTGGTGACAGACACACGGACGGACGGACGGACGGACGGACGGACAGCGAAGTCTTAGTAATAGGGTCCCGTTTTTACCCTTTGGGTACGGAACCCTAAAAACGAATTTAAAATACAAAAAATGAACTTATTGAAAGAAAAAACAAAAAGCCAACGTCACGCGGGGTTCCGAGGCGGTCACCCATCCAAGTACTGACTGTCCCTTCCGCTGCCATGTTACCGGTCGTTTAAATTTTACCCATCATGCGCCTAAAGAAGTTTCACTTCAAAAACATTGGTAGAACAAGTTCTTTGATAACGATTTTGTTTTCCAATAAATATTGCTAACAATAGTTTTACAAATTAATGATATTTTTACAGGCTAATTACCCTATTTGAACATTATCACACAAATAAATATACCCATTAATATAAGATAGTAGAAAGAAAGTGTGAGTATGGTGAAAGTGTCTCACTAGTAAGGGCATCTGCGGCGCCACGATGGACCCGAAGCGGCCGACCATGGAACAGAAGCCCAGCAGCGAGTGGCGCGCGTGCGTGGGGAACAGCTCCGACGTGTACATGTAGATGCCGCTGAACGCCTGCGTGATGGTGATCTTCCCCACCAGGTACAGCAGCGTCGCCAGCCAGGACATGCCTGACGATCGAGACATTGATGAAAAATTATAACTAAGTAGCGACCCGCTCCGGCTTCGCACGGGTGCAATGAAGCGCAAAAAATGTGTTTATTTACGACATCACATTGGAAAACTTTAAAACTATCGGTGTTGCGCTACTATATTATGCATGTATTATACATATAAACCTCATAAAACACTCTATTTACTAAAGAAAACCGCATCAAAATCCGTTGCGTAGTTTTAAAGATCTAAGCATATATACAGACAGACAGACAGCGGGAAGAGATTTTGTTTTATATTATGTAGTGATGATGCAAATTTTCCTGCAATTACTTTTATACTGTTCTAAATATTACTTGCAATTTTTTCTAACATACAGTTTAGCGTTTACAGTTTATAGGAGAGTGAGAGATGACTTGTGAGGGAAGGTTAATCTAGGAAACCAAAGCCAATGAAATTCAATAAAATTTGAAATAATGGTGTTTGCAAAAACAGCAATTTCTCAAGTGATAATGTATTTTACTACAGAAAATCATTAACATACACAGCTAAATGTGCGGTATCCTCAACATACAGCTTTTTAACTAATTCAAATAACAGTGTGCTTTCATTATAGTTGCATTATTTTAAAACATTTGTTTCGTCTAAATAAAAATTGCACTTATATTTTACCATGTTAATCATATACCTTGCTATAATCATATAATGGTATTATTGGTGGAACTTACTCGAAGGTACGAACGCTATCGCCGTACAGGAGACCCCGCAGACAACGAAGGCGATCAACAGCGTTCTCTTTCTCCCAATCCGATCGAGCACCAGCGCGTTGATGACCACCGCGATCACCTCCACGCTCACCACCAACATGTAGTTGGTGTACTTGTCACCAGCCAACGACACGGAGTTGATGGCCAGCCCGTAGAACACGAACGTGCAAGTGATCCACCACCAGGAGCAGATCGCCAGCCTCGTCATTATTATCCGTGACCGCATCACTTGTATCCACAGTCCTTTTTGTGCTTCTGTCTTTTCACCTGTCTTGATTTTCTCGTCGACAGTCGTCAATTGTCGCGTGATTTCTTCTGATAATGTAACTTTATTCATTTTCGCCGCCTTCTCAACGATCTCCAGGGCTTCTTCTTTGCGTCCTTTCGATAAGAGCCATCGGATACTCTCAGGGAGGAAGTAGATGTAGGACAGGAATAGTAGCGACGGAGGGTAGGCCACTAAGATAAAGGTGCGCCAGTACGGGAAGGTCTTACACAGAATAGCGTAGCTTAAGCCTCCTAAGACCAGCATAATTCCGAGGAACGCTGTCGTCAATACTCGTTTATTTTGGCCGAGGAGTTCGATAGCTGGAAACATATTAAGTTATTATTATATATATTTTTGTTTAGAATGTTTTACTAATTTAGTCCAATACTAATGTTTAATTTTTCTTTTACTAGAAATAAAATTATTTTGTTTACTTATTATGTGACATAATTCAAAATAACGACAGTAAAATTAAGCAAAAATACTAAATAATAGAGGATAGAAATTATTACTAAGGATGTATGCAGCTGGGAAGGTGCTAGCACCAGCAACGGTCTCTAAGAACTCCACGATGACGTACATCTCGTAGCTGATGGAGAACGCCTTCAGGGAGCCGATGGCTCCGACCAGGGTACAGCTCAGTATCAGAGCGCGCTTCCGCCCCCAGCTGGAATAATCGTAAACTATTACGAAAATTATTCGAAAACGATATATTTACCATGTTTATTATTTTCGCTTTGCGGAGCTCGATATTTCGACATTGACTGCGAATGTCTTGATCACGGGACAGTCTCGAAATAATAAACATGGTAAATATCCCGTTTTCGAATGATTTTCGTAATAGAAGTAACCATGTTAATCTTAAATCATAAAACTATTTTCAGAATGGCTCGTAACACGCGTCAACGACAAAGAATCACAAAGCGAGGTATAACAGTCGAAAATTCGGAAACATAAATTATGTTGTATCTTTTAGCGCTCAATGATATCAAACACGTTTCGAAACCAAATTATTTTAATGACTTGAGACTTACAATCTCAGCCGATGAGTGCTTCATTTAGTTATAAAAAATGTTACAACGAACTATTTACTGTATATAATAGTTTGAAGACGACGCTTCTGAATTATCTTATACTATTATCTTATAGACTTATACTATTAAACGAGCAATTCTTGTATATATATATATATATATGTATATATATATTCTGAATCTCGGAATCGACTCCAACGATTTTCGTGAAATTTAGTATGCAGGGGATTTCGGGGGCGAAAAATTGATCTAGCTAGGATTCATTTTAAAAAAATGTCGTTTTATCCCTGTTTTTAGGCAATGAAAAAAATGGCTAAAATATCGACAGAATAGGAAGGTTAATTTCGCAGTTGTCATTATAGTTGTAATAGCTCAGGTGGTAAATCGGACGGTCGAGAATGACCGAAAAAACCATGGTTCAAATCTCAGTCTGAGAGTAAATCTTTTTTCTTTTTTTTTTTAAATTCACTCGTGATTGTTTATTTAAATAAAAATAAAATATAAAAATAACGAGAAAAAAACAAAATAAATAAAATAAAAATAAAAATTCCGAGCTAGGCTCGGTCACCCAGGTACTAGTGTATTAAATAAATATAATTGTTTTCTTATTTATTTATCAAGAGTCAATAATGAGCGCACGATAAAGGTTTAATAGCATGTAACATTGTTCTTGTTTAACAGTGTTGTTATTGCCTCAAAATGAGGTCGCATACTCTCAAATATGACCGTTGCTAATTTCGCCTCTACGACTTTTTAACAGACTTCAAAAAAGGAGGAGGTTCTCAATTCGACGGTATTTTTATCTATGTTACCACATAACTTTTGATTGGGTGGATCGATTTCGAATATTATTTTTATCAAAGACATTTTATAATCAATAGCTTGTCAGTCAGTTCAGCCTATTGTAGTCCACTACTGGACATAGGCCTACCCAAGTTCGCACCAGACATCCCGGTATTCCGCCATCCTCATCCAGCCTACACCGGCAATCTTACGTAGATCGTCGGTCCAACGGGCCGGAGGACGTCACACTCTTGTCGCATAGTTCCATTTAAATTTCATCGAGATTTAATGAGTATCTAAGTTCTTTTTGAGTAGCCTTTAATAACGCGTAATTACTTAACTATTTTTTCGTCTACCTACGTTTTATTACTTATTGATGTAATTGAAGTAGATTTTTTTGTTTGCGAGCAAACAGGATTATTATACAACTTGATCGGTAAACCAGCGTACGGTCAACCTGACGCGTCGCTACGCTACAAAGTGCTACACTATGTGACAAGGGGTAGAAGTAGAAGAGATCAAAAATGTTGTGACATCATATGATCATATTCCAAAATATAATATATTTTTTTTATTTTACTAGGTTGGCAAACAAGCGTACGGGTCACCTGATGGTAAGACCGTAGCCTATAGACGCCTGCAACACCAGAAGCATCGCAAGCGCGTTGCCGACCCTATCCCCAATCCCCCCAGGAGAGATATATTTAATTGTTAGTCTTAAAATGTGATATTTCAACTATATATGTACCTTTAAAAATTAGCTTTAAAATTAGTTTTAAATATTTTGTTCGTAATATTTGACATTAATTGAAACAGAAATAAAAATAATTTCGAAACTGGTATGCAAAATTGAAAATATGTGACGTCACACTACATAGGTAGTGGTAGTTCTCATAATTATGTCTCTATCTGTGACAAGGGCCAAGTGGTCAAAAAAAATCGTGAAATATGTGTGATTTAATTTATGGATTGCCACAAACTGCTAATTTGGTGGACCCAGAAGTGTGTGAAAATAAGCAAAATACTGACCGGTCAGACACGTAGCCGAGGATGGGCAGCGAGACCAGCATGCCCACGTTGTGGATGGTGCCCACCAGCGTGCGCTTCCAGTCCTGACACGCCAGGTTGAACTGGAATACATCAAAAATATTATATTGATATGAAATCAGATCAGAAAATCTAAAACGGACAACATGACCAAGCACTATCTTTCGATAAAAAAAAGAATCATTAAAATCTGTACACCCAGAAAAAATTCTATGGTGTTTTACATTTGGAAAAAACTCGGTTGAATTTAGAACCTTCTACTTTTTTTGAAGTCGGTTAAAATATAAGGAAATAAACGCATTGAGCATGCCACACGTGTAAAGTGAAATCCTGCGTCGTGGATCAAAGGACACAGAGAAATAATACCAAAGTTCAGATTATATTATGGCAAACGTCTGTACCTATGGCTCATGCAAACATAGGTATGAGCAAATTTGCCCCGTGGCCGTTGCCTTAACTTCCACTGGGTGTTTTCTCTGCGCTGACGGGTCCTCAGAACGTCCTCAAGCTACCTACATATACATACGTTTATGTTGGAAATAGAAAACATTCAAAACAGGCACGTAAAGTAGGTACAAATTCACGCTAACTCGTCTAAATAAATGACACATGTGTTTGAACATCGATGTAACACAATAGCAGGCGACTGCAATGGCACAGGCAACATCTGCGCAAGCAAGCAAACGGAAAACCCGGCCAAGCGCGAGTCGAACTTTTACATAATTAGCTCCGTATGCTACTACTTCCACTACATGAAACTGGATCCCGAAAAGGTCTGAAGTACATATTTGTGAAAATTAGCTAAATGCGTTTTTTATGTCTAACATTCAAGTACACACAGGATTTTTGAAGTGAAACTTCTTTAAAAGAGTTGTGATTTGAAACTAGATGAAACGAAAATGCGTCACGATATAGAAACAAACACATAAATATATAAGAGAGAATGAGATAGAATACATTACACAGTATTTTATATTATCGGTGAAAAAATCTATGATGAGTCATAGAATACTTTGCAGGAGTTTCACTTCTGCTGTCTCAATTCTTTTTTTACAATTGATCGGCAAACAAGCGTACGGCTCACCTGATGTCAAGGTTACCATAGCTGATAGATGCCTGCAACACCAGAAGCATTTACATTTACCAGGCAGACCGTACGCTTTAACATAGTGATGAGGACTTCTGTATTTTAATAGATATTTATTTAATACTAGATGGCCCGGTGAATTTCGTATCACCTACGAATATTTGTGAAAAATATACACAAAACACTTTCTGAACGCACCTATAAATATTTGACAACCAATTGACAACGTTTTTGACAAAAGACATTAAATTTCCCCGCTAGGAACATTTTGTATTAGAAAATTAAATCGTCCTTTTTAATATTTTCCGTTACATATTATTTATGTTTCTCACCGTTATAACCTTCCCTGAACTTCCACAAACATTTCAAGATCAAAATTAGTTAAATCGGTCAAGCTATTCTCGAGTTTTAGCGAGACGAACGAACAGCAATTGATTTTTATATAATTACTAGCCGACCCGTGCCCACTTCGTTGGGCGTTAATTATTTTTGTGATGTAAATAATATACTTACATATACATACTTAAGTTTTCATCTCGCTCACATAAAACTACCACCCCCCGTTTCAGCCCCAAAAAGGGTTGATTTCTAAAAATACATTATTAGTACCCCTCCACACCATCTATAGAGCATACATTTTGAATTTCAAGTATCTTACTTCAAAAACATAGGACTTTCATACAAACTTCCAACCCCCGTTTAACCCCCTTAGGGGTGGAATATCGTAAAACCCGTTCTTAGCTGACCTCTACTCGGCGAAAGGAATATTCCTACCAAAATTCAAGTCTCTACGCCTTATGGTTCCAGAGATATCGTGATGAGTCAATGGGTGGGTAACTCTTTTATATATATAGATATAGATTATTTATTTATCGGTACCTCGGCTACAATGGTGTCTCTAGATGCGTACAGCCAGTGCTCACAGGGCCTCAGTTCCTCAGAGAAGGCACTCGCGCCGCACGCGTGCTCTGCATCAATGGGAGTCTTGGTGAAGCAGCGCCGCTCCCGCCCGCCCACCGGCAGAGCGCTCGTCAACCAGGGCGGGCTGTACTCCGTACTGTTAGCCGCCTCGCATTCTGGTACCATGCATCTGACATGAAAGACTTGTTAAAATTAAATTTACAAGTTGAAGTTTTAGATAAGATAGCATAACGTCATTTAGTATAACACGTTTTTAATTGATTAATGAACAAATAATTACATATACATAAAACGGGAGCTGCACAATAAAGTGTTTTATCAAATTTAATTGAAATTGAACATGTTACAAGTTAAATGATAGTAGTATAAGTAGTGATGAAGTAATTAATTCATAGCTATCATTTAAATGTATGTCTTCACTTTCTATTGAAATACATTAAATATTTCGAACATGCGCTTCGAGATCGTATTAAAAATACAAACAAACTTTGTTTTGTATGACGTCATATTGAATAAGAACGTCTAAAAACTTTTGTTAATTGTTGTATATTGATTCATTTATAGCTGTGCCCGCGACTTCGTCCGCGTCGAATTTAACAAAATATTTATTGTTCAGTTCGCGGCGAGCATCTCAAAGAAAGAACGCTGGTTCGCCGAGCTTTAAATGTTTCGCTGCTAATTACTTCTAACGACGATATCTCAAAAACTATTCATCTGATTGATATAGTGTAAAGGGCAATTTAAGTAACTAACATATTCAATTGGATAAGGATTAATACTGAACTAAAGAAAATATATTTGAAAATACCGTCATGTTTTTAATTACTGAACATAAAAGTGGTTATTGTAAGTCAACCGTAAGAGATAGAGATATGCTATTGCTGACTTTTTTGTAGCATTTTTATAGATTTTGAATTCGCTTGTACATTACTACATTTATATCTTTGCTAGTTTACGCGGCGTTCGCGTTGAAAGCTCCCAGTTGGCGAGATTTTTTGCGACCTCTTCAACATTCATCGCCGTATTTCTGCTAATTTACATAAAAGCATAATAATTTATATACCTAAACCTTCCTCAAGAATCACTCTTTCTATTTTTTAAAACCGTATGAAAATCCGTTTGGTAGTTTTCGAGTTTATCGCCTTCAGACAGACAGACAGAAAGACGTGGCACTTCTTCTTATAATAAGTATTGATTGTGTTTGCTCGCAGTTAAAAAACCGATTTCAGTTACATCGACAACATAACGACATAAGTAGACGAAACAATAGTTTAAATATAGCAAGTAAATACGCATTATTAGATATAACTCGAAATTACTTGTCAGATCTCAATTGAATTTAAATGGGACCACATGATACGCACCACCTTTCAATTAAAAAAAAAATCATCGTAACCAGTCCACCTAGCCAAAAAAAGAATACAATTGAATTGAGAACCTCCTCCTTTTTGAAAGTCGGTTAAGAAATACGTTAATATAGTAAACATAATTATTTGATAATTTATTCATTTGAAATCGTTAAATTATACACTAATTTGTTCTTAAACACATGCGAAGAAAATGTGAACACGGCACATGTTTTCCACTTAAATGTTTATTTTAATTTTTAAAATTCATATTGTTAGCTCTTTTTTAAGGTTGAATTAATAATAATTAATTCCTAAAAGCATAAGTTGTTTTTGCATATATTATAGTAAGTATCTTCCATACTGGCTTCTGCAGCACAGTACTGCTAGTGCAGGAGTCAGCCATAAATACTGCACCGTAGTCTTTGCACTAAGAAGACACACCTTTTGTGCCGTCGCGAAACAGTACCCTAAAAGAGTTATTGTATTGAACCCGCAGGGCGCTATACGATATTTTTTACGTAACAGCCGACTGAACTACATATGCAAAAATATTATCAAATGTCTGTTCATATAATTACTTCCGTATGATAATATTTCACCTAGACTTGTGAGGGCAACAGAACTTGACTTTATAAACCAAAATATAAACGTTTATTTCTGATAATAAAATTTAACCTTCAACTCTCGCAAATTCTTTTTATCTTTGTGTAACGTCTTTATAACGTCAGAGGACCGGTTAGAACACAAAACATTACAAAAAAGTCATTTTAATCAATCTTGAGCTAAACGTCTGCTGGTATGAAGCAATTTTTATCGTTTTTAGGGTTCCGTACCCAAAGGGTAAAAACGGAACCCTATTACTAAGACTTCGCTGTCCGTCCGTCCGTCCGTCCGACCGTCCGTCCGACCGTCCGTCCGTCCGTCCGTCCGTCCGTCTGTCACCAGGCTGTATCTCAAGAACAGCGATAGCTAGACAGTTGAAATTTTCAGAAATTATGTATTACTGTTGCCGCTATAACAACAAATACTAAAAACAAAATAAAATGTATATTTAAGGGGGGCTCCCATACAAAAATCGCGATTTATTGCCTATTTTTGCTCGATATTTATAAAATACATCACGATTCAGCCTGTAATATCCCACTGTTGGGCACAGGCCTCTTCCCCATGTAGGAGAAGGATCGGAGCTTAATCCACCACGCTGCTCCAATGCGGGTTGGCGGATATAAAATACATATATTTAATTATTTATATTCTATATACATTTATTTATATTACCTAGTCAATGGTACGGAACCCTTCGTGCGCGAGTCCGACTCGCACTTGGCCAAATTTTTTTTTAATTAGTTTTTTAAATTCTTTGGCGAGATGTGAAACTATTATAATATAATATATCATAATTATAATTATGTGTTATATAATATGTGTGTTATATAATATGTGTTACCTTATAACTTTTTACTGGATGGACCGATTTTGATGACACTTTTTTTAATCTCCTGGGGGGGATTGGGGATAGGGTCAGCAACGCGCTTGGGATGCTTCTGGTGTTGCAGGCGTCTATAGGCTACGGTCTTACCATCAGGTGAGCCGTACGCTTGTTTGCCAACCTAGTTACATAAAAAAAAAATCAAAAGCTGGTGCTTGTCATGTAGTATTGTAGTCCCATTTTAAAATAGAGATTTGACGATTACTTTTTGAGTTATTCCTAATAATGCGTATTTTATTGTTGTGTTGAAGTCGGTTTTTTTTTTAATTTACAAGAAAATGTAATTATTATCTATAATAATTTAATATTTCATGTTATTATTTTTATCAAAGCGTTATGACAAGTAGGCTGTATTTTTACGCTTTAATAATATCGATTCTTATATCACAATTTAAGAAAAGACGCGAATTCAATAGAAACTTAACGTTGTATATGCGGCACACAATATGCGGCACTAGTACTCGTAGTTACGTCGCAGTCTCAAATAACTGGTTTATTTGACACACATGATGACAACATGGAGGCTGATCCAATGTTCTACTGTACAACTATATTTAGTATATACTTTATACAGTTTATGATTGAACTAACGTTTCACTAGAATCGTTGAAATAATAAATAAAATTGTGTTTGCTTTGCTCGCAAACGGAAAAAAAACCGACTTCATTTACATCGACAAGTAATACAACGTAGTTACACGGAAAAATACGCATTATTAGATATAACTCAGTATTTGTCAGATCTCAATGAAATTTAAATGGGACCACATGACACGCAACAAACACCTTTCAATTAAAACAAAATTGATCGAAATCGGTCCACCCAGTCAAAATTTCTGAGCTGACATACATTTAAAAAAAACTGTCGATTTAAGAACCTCCTCCTTTTTTGGAAGTCGGTTAAAAACAAGAATGAATCACTTCCCTATTAGCATCATCAGGGCCGTCGGGAGGCTATTATCTCATTAACGTGTACGCAAGCCATCCCACATGAAATTTTTCTTACGATTAGGTCCGTATAAATATACCTACCGTGTCCTGAGCTCTGGGCTCTGGCCACCTTACTCGCAACAGGAACACAACATTACGGTCATTACCTACGATCAGTATTATTTAGCTGTGATCTTCTGTAAGGTTGAGGTACTTCCCGTCGTCGGGAGGGGTGGTCTCGTGGGTACCGCCCCTCTGGGTGCCGGGGCCCGGATGTTTACATTCGGGCCAGCCGCCGGGGCGGGGTGGAGACTGCTAACGCGACCCCATCTCGCCCCACTCAGGCGGATGTCTGCTCACACGTGGATGGTTTTTGGTCAGTAGGAGTCTGACATAACCCTCTGGTGCCCCCGCGCCGGATGGTATCCATGATAGATTTTCCCCATGTAAAAAAAAAACTTCCCCTCCTTTGTACTAAGGTGAGGCTGCTGCTGGTCGGTTAAAAATAAATACCTATATTTGTTTTTTGTTTTTTTTACCTCAAATAGTTAGAGCATTTTAGTATGAAATGTAAACACGAAGTAACTTTCATACTTTAGTATTTTATATTCTATACGACAAGGGGTTGGTTAAATGTCCATATTTGCTGGCTGTGGACGCTAGCGGCCGGAAGTTCGATCCTCGTTTGTCTAGACATTTGCGATTATGCTAGGAACCCAATACGTACAGGATTTTAAATCCTTCTGGAATTTACTGAGTGTTAAATATTTACTTTTGGATGTAATAATTGAAGTCGGGTTTTTTGTCGTTTGCACAATTATTGACAAAAAGTTTTGTTTAGTTGTAACCAGTCTTTGATTTATTTGACTTCGCATTTAGATCTCTAAAGGGTCCTGTAAACGATCAAATAATTTGTCAAACTTGTTTGTCAAACATCACGTTTTCAATAAGTCAATAACTAACACATCAAACAAGCTCACACACGTTCAAAAACTTGACAAACACGTTTGTCAAACAAAAATTTGACAAATTATTTGATCATTTACGGAGCCCTTAAAACTTGAGACGATCCTCCTTTTTTGGAAAAAAAAATCCTTTAGTAGGAATTCAAATTTTTAACGCGTCAAGCTACCAGGAGCGCATAGCATCGTTGAAAAATTCGGTCACGTGTAAGACACGTAACTATCAATGATATAGAATTTGATACGCATGAAGAAACAAAGCAAATAGGATAATTGCATCACAATGGCGTGTTTATCCCATTGTAACGATCGCTTGTCGCGGAGAGGATGCGATTAAACAATAATTAACGGGTCGGTCGGAATCTTATCGCTTATGGAAACAGCGTAGCATCGTTACTGCTGTTCTCAGACACGTTCACTCATTAACCTAAATAGTTTATTTATTTATTTAAATTATAAGAACCACAAACAGAATTACTTTTTGAAGTGAAACTTCTTTAGGCGCATGAGTGGTGAAATTTGTAACGCGACAGCGTCATGACGTTCAGTAGTTGGATGAGTGACCGCCTGGTAAGTGGGAACACCGCGTGACGTTGGGTTTTTGTTTTTTTTTCAACTATTTTTTTTTATATTTTAAATTCGTTTTTTTCTTAATTAGTTTTTTATGTTTTTTTTTTTTTAATTAGTTTGCCAAAGAAGTTTCACTTCTGACATGTGTTCTTTTGTATGCACGCAATTTTTTTCATACAACTAGGTCGGCAAACAAGCGTACGGTTCACCTGATGGTAAGCGATTAACGTAGCTTATAGACGTTTGCAACACCAGAAGCATCGCAAGCGCGTTGCCGACCCTATCCCCAGTTTCGCCCAGGAGCTCTGGTCACCTTACTCACCAACAAGAACACAACACTGCTTGACAGCAGTATTATTTAGCTGTGATCTTCTGTAAGGTCGAGGTGCTACTCCAGTCGGGCTGCTCCATATATTGATCAGGAAATGTCCTACTGTTCCCTACCTCAGTTTTTTTAGAAAACACAATGACGACGCGTTGGCGCAACGGTCACAGCACTGGTTTGTACCTGTTACGCTGGTGGTTGCGGGTTCGTTCCCCGCACATGACAAGCATTTTTTTGGCCATACAGATGTTTGCCGTGGTTTGGGTGTTTGTGTTATCCTTTTGGGTCTCCCCACCGTGCCTCGAAGAGCACGTTAAGCTGTCGGTCCCGGTTGTTATCATGTACACCTGATAGCGATCGTTACTCATAGTCGGGAGTATATCCGCCAACCCGCATTGGAGCAGCGTGGTGGATTAAGCTTTGATCCTTCTCCTACATGGGGAAATATGCCCACCAATGGGATATTACATGTTGAAGCAAGGTAGTGTTTAATTTTATTATTGTTAATAAATCCTTATGGCAAGTAGGCTGTACGTAAGTGTTCTTACGTTTTAATATCGATTATGACCATTGTTTCGACTACCTACGCTGTATTACTTGTCAATGTTAATTGAAGTCGTTTTGTTTTCGTTCGCGAGAAAACATCATTATAGTAAAATACTTATTTATTAATTAAAATAAGACATAATAAAATATCATAAACACCTACAAGTGCCGTGATGCAGAGCGAAATGCCAAAATACAGAACAATTGTATTTCCGCACGTTGTTTTCAGTTTTATGAACAATTCGTTTTGAGAAAATATAAGATTTATCTATTACATATAATAAAATGGTAGAAAAGTCAAAACTGTACATTGAATATTTTTTTAAAATAATACTTGGGGTGTGATCTACAATCGATACCGAAGCCAAAAATATAGTTTTTAGAATTTTTGTCTGTTTGTCTGTATGTATGTCCGGGATAAACTCAAAAAGTACTGCATGGATTTACTTCAAATTTGGCACGAATATTGTTAAGAAGTCGGGTCAGAACATAGGCTATATATTATCACGCTATCACCTACGGGGAACGAGCAGTGAACCTTTATTTCTTCAAATGTATGTCCGGGATAAACTCAAAAAGTACTGCATGGATTTACTTCAAATTTGGCATGAATATTATTAAGAAGTCGGGTCAGAACATAGGCTACATATTATCACGCGATCACCTACGGGGAACGAGCAGTGAACGCACGCAGACGACGTCGCGGGCAGCAGCTAGTTTTTTCATAATTTTTAGTATTAGTAATAGCATAATGAACTAACTAGACTTTTCTTAGAACAAAAAGTAAATTTATTTATAATACTATTAAAATCTATATCTTGGACCGTCGACCGTTTGTCGGCATAATTTCTTTACAAAAAAAATAACCCTAACCTAACTTCAAAATTAGACTGTTTATCGGCATAATTTCGTTACACAAAAAAATTTGCGTCTGTACAAAGTACACATGTCAGAAGTGAAACTTCTTTGGCAAACTAATTTAAAATTATTTAGGTACATAGATTTACAAAGTAGCGCGACGTGCAGCGCGGCGCGCCCTTCCCTGTCGTTTTTCCGTTGCATCCGGTTTGAAATCACAACGATTCTAAAGAAGTTTCACTTCAAAAATCCTAACCTATCTAACTTTAAAATTAGATGGTTTATCGGCATAATTTCGTTACAAAAAAAAATAATCCTAACCTATCTAACTTCAAAATTAGACTGTATAACGGCATAATTTAGTTACAAAAAAAACCCTAACCTATCTAACTTCAAAATTTATAATGTGACAGTAAATAAGTAAAAATAAAAATATATTTATAAGTAAAATAATAATAATAATTATTATTATTGCAACCTGAGAATTCACAAAAAGCTTTCTATATAATATGAGTACTATACGTATACAGAAAAAATATGAACATCTAAATCGACGGTCCAGGATCTTACGGATTTCAGCCTACCACCAAGCAACTGAGGCACAGCAGGAAATGTCCTGCTCAAAATCTGGAGCAGCCCGAATGGGAAAGTACCTCAACCTTGCAGAAGATCACAGCTAAATACTGCTTTCAAGCAGTGTAACATTCCTGTGGCGAGTAAGGTGACCAGAACTCCTGAGTCCTAGGAGGGATTGGGAGTAGGGTCGGAAATGCGCCGCCGATGCTTCTGGTGTTGCAAGCGTCAACAAACTACGATAATCGCTTACCATCAGGTGAGCCGTACGCTTGTTTGTCGACCTAGGTGTGTAAAAAATATATATTGGTGTTACCTGTAAGGCACGTCAGCGGCCAGGAACACATAGTTGACATTGTATAACGCTGGCACTAGGATCGCGAGCGCCAGCAACGTATAGTTGATCAAGTGGAACCTGCGGAACTGCCCCAACTCCCGCATCAGCTCGTCCGTGTCTACTTGAATCTGATCCATGGCGTTTACCTGCCCCGTCGCTTCTTTTTCTACCTTCCCCATTTTTATTACCGCGTGCACAAATGTTTTTCAAGAACTTTTAATTTTACAAACTTTTTTAGAGTTTATAACCGTAGGTAGTAGTTGTATTACGAGTAATAAAACTCACTGAATAACTGTCCACATTTAACTTTTTTTTTAATATAAATTGTCTTTCTTTAATTGTGTTTTTTTTTTGTTAATTTTGTTTAAGTTAATATAACACATATTACTGCGAAGTGCGCTCACGCTTGTGTCTTCGGCGCGTGCGCATCCGCGAGTGATGCAGACCGGTTTTAGAGAAACTACTCAGTTAATATACAACATGCATTGTCACAATAATTTATATTAATTAATTAAATTTCTGTAATAATAATTGAAAATAAAAGTGTGTGAGTGTGCAGTGCAATTAACACGGCAGAAGTGACACTTCTGAAAAGCAACCTACGACAGATTTTTTTCACCGAGAATATAAAATACTCTCGAATGTATTCTATCTCATTCTCTCCTATATATTTATGTGTTTGTTTCTTTATCGTGACGCAATTTCGTTTCATCGAGTTTCAAATCACCATTATTGTAAAGAAGTTTCACTCCAAAAAAAACAATTTTATTTACTTATACAAAGCTACTGTTTATTGAAACGCTTGAGTTCAAGAATTCTTTAGAAAGTCGGTTTATTGAGAAAGATCCCCCATCGCGATGTATTATTTTTTTTTTAGAATTATTAATACTCGTACATACTTAGGTAGCATCTATACGTAGAAGTTACGTAACAAATCTTCAAATGACTTTCACAAGGAGACTGGGAGAAGCGGTTCAGGTCGAATGATAACTAGTTTATTTCTAAACGAGTGTTGTTTAAGTAGACACAAAAAAAAATCTATAATATGTACTAGCTGCTGCCCGCGACGTCGTCTGCGTGCGTTCACTGCTCGTCCCCCGTAGGTGATAGCGTGATAATATGTAGCATATGTTCTGACCCGACTTCTTAATAATATTCGTGCCAAATTTGAAGTAAATCCATGCAGTACTTTTTGAGTTTATCCCGGACATACATTTGAAGAAATAAAGGTTCACTGCTCTTTCCCCGTAGGTGATAGCGTGATAATATATAGCCTATGTTCTGACCCGACTTCTTAACAATATTCGTGCCAAATTTGAAGTAAATCCATGCAGTACTTTTTGAGTTTATCCCGGACATACATTTGAAGAAATAAAGGTTCACTGCTCTTTCCCCGTAGGTGATAGCGTGATAATATATAACCTATGTTCTGACCCGACTTCTTAATAATATTCGTGCCAAATTTGAAGTAAATCCATGCAGTACTTTTTGAGTTTATCCCGGACATACATTTGAAGAAATAAAGGTTCACTGCTCTTTCCCCGTAGGTGATAGCGTGATAATATATAGCCTATGTTCTGACCCGACTTCTTAACAATATTCGTGCCAAATTTGAAGTAAATCCATGCAGTACTTTTTGAGTTTATCCCGGACATACATACAGACAAACAGACAAACAGACAAAAATTCTAAAAACTATATTTTTGGCTTCTTTATCGATTGTAGATCACACCCCAAGTATTCTTTTAAAAAAATATTCAATGTACAGTTTTGACTTTTCTACCATTTTATTATATGTAATAGATTTAATTTTTGAAATAAATAAATATAACCTAAGCATTGTCATATCATGTATCCATATTTCTTTTTAATGACATAATTATCACGAACGACGTGTCACGTTTGTCTTATACATACATATATCTGCCTGTATGTAAAATATTTGACGTAGGTATTTATAGTAATGGCTTGTAATTAAGAGCGTGCATAAGGCGAGCAAAAAATCAGATTTCACCCGCGCGCCCGATGAAACAAAATATACACAAAGCCTCGTGTCAGAGTGCGATAGACGATATAGTTTTGAGCGCATTACGAATGTAAAAAACGACAAATATGTTATTTTGTATATAATTCCGAAACTAAAAGTAATTACATTAAATGCCTAAGCATAGCCTTTACTCATATTTAAATGTAATTAATTATCAAATTTTTGTCTTAATGGTCATAACCATATCGAGTATAAATAGAAAAAATATAAAAATTAGAGGTTACTTCGTGATTATATTTTATCGAGGAAATTTCCTTATTTTATGTTTTTGATAAAGGTCAACCCTTGCAAATATCACGTAGTTTGTCATATATTTTTATTTTAAGATTTGGTCTGGAACTTTTCATGTCAAAACAAATAGAAGATGGTAATTTTGCATTATGCGCACTCTTAACTAATTAGCCTACATCAGATATACGAGCGTCAACCCCACCTCGTGGAGACGATTCCAAAAACAGCTATTAACTCCATTTATATTCCTTGTGGGTCTCCCCACCGTGCCGCGGATCATAAATACCTCATAGAAATCGTTACTTATAGTACTAGTAAAGAATATATCCGCCAACCCGGAGTGGAGCAGCGTAAGCTCCAATCGTTCTCCTACGTAAAGAAGGAGGCCTATTGGGTATATAGTGGGGTGGGAGGGAATGCGAATATTTCATTATGTACGAAAAAAATCGGCCAAGTGCGAGTCGGACTCGCGCACGAAGGGTTCCGTACCATTGACTAAACTAAATATAAGTAAATTTTCTGTAAAATAATTTTATTCTGTAAAATATTTATTTAATTATGACGCCATCTATTATACTATTAGAAAACTATTATTATTATTGACGAAGTTTTCCTAATTTCTGATAGATGGCGTTTTAGACTAATAAAAAATTATCGCCCCCCCCCCCCTAAATGTTTATTTTATTTTGTTTTTATTATTTGTTGTTATAGCGGCAACACAAATACATACTTTGTGAACATTTCACCTGTCTAGCTATAGCCGTTCTTGAGATACAGCCTGGTGACAGACGGACGGACGGACGGACGGACGGACAGCGAAGTCTTAGTAATAGGGTCCCGTTTTTACCCTTTGGGTACGGAACCCTAAAAATGAACAAGACGATCCTTATGGAAAGCGCAGCGCCTGAACGAAATAATAGTTAATCTAACATAACTATCATTTATTTAAAAGGAAAGCTTAATTAACTTACAAACTTAAATACTTAACAATCAATACTTTTTACGAACTCTGTAAGTAATTCAGTTTTCAATTTATCTTTTATAGTCTTATAGTAGAACGTCATTGCTTATTATAGTTAAATATTTTAGGTACGAAACACTGATTCGTTCCTTTTGCCATAATAATTATTTACAGTTTTTTTTTTTTTAACAAATTAGCGTTCTCTTACTCTTTTGGTATTAATATAACGGTTGTGCACCAGTACTTTATGCTTGTCATTATCAAAATGTTCTACAACCAACAAATATTTAACCTTTTCATGAACAGGAAGTAATTTGTAAATTATAAATATAATTTTTCATCATTATGCTTACAATGAAATTTTGTTTTCTTGTCAACCAGATATTTCATAAAACGAATTTGCAATAACTTAATATTATCTACTATACATTCTGTGTTTGTTCTTTATCGTGACGCGTTTTAGTTTCATCGAGCTTCACATCACAACTCTTCCAAAAAGGTTTCACTACAAAAATCGTGTGTGTGTACTTGTATGTTAGACATATAAATATAACTAGCTGACCCCGCAGACGTTGTTTTGCCATATATGTTGTTAACCCCGCAACCTCCTCTTGTGGGTGGAATTTCGTAAAATCTGTTCTTAGCTGACCTCTACTCGGCGTAAGGAATATTCCTACCAAATTTCAAGTCTCTACGCCTTATGGTTCTAGAGATATCGTGATGAGTCAATGGGTGGAAATCTCTTTTATATAATATATAGATTTGTACTGATGAACAGGAGCTTTATGGCTACGGCAGTAAAGAATATAGCCACCTCCTCTCTTCCCGTGGGTGTCGTAAGAGGCGATTAAGGGATAACACAGTTCCACTACCCTTGGAACTTAAAAAACCGACTGATGGCGTTATAACCATCCTACCTCTGGCTTTGAAATACACAGGCCGAAGACGGGCAGCAGCGTCTTCGGTGCAACAAACCCAGCCCTAGCCAAACTTAAAGTAATGCTTAAGCTTAATCACGTGGATTATACGGTTTCGTCTGTTCCGTTGTTTCACGTTTAAATATAGCCTACGTTACTCAATGATGCTACTGATAACGTAGCATTCTCCTTGTCATCTTTATTGTTTCTTTTATACAAGTAGGTCGGCAAAGAACATTCCAGAGCAGTATTAATTATTTATGCCGTGTGTTATCTTCTGTAAGGTCGAGGTCTACAGTCCTGCTGTGCCCTACTTCAGTTAAGTCTTGCAGTTTTTTTTTTTCTTTTGTTTATCCATTACAAACATTTAAAAATAGAAATCTTCTCTTTTCATATTATTAGTGTAGATAAAAATCTAATAGATGATAATTCAGTACATTTAAAATATCTTGAAAAATTTTTGGTAGACACTTAGAGATTAAAAAGGCCAAGTGCGAGTCGGACTTGCGCACCGAGGGTTCCGTATAAACAAAATTACTAAAAATATTTTTATTATATGATGTAACTACAAATTGATGCTTTTCGAAATTTTTACTTTATCTGTGCTATAAGATGTTGCTTCGTACCAAACCCTTGCGAGTTTGATTCTTTTGAGTGTCGAAAATTTGATTTGCAGCATAAAAGGCTGTATCTTTTGATTGCACTGGCTTAAAAGTTTGATTTTTTTTTACATCTCTAAGGGACAATAGATTTAAGCATTTGATATAAATTTCAGCTTGATTCATCCACGCATTCCTGAGAAAAAGGGTCTTGATAGACAGACGGACAACAAATTGATCCTATAAGGGTTCCGTTTTTTCCTTTTGAGGAACGGAACCCCTAAAAAGGGACCTAAGTCACTCTGACACTAGGTACTAAATGAGTTTGAAAGAAGTTTTCAATTTTACAATTACTACATATTATAAAACAAAGTCACGTCTGTCTGTCTGTATGTATGCTTAGATCCTAGAAACTACGCAACGGATTTTGATGCAGTTTTTTTAATAGCTAGAGTGATTCAAGGGGAAGGTTTATATGTATAATACATGCATAATATAGTAGAGAAACATTGATCATTTTTGCAACCGTGCGAAGCCGGGGCGGCTCGCTAGTTAATACTAAGGCGATGTCTACCAACACACTAGAGATTAGAGAAAAACAAAAAAAAATTGTGATTTATTGAACAACACCGAGTACGTTACCTCAGTCTGTAATGTACTTAATGTTAAATTGTAGTAATTTTAAAATTGTTAGTTGATTTGCTACCATGACTCTTATATTTTTTAACGCAGTTTTTTGTTGACGTTCGTTCAGTGTGTATAATACAATTAGTGTAATCACCTCATGGCAAAATAAATATTTTTGTTTTAATAGAATTAAAGATGAATCACCCACCGTGCCTCGGAGAGCACGTTAAGCCGTCGGTCCCGGTTGTTATCATGTACACCTGATAGCGATCGTTACTCATAGTAGGGAATATATCCGCCAACCCGCATTGGAGCAGCGTGGTGGATTAAACTCCGATCCTTCTCCTACATGGGGAAAGAGGCCTATGCCCAACAGTGGGATATTACAGGCTGAATCGTCACCAACACGTATAGTACGCGCATATCTTCCAAACGACTTCACCAAACTGGATATTTCTCTTTTTATTGATTGATTGATTGATCAGTGTAATGTCTTTCAGTTGTGCCAATGGAGCACGGCTGATTCCGCCAATGTTACGTAGAGTGGAGAACACACGAAGGAGGTTGGAGGGTTGGTCGGTGTGGTTGAGATAACAGTCTCAATTTAATTTTTAAACACAGGCTAAATAGTCAGACTTTCAACTTTTTATTCTTTATTATTATTTTCAAGATAAAACAAAATAAAAATATCAAACCTCAAAAAATATTACATGTTGATAAGCGGTATTATATATAAAAAATTCTGACACTAACCGCCAACCTGGGTCATCATATCATCAGCATACTATCTGTACTAATATTATAAAGCTGAAAATTTATCTGTTTGTTTGTTTAAATGCGCTAATATCAGGGATTACTGGTTCGAATTTTAAAAAAAGTTGTGTTGGATAGCCCATTTACTATGGAGGCTATGGGCTATTTTCTTCGTCAAATTAACGCAAGTGAAACCACATGGCACGGCTAGTTTAAGATATTCCTATGAACCATTAAATTCCTACAATGTAATCAAAAGGCTTTCATTTAAAGATAACATTGAACATATAACATTGAAAGGACACGATTCAGCCTGCAATATCCCACGGTTGGGCATACGCCTCTTCCTCATGTAGGTGAAGGATCGGAGCTTAATCCACCACGCTGCTCCAATGCGGGTTGGCGGATATATTCCCTACTATGAGTAACGATCGCTATCACCTGATAACAACCGAGACCGACGGCTTAACGTGCTCTCTGAGGCACGGTGGGGAGACCCACAAGGACTGCACAAACACCCAGACACCACGACAAACATCTGTATGGCCAATACAAATGTTGTCGTGTGCGGGAATCGAACCCGCAACCGCCCGCGCAACAGCCAATCGCAATCCAGTGCTCTGACCGCTGCGCCAACGCGGCGTCAGAGATTGGAGGGACAACGAGAAGGAAAATGGAAAACATGTAAAATAAGTTAAAGTTCAAGAGAATCAAGTTACCAGTGACGTCACAACCCCACACAGTGACAAGAACATTAGATTGTGCAGGTCACGAAACGTATTAACGTAGGACCCACAGACGTGACTACGGGCTCACACGTGGGCAATTAATTTCGCTGATTGAATCTTTGAAATTGGCTTACTTTGTTGTACTGCTGCAATAAGTCAAGAATGCTGTTTGTAACGATACCCTATGGTATGGTAACCAATTTTTATGATATCTGTAACATCCTGGTCACGTGGACCAATTTGTAACACTATCATGGTAGTGGCGTTACAAGCTAATATTAAGCTTAAGAGGATATCAATTATCTTTGGCCTTATAATTGTGTTCGTCTAGTATAAGGAAGGACTCTACGTTGTGTTTGATTTTTGTTTCAGAGTAACTTCAGTTCTTTTTATGGTATGCCGAAGAAAGGACATAGTATATGTTATTAGAAGCCTTGATTTCTATATAAACTCTACAACTAACAAACATCCTACCTAGCCACTAATTTAAAAATAACATTTCTGCATAATGACATTAAATTACTGAAATTAATTTATCCTAAAATTCAATTGAAAGATATTTACACTTACCAGTGGTATAAATACTATAGATAACCAACTCCTGGAATACTATTAAAAGGAAAGAAAGATATTAAACTTTATAACACCTTATTAGTAAATTAATTAGGAATTAATAAAATTTAGTAAATTAGAACCGTTAAGAATAAATAGTAATAGACTTATTTATTTAGAAATAACTATCACCTACTGTTTAACCAAATATCTGACGTCTCCTTAAGAATGTGTAAATTATAATTGCTAATATTTTTAGTGAATCTAGATAGCTAAAATAGAAATAAAGTTAAATAATTATATATAGGATATTCTATAATGACATTGATTAATTGAATAGTGTCTAAGTTTCTTTTACATGTATTTTTAGTTCAAACCTGATATAATAGATAGATTCTAATAACTCTAAACAAATGAAACAAATAAAAATATATAAGTAAATGAAATAATGATTAAATACATATTATACAGCTATCAATTATCTTGAAATAATTTATTCAGTTAATAAATTATCTCAGATAATTGTGAAAAATAATGTGTAGTGTTTGTTTGTATGTGTTAATCTGTTAGGATAGGGTTTATAGGCATTAAGGAATTAAAAGGCCGGGTTCAGTTGAACCCGGGGGTCGCAACCACCTTTCCCCTCCGACCCTAACCGATCCACACCGTGCTGAAGCACTAAATTAAATTAGGCACAACGTTGGTGCTATCAATCAAAAGAAAGGTAGTAGGTAGGAAATGAGAGTACCCAATTTTCTACAGTAAGTTAGATGGAAATATATCCTGTCTAACAAATGCTTGGTTCATACCGTTGCAGCACAATCATGCAATGACTGTATTTGAGTAATCCCTTGGGACGTCATATAGACATAACCAGTGAATTACTAGAGTTGATGTAATTACCAAGCTGTAATCAGACATGGTATTAAGATGTGTTCCTCGTGAACAAAAGGAGATCGTGTCTACTGATCTTTTCATTGTGTGCTTACTAGCCCATACGGGAACTTCGGTCACACAACTACTTTGAAATTCGATCACGAAACCTACTACTTTTGTCACAGTAGGATTGTGTAGTGTAAGTTCCCATAGGAAAGACCTACTGAGTTACAAGTCTATAGTCAGCTATATTGTCAAGCCTAGCCACCATTATGAGATGGGTCAAACAGCGACTAGCGACTTGCGACAACGCAACCTTTCGAGTGTCCTATAAGGAAAATAAGAATAATTAAAGGTATAAGACCAACATGTAGAGTAGGTGTATTGTGTAGGGTTTGTCCTTGCATGACTCACAGCACTCTCATGAAACAGCATTCATTAACCAGAATAGGTTGGTCAATTGAAACATTGAACCAGTAATTAAGTTATTAAACATTTGAATATATCAGGCTCTCTTAGGAACTGAATGGATTTATCAAGGACATAGTAGTGTCGAGAGATAAATAAAACAACTAAATATAACATATTTCATTTACTCAATCAGAATCTCTGAGAGTATCTCATTTTCACTATGAAAAGAGAATGTATATTTAATAGGTTTTATAATCCATCAATGTTTGTATGTTTGAAAACACAAGAGGGCTTGATTAAGGCTCGGCTTAAATCTCAGTAAATCCACCATTAGGACTTAGCAGAGACCGTCCACAAAAATTAGCAATAAATTAATTGGAAAAGTGAATATGTTTCTCTATTAGTCTAAATAGAACTTCATACCACTGTCCAAATATAAATTACTAACCTTTGTTGCAGTTCAAACAACTACCATACACTAGGTGTCTGGTGGAGTTTGTCCAATGTCTCTCATCAAAGATGAGGAACTCTTATCAAAGATAAGGAAACGTACGTATAGTATTTACCAAGAACATAGTTCAGTTAGGCAAATACAAACGCAGAGGTTGGTAGGAAGTACACGCAACTTTCTCTACTAGATAGGCCAAGGTTAGGATCTACCTAGTATCGATGACGCGATGAACTGTGGCTTAGACAGGCCAAGCCTTATAGGGGATACCTATAATAAAACACTGGCGAATACAAACATTTATGGATTCACCTTAACATAGTTTATATAGTTCAATGAAAGTCATCGTGAAACTGAGACACTCCATCTACCAGATACCTCGTCTTGACACTCATTTAAGAACATAAATTCTTAGATCAATGTTCAAAACTACAATAGTTTGTGTAATGTCAAGGTTCAGTGTATAATTACCTCATCTTAGAATGTATTCAAGAGCTAAAAGTATCCTTGAACTCATTCAAGACTACAACCACTTTGTTACCTCGTTCCAACATATATTTAACAACTACAAGTTCTTAAATTAATGTTTGAACTACAAAAGTTTGTGTAATGTCAAAATGAAGCCAAATATACATATATATATATATATATATATACATATACATACATACATATACATTCATTAGAAGCATATTTATATGTAGAGAATATTCAATAAGATACGACAACTAATCATTAGTTTGTTTATAGGTCATATTATAGAAATATCCACTACTCTATCTACTTCCTAAGTAATGACTTCATTAAACAACACAGTAAAATTTCATTTCATTATTTAAATACACCCTAACGAAATTCTATTTAACCCTTGATATCTAATATGATAGTTTTAACCAAAGATTCATTCAATTTTTATATGTACTTTAAAGTCAACCGAATGTAATTTCGTTTTATCCTATCAACATCATATTGTGATTATTTACTTAAGTTAGATTTCATTTTATCAGTTAAATTCAATATAATTATGGTCATAAGGCTTATTTCATAATAATTTCATTCAATAATCAATCAATAATTAATAGTATCAATGTAAACCTTTTCATAATAATTTCATTCAGTAATTAATCAATAATTAATAGTATCAATGTAAACCTTTTCATAATAATTTCATTCAAAAATTAATCAATAATTAATAGTATCGATGTAAACCTAACTAATAAAAAATCTCCGTAAAAGTTATAAAAATCAGTAAAAGAAACACAACATGCAGAAAACCAAACATGCATCATTTTAATTCTACACTAATTGGTGACTCACAGGTTTATATCCTAACGTATCTAAATTGTAAAATTGTTTCACATGCAAATATATAAAAATTAATGCATTCGAACCAATCAGGAGCGCTTCATCACAGGTCTTTCACTGAATTTATTTAGCGGATTACAATTAAGATTTTTTATAATAAAGAATTGCACTTAATAATAATTAGTAAAATTAAATTAAACTAATTCGCGAACTACACTGAAGCGACATTGCCACTCGGCCAGCTTACGCTAATGAAATCTCTGAACCAGATCTAAAAAATACTTTTTAGGTATTTCTATCTTTAATCTAAGTCAGAAGTTCCATAGCTTCGCTGGCCAAGAGGCCGCGGCGGCCGCGGAGGCCTACGTGCTCTCTTCCTCCATACTATACTTCGAATTCAAAATCGAATCCCGACTGTCGAAACTGACTGCCCCGAATTCAAACTCTCCATCGTATATATTCAAATCTCGCGTCTACTACCCCTTCCCCGTCTACCATTGCGTCCCAAAATTCCCAGAAAAAATTCTACGCCCTGCAGTGTTACCATCTACACGGCCATTCCCGTGTTACAAGGAAATTTGGATATCTTCGGTTCATTGCCGTGTTCAAAGATACGACAATCCAATGTTTAATTGTTTTTTTCCTAATAATTTAATCGATAGTTTATAAGTCATTATAGTGCAACACAAAAACAAGGAATAAAATTATTACTTCCTCAATAAATTGAGCTTTACTGGCTGTAAGCACTTTTATCCGATCCAAAGGAAATTGCGTAAATCAATTAATAGACATGCGCAAAACAGTGCACTGAAATGTAATGTAATATTACATTACATTTCGTACTGAGTAATATGGCATTACACCATCACACCGAACATTACCCGAAATGTGTACTGTTCGGAGTGAGTTATTTCTTATGAAATTTCCTATATCACGTAATTTTCATCACACCAAACATTACATGAGATGTTTAAATGTACTGTTCGGTGTACTACGTAGTCAAAGTACGTAGTAGACGAAACATACAGTCACTTTAGCATTAAAAAAAATTGTAAATGAGTTGGAAACTAGCTGAAAATTCAGTTATTTTTTATTATTATTTTTTTTGGTTTGATTTTCTAGTTTGTTTTAAAATTAGCTTTGATTTGTAAAAAAAGTTGATTTCCTTTCATAATTACGTATTAAGTAACTCCAAGGAAAATTGGGATTTTTTTATTCCAGGATTAGGACACTGGACAGGCAATACACATGGACAAGTTAATTAATACTAGATGCGAACCGCGATTTTATCCGTTTAGTTTCGTTTCCCGTGTGATAAAAGTAATTTGTGTAGCGCATCGCCGTGTCTCATTCAGTACAGTGAAGTTAGACAGAGCTGGATATAGCAAACAGATAAGAAATCCGACATTCCGACCGAACAGATCGCGTAATGTCAAGTGTGATGTGTAATGCTTCATTTCGTCGAGTAATGTGTGATGCCATATTTCATGTTCGGGTAATATTACGCGTAATGTATCAATTGCATTACTTACACATGTCTATCAATTAAACAAAACACAACAAAAGATAACCAATATAAGGAAAAAACCAATATACATTGAATAAAGCCGAAGAAAAAAAATGTTAGTTACGATAATTTGTATGACGGTTGTGAAGAATAATGTATTATTCAACCGATTTCAAAAAGAAGTTATTTAACCGACTTCGAAAAGGAGATAGCTACTAAATTCGACCGTATTAATATATTCCTTTTATGTACGTTCGGGGACAACCCGTCGTTCACGAACCGATTCCTACAATTCTTCTTTGTTTGAAAGGAGACATCCCAAGGCTGGCACCACGGTAAGAAAACCAGGATATGACAACGGAATCCCAGACAAACCAAAGTGAACCCTCGAAAATCGCAGTGACGACCAGTGCGCTTGTCAACTCTTTCCCGTCCACCCACGCTGCACTACCTGTCGATACACTCGAAGTCAGCCCTCTCGTTTGCTGCTAGCAAACACAATTATTTATTGTCATTTTTAACCTTACGTGTTAATGTAAAGTAAATACACGGCAATTTTGTAGTTTTTATTCCAAACAAGGTAACTTAAAACTTTGTGATGGCAACTCTGGCGTCTTGTGACTTCCAGCAAAAAAACACTCCCACGCTTAGAACGTTCACCTTATCAAGTTTTAACAATTCTGTCAACACAAAATTTTAAGCCTGTCTCGAATATAAAATTTATCGCCTAATATTTTAACACGTTTAGTCAAACTGTTTGAGTTCCCAGCCAATAAATTTCCATTCTTAAGTACAACTTAAAATTTGAGTCCCTAATGGATTTGAACAATTTTTCGTTCATTGAATTGACTGTTTTATGTTTACGTGTCAACTCACATTTCAATTTATGCGTTTGTTATCTCAAGTATAACTAAAATTTATAGACTAATAATTTAGAACCATATACGTTTACTAAAACAGCTGAATTGTGTTTATTGTTACGTTACATGTTGCTATTATAGCAATGTCAGTATTAATTAATTAATTTTTTTAATAAATTTTTAATTTTTGGGTACATTAAAAACTAATAAAAATTGTTGTGTTTTTAAAACTTTACAAACCAAAATAGAGCCTAAAAGTTTGTGCGCGAAAACAAATTAAAGGAACAAGTAATATAATTAAAAGAAAACAAAAAACCCGCCTGCGTAAAAACGGAAAGAGCAAAGTCAACATTTTTTAAACTTTCTTATTGTATTTCTTTATTATTATTACGGTAATAATAATCATAATATACATTTTTGAAATCCTTGTATTGAGCCCTTTAATTTGATACCCATACTATAGTATTCTAAAAAAAAAATTATTTCTTCATTAACTACAATGGCTTCGCACAGCCGCCATGTTTGTTTTTTTTAATGTCACCTATCTAAGAACACTTGGGCTGCTAAGACAAATCTAACGATATCTCAATTATGCAAATCCGTTCAGCGGTTCTAGAGAAATGAGGTAATTAAGAATATTACATACATACATACAAGATACGCGCGAAAAACATAACCCTTCCTTGGCAGTCGGGTAAAAAGTCCAAGTAAGTAAAGTATTCAAAGAAAAACGAAAAAAACCGACTCCAATGGTAGACTGAGTTGGTTATAGAACGAGAATTGTTAGTATAAGCAGCCTCCTTCCCAGACTTGTGGGCCGGAAGTTGAAAGAAACATCAAGTATCACAAGAACCTTGCTGACGCTACTCCCACTGTCAACGATAAAGCAGGGGTCACGACCAATATTTTACACAAGCGTCATCACTATCACAGTATCACTACATATTATAAAACAAAGTCTATTCCCTCTGTCTGTCTGTATATTATATGCTTAGATCTTTAAAACTACGCAACGCATTTTGATGCGGTTTTCTTTAGTAAATAGAGTGATTCCAGAGGTATAATACTTGCATAATATAGTAGAGGAACACTGATAGTTTTAAAGTTTTCTAATGTGATGTCGTAAATAAACACATTTTTGCGCTTAGATTGCAAATATTTATTTTATATTTTATATTTAGTATCAGCATTGCACCCGTGCGAAGCCGGGGCGGGTCGCTAGTGTGTCATAAATATAAATTATATACTGATACAGACATGTAGACCATCTTGTATTGAATACTACTTGTACCTACATGAAGATAATAAACGTGAGATATTTGTTTATAACAGAGTTTAGTGAACTCTTTATATAGAGATGTTGTGTTATTTGTGCTGTTTTACATAACAATATACCTGCAATATACGTAAAAATATATGGTATGCTGAAAGTATTAGGGTGGATTTAGACCAAACGAACAAACAGCTAGAGCTAGAACAAGAGCATTTTTTCCTGATTTTTATGCGTAAACGAACACTCGTATTCATATATATGAATATATGTATTCATATATACGAAAGAATGCTCTACGCCTGTTTACACTAAAAGAATTTGACAAGAATTTGATATAGTGGGGATAGAATGAGCATTCGCTCGTCTGATGTAAATCGACCATTACTGAATGACACCTTGGTTGACACCTACCTGAATAAGAAATCGTACAGATTAACCTAAAGTTTCAAAAAGTTACAATTGTCTGCAATCAACTATTAAATTAGTAGAATATCACTTCGCTTCAGCCTGTAATATCCTACTGCTGGGTGTAGGCCTCTTTCGCCATACAGGAGAATCTATAAGTATATTTAAACTATGCAATTTTTAACTTTGTCATACATTTGTTGTTGTTTTTAGAATTTTACATTGTTAAGCAAATATAATTGATAGTCGTTTATATCATTACATAAGCTTAAATACTTGAAGTGTTTTCAAAAAATAATCACAATAATGATTACGAGTACAGTAACACATCGAAGGATAGTCAAATTTAGGTAAACATGTAAACATGTAAACTTTGGAGTGTCAATTAATTCAGGTCTTGTGTCAACTTGACACAATTCTTTTCTCAATGTCAAATGGAAGTGGAAAACAATTCAAATTTTAATATCATTTGACGATTTTAGCTGAGGTAGTGAACAGCAGGAAATATCCTCAAAATCTGGAGCAGCCGGACTGGGGAAGCTCCTCACCCTTACAGAAGATAACAGCTAAATAATACTGCTCTGAAGTACTGACTACAATAGCTACCAATACTCCTGATTTCACAGGCGTCTATAGGCTACGGTTTCTTCTTACTATCAACCGGACCGCGTTAGCCACCTTTGTAGTATAAAAAAGCGACTGTCTGAACAGCCCTTTTCAATTCTTTTTCAAATACCCTTCATTTGTGCCAACTTGATACAAATATTTAGCCAATTTCAAGGATAATGGAAAAGATAGTTAAATCTTTGATACCATACGATTGTCTGCACAGCCCTTGTCAATCATTATGTCAATGACAAATGTTTTTTCAATTAGCGTCGTAATAGAGTAATCACAGTCCAGTTACTGTGTTTTGAAACCTCATACCGTTGCAACTATTTTTCTATTTATTTATTGCTTTTTACGCAATGGTATGCGTAAGGGAGTTTATCACCACCAAGTTATGATCAAAATTTAAAGCAGCCCGACTGGGGTAGTACCTCGATCTTACAGAAGATCACAGCTAAATAATACTGCTTTCAAGCGGCGATGCGTTTCTGTGGTGAGTAAGGTGACCAGAGCTGCTAGGGAGGGACGGGACTAGGGTCTGCAACGCGCTTGCGATGCTTTCGGTGTTGCAGGCGTCGATAAGTAATATTAGGCGAGCCTAAAATTAAAAGCGTTAGCTTAGATAATTTAAAAACTTTTAAAATTGTATCCGATGAAATAATTGATAAATTGAAAAATGTTGAAAACCTAGCAACTTTAATAACCATGTGAGTTTCCCGATTACCTACTACCTAGAGTACCTATATTATATTAAGTTTTATGTGTTTCTTTAGTTTTAAGATATTTTTGTAATTGGCAATTGTTAAAAGGTTTTTTTTATTTAGATGAATGACCCAGCAGTGTCGTAACTGACCTCTTCGTACTGAAAGCAAAAAATGGGAACGCCTTTACCTGACATAAACATGACCTTGCCGTCTATGGTGGTGACAGAAATCAATTAATTGGCTCTCTATTGTAAATGATACCATTGCTCTAATTCACTTTTATATATTAATTAACCGACTCTAAAACAAGAAAGGTCCTGTGTTGATGTCAAATAATATCAGCAGTAGCGATACAAATCTTTGACAATACGAGCATATTTTTGTAGTTAGTAAGCCTTTTTTGTGCCTAATATTTATACAGTCGATCTGAAGGAGTAAACTCCAGTCGTGCGTCGGAGCTGACACACACACTTTTTTTATTTCTTTTTAAAAAGAGTTCTATTTAAAATGATCTCCGAAGTTAAAGATTAGGTACCTACATAGCAATAGCTAAAATGGGTGTGTATTATTTTAATCCTTTATGAAAGAAACTCTCGTACACTTTAAATATTAATAATCGGCCAAGTGCGAGTCGGACTCGCGCACGAAGGGTTCCGTACCATTGGCTAGGTAAACAACAGTAGGTATATTGATTTTGATATCGGGCAAAAAGCGGCAAAAAAGTCACTTTTGTTGTATGAGGCCCCTAAATATTTTTTTTTTTTAATTTTATTATTTATTATTAAAGGAAATATATATAATTAAGTATTTTGTGAATATTTCAAGTGCCTACCTGTTACCATTTATTGATATCGAGGAAAAATAAGCAATAAATCGCTTTTGTTGTATGGGAGCCCCCCATATTTATTTTATTTTGTTTTTAGTATTTGTTGTTATAGCGGCAACAGAAATACATAATTTGTGAAAATTTTAACTGTCTAGCTATCGCCGTTCTTGAGATACAGCCTGGTGACAGACGGACGGACGGACGGACGGACGGACAGCGAAGTCTTAGTAATAGGGTCCCGTTTTTACCCTTTGGGTACGGAACCCTAAAATTAGCTGTCAACAATTCATTACTTAGATATTAGTTTTACATAATATTAACTGTTAGGTAATTAATTAAATGAATAAATGTAAACATACTCTTGTCATAAAAGCACCTACCGTTACCACTAGAGCAACGTATCACTCAATCGTTTCTCGTTTGAATGCTATTTAAATATGTCGCAAACAAATTAAAAAAATATATTTTTTGTTTATTTATTTTATTTATACTTTATTGTACATCACAACTACAAATATCATTTACAGACTGTGAAGTAGGTACAATGGGCGGACTTATGGCTATTTAGCCATTTCTTCCAGACAACCCAAATATATATTCCCTACTATGAGTAACGATCGCTATCAGGTGTACATGATAACAACCTAAAGGTATCGCTATTTAAGCCGTACCGTTACCCCACTGTATTGCTATACCTACAAGGAGTGCCGGGTCTTAACGGTGCGCCAATTGTTTATCCTTAACACCCTACTTAAACAACATACAATTCTTGAATACCACCCGTCATTGTCAGAAGCTAAAAGGCGATACAATCCTGTACAATGTTGTAAATTTTCTACAAGGTTTTCAAGGAGATTCTTTTGCAGCTTGGGTGGCTTCTTATACAACAAAGTCAATAGATTCCTACCTATATTCAACCTCACTAAAAATAGGTGTAAACGGAAATTAACTGAATGGCTACAGGGGTTGAACTATGATGACACCGAAGCGATTCTTTCTGGCCTAACTTAGAGTCCTTCTAACATACACAAACACACGCCCCTCAAACACGCACACACACGCACACACACACACACACACACACACACACACACACACACCAACTAAACCATATCGAGCCATGAATAACATAAAATATACTAACCTTAGATATAAATATATAAATTTACTATCTCATATTATATTGTTTGCAACAAAATTGTTAATGCCCTTAGGATGATGATAATTGAAATGTACTTTATTAAGGGGTGGAGACCTGGTGTCCTGAAACACAGGCCTCGAGCCTAGCTTAGGCACCAGTCTCCCACAATATTAGTGCTAATATTTTTATGTACCTATCAAATGTCATGTATGCAATATTGTGGTGAGAAAATAAATAAATATTATTATTATTATTATTATGATAACAACCGGGACCGACGGCTTAACGTGCTCTCCGAGGCACGGTGGGGAGACCCACAAGGACTGCACAAACACCCAGACCACGGCAAACATCTGTATGCCCAATACAAATGTTGTCGTGCGCGGGGATCGAACTCGCAACCGCTCGCGCAACAGCCAATCGCAATCCACTGCTGTGACCGCTGCGCCAACGCGGCGTCATATAATAATCAAATCTATAAGAAACTGTATAAAGATGACCAAATAAAGTAACAGATACCACATATAGACTATAATACTAAATATTTTTCACAGTAATTTTACCTAAATTTCTACCCAAAGTAGGTAATTAACTAATTATTGAATCCGCGACCACCGACGTTATGGTACCTACCTACTGGCACTGCTGTACCAGATCGTCAATATAAGCAATTTTTTCACAAAAGAAATCGTAGCATGCACTGATACATACACCTGTGTACATATCTACTCGTATGTTACATACTGTAACGCCCAATTATTTATTAAGGAGTGCCGATCGCTTTTGCTCATTTAATGGAATGTACTTATACAAAATTACTATTTAGGTTTAGTATTCGCATACCTACATGATAGTACTGAAGTACACAATTAAAGCCAGTGTTAGCAAGTAGACGCTGGCTCGATAGATAATGAGACATCATAATAAGAGGTCTTCATGCTCCTTAAACGTCAACTAACCAATTATTATAGTCGAACTGTAGGTCACTTCCTAATAAACTTTAACACGGGAATGAACTGAATCAGTCTGTAAATGACCCACAGCTGGGCAAAGGCTTTTTATACATTATAAGCTAAAAAGCAAAACAACGCTGATTCACGGCGGGTCGGTGGATAATTTTCCTACCTTGAGTAAGAATCGTTTTTTTATACAATTAGGTCGGCAAACAAGTGTACGGCTCACCTGATGGTAAGCGATTACCGTAGTCTATAAACGCCTGCAACACCAGAAGCATCACAAGAGCCTTGACGACCCTACCCCCAATACCTCCCAGGAGCTCTGATCTCCTTCTCACTACAGCAACACAACACTGCTTGAAAACAGTATTATTTAGCTGTGATCTTCTGTAAGGTCGAGGTTCTACCCCAGTCAGACTGCTTTAGATTTTAAGCAGGATAATATAAATGAGAATCGTTAACAGTTGTCTATAACTATAACTGACAAATTCGAAGGCATTACGTGCTCTCCGAGATACTGTCTACAAAGATCAACCACAGATATTCCCACTGAGACTGTGAATGAACTAAGAATTTGGTCTCAGTCGAAGAATCTGCGACCGTCGGTATTTAATTATACCACTGTGCCTGTAGGTGCGTCAGAACAGTTAACAAATCGATTACTTAGGAAGGATTAATTAGGTATATAAAAATGTCAATACAGCACCTGTAAGGAATGTCAGCAGCGAGGAATATGTACGTGGTGTGGAGCAGCCCGACCTGCACGGCCGCCAGCGCCACCAGCACGTACGTCCTCAAATGGAACCACCCCGCCTGCCCCAGTTCCAGCATCACCCGGTCCACGTCCACATCACCACCCACAGTCAGTCCATCCTCTGGCTCCTTAACCTTTGATTCATTCATGGTCTTTCCACTGATTTTTAACCAAAATAATTCGGGATTGGCAATGGGCTTGTAAGATTTTCCTTTGTTAGGTTTATATGAAAAAAATCCACCTATGTAATGGTCAGCTAAGTTCAGGTTTACATGAGGTTGAGCGAAGAACGGCAGAACACATAGACGCGGCTTCCTGCGGCGCACGCGCTGCACTGAACAACCGGAGCAGACGAGTGCCCTGAGGAACAATACTGATTTGCGGGTAGAAAGCCACTCTGGGTCACGGCCGCCTCTCGGTTGTCAGTCATCTATGCTCATTGCTACATTTGATTGCCCCGCAGTAATTATATGCAACGCATACCGTTGCAAGCGTTCAAATTCGACTTTGAGTAATAGTGTAGTTACAAAACAGTTATTGACTAGTAATAGTATTGTTTAATGATAACTTTAAGGACCGAGACAAGGCTGGACAATCGCTCAAACTGATTGCAATTCTATTATTTGTCAAATCAATTATAACAAGCAACCGTGACCAATAACATGCCTTACAACCACACTTACAACTTACTTCTATCAGAGAGACATCTGTTGAGCTTTTTAAGTATCAATTTTGATTAATTTTGATGATACTACTGTACCGCTACTCAAACTTTAGGTACAGGCGACCTGAATCAAAAACAATAACATTAATATAATTAATCGTAGTGCACTTAAATCCCATAGGTTTGTTCAGAGCGAGCTAAGTATTTCACTAATATACAACACAGTCACACTGAGATGTTATCTTATGTATAAAATTATCTTATCACAATGTTAGTTACAATACTCCTCTGAAACGGCTGGACCAATTTTATGAAATTTTTTGTGCATATCGGGTAGGTCTGAGAATCGGCCAACATCTATTTCTATATATGTATATACAAGAATCTGAATCTCGGAATCGGCTCCGACGATTTTCATTCATCATTTTTATATTCTAACAGTGAAAACTTGTAATTGGCCTTTAGTAGTAATTCCAAAACTATAATATAATTGTCTAGCTGTAAGTTTTCTTAAAATAATAAAATTAATAAATAAATTCCGCACTTTGTTAAATAATCGTAAACTAGCAGAAACGTGATTGTAAAATGTGGTGTTAGTGATCGTAGATATCAATTTATTTTCGTTTATTCATTTCATGTGAGTTACCTCAAACAGCAAGCTCCAAGCGTGTACACTTTCCACTTATGGACACAATCAAATGTCCTGACATAATTGACATAATTGAAATAAGAAAAGATGATGTCAGCTCCGTAGTTACTATGCCTGTACCCAAAAGAAAAGTAATGATGTTTAGCGATGAACTAGGTAAAAATATGGGTACAAGGTTGAACCATTTATACAGAAACAGTACAGTTTGCAACTTTAGTATGCCGGGTGCCTCAGTAGGTGAAATAATGGATAGGGTTCTAAACGCTACGTATGAACCCTCCACTACCTTAATATTACTATTCGGTAGAAGAGGAAACTTAAAACAACAGAAGTTATCCTCTTATTTAGACAAATTATGTACACTTAACGTAGAAAATATTATTTTGTTCACATTCCCATATATTAAGGGTAACTGTAGTGAAAATAGAATACGATATAAATTAAATCTATTGTTATACAACAATATTGGGAATAACAATGTGACATTTAACAGTAATTCAAAAAATTTATTTAAATTAGTTGACATTAATTTAATTTTTAAAAATGACTTATTTGTTATGAGACAGGATAGATTTATTCTATCTACTTATTTTTATAAACAGATAGCATGTTTGCTATCACATTTTTTACTTCTTGACATGACTAATAATTTAACAGCTGCTTCTATTGAGCAGTCAAAAACATTGACATACTCCAGTAGTACCTGTAGTACTACTTCTAGTAATGATAATTTAAATTAAGTGAGCAGACAACAGAGGCAAAAGTCTCTTGCAATCAACTACAAATAAAGAATAATATATTAATTGAGCAATATTTATGTAACAAGCATTGTTTAAACTTGGTGCATCAAAACATACAGGGCCTGTTGGGTAAGGAACTGGAACTAGAACTTTTTTTGAATAAATATAATATTAGTATAATTTGTATTACCGAACATTGGCTTAAAGAATACCAGGTTGTTTTTAATTTTGATAAGCACCAAGTTGCCAGTTCGTTCTGTAGGAAGACAGCTATACACGGTGGCTCATTAATTATAGTCAATAAAGACCTAAAGTTTAAGGTTCGTAGAGATATTGTAAGCCTTTCCGTTGAACGAACTATAGAGATAGCCTGTATAGAGTTAGCGCATTGTATAATAGTCAGTATTTATAGACCACCCAGTGCATGTTACGAACAATTTGAAGCAGTATTAGAAGAATTATTAACGAAGCTAACTGCTAAACGTAACAAAGACATTATAGTGTGTGGTGATTTCAATATCAATTTATTGGATGATACCTTACTCGGTCATAGATTTTTAACTCTGTTTAAATGTTGTGATCTTACTAACCTCTTCCTCGAGCCTACTCGAATAACTAGCTCTACTGCCACATGTATTGATAATATTTTTACAGATGGGACTCCGTCCTTCTCTGCAATAATTAATAAATTACATTCTGATCACTGTGGCCAATTAGTCAGCTTCAATTATAATATGGAAAAGGAGGTTAGTAAGAGGAAAGTGGTCGTTCCAGTGAACATGAAACGTATGGAGAGATTTAGAAACACTATTGAAAACCAAATAGAGATACCATTAGTCGGTGGTGCTAATGACAAATATGGAGTTTTATGCGGTCATATAAACAGTGTTTTTAAGACTGTATTTACACCAAAAACAATCTCTCCTAAGTATTGTATGTCATTCAATGATTGGGCGACTCCGGGAATCTATAAAAGTAGACAAAAATTGTATGATCTCTTGCATGAGAAATCATATAACACAAACATTGTTTTTTGTAATTATATTAAAAACTATTCTAAAATTTTTAAACTTGTTTGTGCCGCGGCCAAGTCAATATTCATTAGAAATAAAATTAAATCAAGTAAAAACAAAATTAAAATGACTTGGAATATTATAAATGCCGAAACTGGAAGAGTTAAAGAACGTAATGGTGTCAGTGAACTCATCATTGACAATCACTCCATTAAAGCGGTTAATGAGTTGGCAACAGCTTTGGAAAAACACTTTGCCGACATTCCACTTTCGACAACCAAGGCGCTTATATCATCGCCCGAAGTCGCTGAATCATTGCTTAAACAAAATGTAAATGCGTGCAAAGGTGATTTTATTTTCAGACCCATAGATGCTAATGAAATTGTTAAAACTTTTAAAACTTTAGAACTTAAGAACACCGCTGACCTCTGGGGTATATCTGTAAAAATTTTAGGTTCAATTGTAGATATCATAGCACCCCACTTAGCGATTATATTTAATGAATGTATAATGAGTGGTGAATTTCCTGATCTTATGAAGCATAGTAAAGTTATTCCTTTGTTTAAGTCCGGTTGTCATACAGATCCAACTAATTACAGGCCTATTTCAATTCTACCTGCCTGTAGTAAACTATTTGAAAAAGTGATTCTCAGTCAACTTTTAAATCATTTCACAAGAAATAAACTTTTACATAATAAGCAATTCGGTTTCACTAGAGGACGCTCCACAACTGATGCCGGTGTTGAGCTTTTTACATCGATTGTCAATGCTTGGGAGGAGTCACGCGATGCTCTAGGTGTATTCTGTGATTTATCCAAGGCATTTGACTGTGTTCATCATGACACCTTGATCAGGAAACTCAGTCACTATGGCATTAAAAATACCGCACTAAAACTTCTGAGTTCTTATCTTAGTGATAGAACTCTGAGGGTTGAAGTAGATGGTACTAAGTCATCTGGGTCTCATATACAGATGGGGGTCCCACAAGGCTCAATTCTTGGTCCATTTTTATTTTTAATATATATTAACGATTTACCATTTTTAGTAGAGAAGAGGCATGAGATTGTATTGTTTGCTGATGATACTTCTTTAATATTTAAATTGCGTAGACAAGAAATTAACTATGACGATGTAAACAATGCTCTCTCTGAACTGGTTCATTGGTTTAGCGCAAATAACTTGCTTCTTAATAGTAAAAAAACGAATTGTATTAAATTTTCTGCTCGAAATGTAAAACAAGTTGATGTGCAACCAGAACTCAATGGTGATAAACTCAACTTAGTTAACTCAACCGTTTTCCTTGGAATCACCATTGATTCAAAGTTACAGTGGGGACCCCATATCTGTAGATTGGCGGATAGACTGAGTTCTGCAGCGTACGCGGTTAAAAAGATACGATTATTAACAGATATCGATACAGCCCGATTAGTTTATTTCAGCTACTTCCATAGCATAATGTCCTATGGCATTTTGCTATGGGGCAATGCGGCTGATATTAGTGTCATTTTTATTCTGCAGAAAAGGGCTATCCGCTATATTTACAAAATGGGATGTAAAGAATCTCTGAGAGAGAAGTTTAAAGAGATCAACATCCTGACCTTTGCATCGCAGTATATTTATGAAAATATAATGTATATACGGAAAAATAGGCATTTGTTTGTTAGTCGTAGTGATCGAAATGCCTCAAATGATGTAACACTCAGGAACGACCACAAATTAATATTTCCTAAATGCCGGCTCAAGAAAAAAAGTAGTTCCTTTATAGGAATGTCTATCCTTATATATAATAAGATTCCGGCTGCGCTTCAATCTCTGCCTTTTTTGAAGTTTAAAAAAGTTATTAAGCGAGTTTTATGTAGTAAAGCCTACTATACCATTAATGATTATCTCAATGATGAAAAGGCATGGGATTGAATAAAGCTCGACCAGGCTATGTCTATGACCCGCTGTAAATAGATAGTTACATATATTGTGAGCAGGTGGCATGTGGTGGTCTCGGCACGCACGATTGGCTGTCTCGTGTTTGTCCTGATTATTTCATGGTCCACTACTGCGTTTTTATCTTGTATCTGACTGCATTTTTTTAAAAGAGTACCGAGAGTTTTTTTTCCTCCGGCTTTTTTTCTCTCGGCCTACATTAGGGAAATTGTTATTTATTGTAACATTTAATAAAGCCGAGGATAAAGTAGGTAGGTAATGTCTACCGAGACATTATAACTTAATATTTTGACTAAGTTAAGGCTGCTTATAACACTGGGTACATTACGTAAGCTTGTAATGTACCTAGTGTTAAGATATAAATTTTATTTTTTATTGTTTGATTTTTTGCTGCCTTAACTTTTGTTATTTTTGTTTAGTTTATATAAATGATATTATTTTATTTTTTGACTTTCGTTAAGTGTGTGACATGCACCTTATGACGAAATAAATGATTTTGATTTTGATTTTGATTTTGATTTTAATGTTCTTCACGTAAGTTAACACTCTTGAGAACTTTACTCTCACATAATAAACTACAACTGCTGTTATTAACATAGCTGTTAAACTTACAAAAGAAATTATTTTTTATATTAATAAATACACGTCGGCCCACATCACGCACAATTACTCAATTTCGGTCAATCTAAGCGCTCCCACACACGAACGGCACGTTGCCAACGGCAGAGCTCGACGGCAGTCGACGGCTGCCGTCGAGCGCCGTCAGCGGCAGTCGACTGCAGCCGTCGACTGCCGTCGAGCGCCGTCAGCGGCAGCCGTCGACTGCCGTCGAGCGCCGTTGGCGGCGCGCCGTCGGCTGCAGTCCTCTGCCGTTGAGAACATGCCGCTCAGTCGACGCTCTCATAGTAAAGGAGCCAGTTGCAAAATGAATTCCGAAGAAGAAACACTGTTATTGTTTTTACTTCGTCGCCGCCGAGAAAAACGAAAAATAAAAACACGTTCAGTGTGGGTTCAAGAAATACTAATCAATAGAGATCAAGATGGGCATTTAACACTCTATCCACTTTTACGAAGAAACGAGCAAAAGGTTTTTAATTATTTTCAGAGGTCTATTGCTTCTTTTGATGAGCTGACGGCTATTATATTTCCTCTTTATAATATTAGCATACTAGCGACCCGCTCCGGCTTCGCACGGGTGCAATGCTGATACTAAATATAAAATCTCTATATATATAAAAATGAATAGCTGAATATGTTGCTAAGCACAAATCTCGAGATCGGCTGAACTGATTTTGCTAATTCCTTTTTTATAATATTTCTTAAAGTACGAGGATGGTTCATACGAAGAGAAAAATTTAAAAAATTGCTTGAAAAAGTCTAAAAACAACACTTTTCTATATTCCTATACAAAAAATTCGTAATAATACTTAAAAGTCAATTTGAACTTTAATACCACACCATAAGATTTAAGTGTTAGTAGAGGGGATCCGGGAAGGATAAGTATTAAAAAAATTAAAAATTAAAGAATCGACCGTTAGGCGGTACGAAGTTCGCCGGGTCAGCTAGTATAAAATAAATATTTGCAATCTAAGCGCAACAAAAAATGTGTTTATTTACGATATCACATTAGAAAACTTTAAAACTATCAGTGCTCCTCTACTATATTATGCATGTATTATACATATAAACCTTCCTCTGGAATCACTCTATTTACCAAAGAAAACCGCATCAAAATCCGTTGCGTAGTTTTAAGGCTCTAAGCATATATACAGACAGACAGACAGCGGGAAGAGACTTTGTTTTATAATATGTAGTGAAATATCTATACTAATATAATAAAGCTGAAGAGTTTGTTTGATTGTTTGTTTGTTTGTTTGTTTGTTTGAACGCGCTAATCTCAGGATCTACTGGTCCGATTTGAAAAATTCTTTCAGTGTTAGATAGCCCATTTATCGAGGAAGGCTATAGGCTATATATCATCACGCTAAGACCAATAGGAGCGTAGCACCAATGAAGAATGTTTCAAAATCGGGGATATTTTTTTCCTTTTGAGAGCTACCTAGAGAATTGATCCTATTCCACGGGGACGAAGTCGCGCGCAGAAGCTAGTAAATAATAAAAAGATATAAGTAATTTAGATTATTTAGTTAATGAGATCAACATCATTTATCACCATTTTAAGTTGAAACAAAATACAATTACTACCTATAGGAACAATAATACATAATAATTATTAGTTACTTCCATTTTAATAACAATGGTCAAAAAAATCAAAATCAACTTTTAATAAACCGACCATTTTTTTAAAACATGTTTTTTTACTAGCTCAGTATTTAAATTTTTTTTTTAATTTTTATAATTATTAATTCAATCTTGGCGAGATATTGAACTTTATAAAATAGCCGTCAGCTCATCAAAAGAAGCACATCCGAAAATAATTAAAAAACTTTCCCTCCCTATTCTACCAATCGAGCCCTTTCATTCGATAGTCGATACCCATATTGAGGAATTTGTGGAAAATATGTAATACGCCATTTTGTAGCGGCGGCCATCTTGAATTTTTCATAGTGGGCTCTATTCTACCAGTCAAGCCCTTTCATTTGATACCCATATTGAGGTATTTGTTGAAAATGTGTAATCCGCCATTTTGTGGCGGCGGCCATCTTGGATTTTTCATAGTGAGCTGTATTCTACCAACCAAGCCTTTTCATTTGATACCAATATTGAGGTTGTTGTGAAGTTATGTGATCCGCCATTTTGTATTGGCGGCCATATTGGATTTAGAACCATAAGAAATATACTATGTTGTATTGTCATCAAGATTAAGAATGTGTACCAAATATCAGATCAATCTGTCATCAGGAAGGGGGTAAAATTCCAATTACTAAATTTGACCCAAACACACAAATAAACACAAAAATAAATAAATACCAAGCTGGTCAAGCTAAATAAAACCGTTTAAAAACAATAACAGTGTTTCTTCTTCGGAATTCATTTTGCAACTGGCTCCTTTACTAAGAGAGCCGACGTGTGAGCGGCATGTTCCCAACGGCAGCGGACTGCAGCCAACGGCGCGCCGCGGACGGTGCTCGACGGCAGTCGACGGCTGCCGCTGACGGCGCTCGACGGCAGTCAACGGCTGCAGTCGACTGCCGCTGACGGCGCTCGACGGCAGCCGTCGACTGCCGTCGAGTTCTGCCGTTGGCAACGTGCCGTTCGTCTGTAAGAGCGCTAAGACAAATCAGTGCTTACCTCATCTACTGATTGAAGTTGTCTGAACAGCATGGAGACGGATTCAATCCAGAATTGAATAATAAACAACAGCAACCGGTAATTACGTCGTTGTCTAATATATATATATATATATATATATATATATAAAAGAGATTTCCACCCATATATTGACTCATCACGATATCTCTGAAACCATAAGGCGTAGAGACTTGAAATTTGGTAGGAATATTTCTTTCGCCGAGTAGAGGTCAGCTAAGAACGGATTTTACGTAATTCCACCCACAAGAGGGGGTTGCGGGGGCTAATAACATATATGGCAAAACAACGTTTGCGGGGTCAGCTAGTTACTAATAAAACTTAAGTTAACAAAGATGATTACAAAGTCGGCTCCCGCTCAACAATTGATATTACAAGAAACGATAATGATTTTTATTAAGGTTGGTATAACGGCGCTACAGTCACAGCACTGGTGTGTGGCTGTTGCTTTGGTGGTTGCAGGTTCGATCCCCGCACATGACAAACATTTGTATTGGATATACAGATGTTTGCGGTGGTCTGGGTATTTGTGCAGTCCTTGTGGGTCTCCCCACCGTGCCTCGGAGAGCACGTTAAGCCGTCGGTCCCGGTTGTTATCATGTACACCTGATAGCGATCGTTACTCATAGTAGGGAATATATCCGCCAACCCGCATTGGAGCAGCTTGGTGGATTAAGCTCGATCCTTCTCCTACATAGGGAAAGAGGCCTATATCCAGCAGCGGGATATTACAGGTTGAAGCGAATAGCAGAAAATGTCTTGCTCAAAATTCGTAGTGACTCGACTGAGGAAGTACGTCAACTTTACAAACAATCATAGTAAAATAATACTATTCTCCTGTGGTGTTGTGATCCCGGGTGGACAACGTAGTCAGGGCTCTGACTGTCACTCTTGATAAAACTCTATTATATCTAGATATAGTTGGAGAAGGTAAATAGATTTTGTAGAAGATTGTCCTCCTACAACCACAAATGTAATAAAATATCTACATTGTTAAAAAATGATAGGTTTTATGATACTAAGTAATGATACCTTATTGCCTCCACTGGTGACAAGAGGGCTGTTGAATTTTTTGCCCAGAGAATCGGCATAGCGATTCATTCTTGGCACCATTCCTCGCGGACATGTTTTTGTATTAAATTGTAAGATTACGAAATCAAAAAAAAAGTAAAATATTATGATATAAAATAAGTCTATCAAATGGAATACTGTGGTTTTAATACGTACTAAAAGAGTTTCACCGCTGTACAATACACTCTACTATTACAATGTACTCTGTGCTCGCAATCTACTCAATAGTAAGTAAAATACAAAGTTGTTCATTGATATACATAGCCACCTATTGTTAATGTACGCAATAGTGTTCAATAGCGCTCGCGGTGGACGTCACTGAATTAGTTACACCCGAGATACATTCAACTGGAACGAGCAGTCCACCGCTGACCATGCCTATGTGACATCAGGTGCGTTCTCTCTGTGACATAGCTAGAATCAAATACACTGATGATGTACTCGGATTGTGTTATTCTCTAAGGCGACAACACGGAAATTGATCATTTTCGTTTTTTTTCTACTAATTTTTGCTAACCTTTTTTTTGTTACTAATTTTTTTTTCCAAAAAAAGCATGTTTCTTTCATAAGAAATATAAAAAATAGGTTAATCCTTCATCAAATCTCCATTCATGACTAAAAAGCGCGGTTTCTTACGACTTTATGTACATATTACGGTTTTCATTAATGTTAAATTTAAAAAAGGGGCGGTTCGGACTCGCGCACCGAGGGTTCCGTTCAAACAAAATTATCTATCTATACTTATTATAAAAAGAAGTCCCCCGGCCGCGTCTTTCTGTCCTCCTGTCTGTCTGTCTGAACGCGATAAACTCGAAAACTACTGAACGGATTTTTACACGGTTTTCAACAATAGAAAGAGTGATTCTTGAGGAAGGTTTAGGTATATAATTTATTATGCTTTTATTAGCAGAAATACGGCGATAAATGTTGAAGAGGTCGCAAAAAATCTCGCCAACTGGGACCTTTCCTCGCGAACGCCGCCTAAACTAGCAAAGATATAGTTAAGTAATGTACTAGCGAATTCAAAATCTATAAAAATGCTACAAAAAAGTCCGCGACAGCATATCTCTATCTCTTACGGTTGACTTACAATAACCACTTTTATGTTCAAATTTGTAATTAAAAACATTACGTTATTTTCAAAGCTATTTTCTTTAGTTCAGTATTAATCCTTATCGAAATAAATATGTTGGTTAGCTTAAGAATTTAATGTAGATTAAAATTGCCCTTCACACTATATCAATCAGATGAATAGTTTTTGAGATATCGTCGTTAGAAGTAATTATTAAAAATAATTAATGCGCAACGAAGTGGGCACGGGTCGGCTAGTTAAAAATATTTTTATTATATGATTTCACTAAAAATTTATTCTTTTAAAATGTTTGCAATTTTTTCTTTATTTGTGCTACAAGACGTTTCTTCGTACCAAATTTCAAGATTCTGAGTTCACGATAAGTACCCTGTATGTTCGATTCCCTTGCGAGTGTCGAAAATTTGCAGCATAACGGCTGTGTCTTTTGATTGCGTAGGCTTAGAATTTTAATTTTTTCACAGCTCCAAGGGACAGTAGATCTCACTATTTGATACCTCCACACATTCCTGCTAAAAAGTGTCTTGACAGACAGACGGACAACATAGTGATCCTACAAGGGTTTCGTTTTTTCCTCTTGAGGTACGGAACCCTAAAAAGAACAAATAAGCTAAAGAAACGTTTAATTTAGACATCTATACTAATATATAAAGCTGAAGAGTTTGTTTGTTTGGTTGTTTGTTTGTTTGGTTGTTTGTTTGTTTGTTTGTTTGTTTGTTTGTTTGAACGCGGTAATCTCTGGAACTACTGGGTCGATTCGAAAAATTCTTTCAGTGTTAGATAGCCCATTTATCGAGGAAGGCTATAGGCTATGTATCATCACGCTAAGATCAATAGGAGCGGAGTCCACGCCGACGAAGTCGCGCGCAGAAGCTAGTATGTAATAATCGTCATTGAAAATTGTCTTGTATTTAAAAATACACAGGATCTGTTACACTGGTTGCTGACAAGACTACGACTACCTGAGGCGTACAATACTCGTAAATAAAACATCACGGTGTATTGGCCTTTTTCACAATGAAACTGCTCAATTTTACATGTCAGGTGGCGTGGTCCCTCTTGCTGATAGAACATATCAGCATCTTATGTACGAGATATACTTTACCGACAACTGGTGAAACACTATAATGTATTTTTTTTTTTTTGGAGTTTACTCCTTAAGAATCGATTTTCATATAAGGCCCCCGGTATGAAAAAAATATGAGGAGTAAAATCTACTGAACGAATGACCTCGTTACGTTTTTCGTAAGTCTAAAAGCGTAACGACGTTTTCTAATAACGCTAACTTGTCGTAACGTATCATCGATAGATGGCGCTATTTTATTCGTTTATTTACCATTGGATATGGTATTAATCTTTTTCTTAGGCTATAAAACTTTTTTGTGCTTAGACAGTCGATCTGAAAGGGTAAACTCCAGTCGTGCGTCGGAGCTGACACACATTTTTTTTAAAATACCTTGTTTGAAGGTTACAAATGAAACAAGTAAATGAGCAAGTATTGCGATCATATCGTAATAAGTTTATTGTCATTTAGACTTGTTATCTTACTTTACGTTCTTTTTTTGTAAAAAATTACAAAATCTAAATTAGTAAGTATAAAACTATATTTACATTAATAATATGGTATGGTGATGTACATAATCAATTTACGAGTAGTTTAGACTCGGACGCCCGCTGAAATGGCCGAGAAGATATGTTTGTGTCATTCTAACAACAAGTGTATTTCTAGACATTTTTCTGTAGTTCTCAAACAATTAAACATAACTTATTTTAAATAACACTCCTACCTTAATGCAATAGCAACACTTCAACACTCGGCAAACATCACTGCCTTACTGAGGTTGTCGCTTAAGATAAAAAGATGCACTCGAAGAAACAATTTTGCCAGATATTTTTTATATTTTTTAAAATTGTATGATAGTAATCGTATTGAGATAATTAATGTTAAGATAAATGTGTTCGATATAATTCGAAAAAAGATGTATCAGTAAATATATACTATTTTAAAGACTTTTAAAAATAATAATAATGACGCGTAATCCTATTACTTGGAAAGTTACTTAATATGTAAATTTTTATAAATTACTATACAAACAAAATGTCATAGATCTTTACTTTTACTTTTCAGTTTCGGATCCAAAATTTCCTCGGTGCGGTGTCCATGATTTGCTCAACTTACGATAAAGTAAATTTGTTTGCTATGATAAATTCTAGTTTGGACAACAGCTTTGTTACACCAAAACAAGTTAAATCGAATACAACGAAATCAACTTCGTGTAAGCTCCTGCTGGCTGCGATAATGATTATTAAGTAGCTTATTTTACTGTCATTCAACACTTAATCACTATATTAATTTTTACTTGTACCATATGAAGAGCTAGCAACGTCAAAAACTGCATTTGGGGCTTCGATTGTGCTCTCATATCGACTTGGTCGTTATTTGAATTGGCCTCCACAAAATGACTAATTGAAAACGATGCTAGCTCTTGAACTAATAAGAAATACAATGTTTTAAAATTCTTACATGCTATAATGGGGGCATTACACGCTACGATAAATTGTAACAATTTATTGAAAGATTTATCGCTCCAACAAATCGAAAGAGTAGAAGAGCACTGTTCACTCCAACTCCAATCCCAATAAATCCCTACAATCTCCCGTTTACACACAACGATAAATTGTAACAATCTGATCGTTACGATAAATTGCTACAACTTATCGTTGCGTGTAAAGCCCGCTTAAGGTATGCCGAAGTATAGTCCAGCGTGCTGGCGGTTAGAGTGATGACCAGTATCGACGTCAACTGTGTGGTGCACCACCACGTGACGTCATCGTTAAACGACTGCAAGACATCGTCACCACCGACCAGCACGTCGAGCTACCTCTCAAGGCTATCCCAAAACCTAAAGTAGAAGTGAACTCGTTCACTTATAACAGAGAACTCCGTCTGACTTATAATTGTACGAGTTCGGCGTAACGTACATATCGTCACGTGTTTAATGGCAATGATACAGTTCTTATGCAAGATAGTATGTATCGACATACACACACACACTTCAGCCTGTAATATCCCACTGCTGGACATAGGCCTCTTTTCCCATGTAGGAGAAAGATTAAAGCTTAATTCTTGCGTGTATCGACATAGATATGTTCAATGAGCTCGTAAGCACCGTTATAATTTACAATGTATGGACGGTTTATGCAGAACCAACTTATCTTTTTAATATATTAAATTTGTTAATGAATTAACGTTGTCTGTACGTAATTTCGTTGGGCAACCAATCAGATATATGTCGATATAATGTATTATCTTGCATATGTACTGGATCATTTTTATTAAACGCATGAGGGTATATATCCGCCGGATCTTAGACCACAAAGTGTCCAACGCTAACCCTAAGGTAAATATTCTAGTTGAGATCGATGTCGCGGGGCGGCGGGTGCGCTAGGGGAGCGCGGTGGAGCTGGAGGAGGCCGAGGCCGAGGTGTCGAGGTCGGCGAAGGAGTCCGGCAGCCGGCGGCCCAGCGTGTCCGGCACCAGCCGCGTTAACGCCGCGCTCACCAGCGGCAGGGCGCCCAGCAGCGTCGTCGGGACCCACGCGCCGTACACGGCCTGAAGATACACACTCATGCCTTAGTTAACACGTCGCTATACGGGGACGCTTTGAGTATTCTTATGTTGAAAACCGTTATGATAACTTAAGTTTGAACTGGTGGAGGAGCTCAAATCATGAGCTGCGATCATGAGTTTGTTGATAGGTTCTTCTTCTTAATATTATAAACGCGGAAGTTTGTATGTATGGGTGTTTGTTCCTCTTTCACGCAAAAACTATTGGACCGATTTAAATGCAACTCGGTACGTAGATAGCTGCAGATCTAGAATAATACATAGGCTACTTTTTATCCTCACATTCCCATGGGATCGGAAATTACGCGGGCGAAACTGCGTGGCGCAGCTTGTTAATATATGATTTAATATGTTTATATCATTTCCAAAATAAAGCCTGTGTACAAATACTGGTATGTGTATAAGAAAAAGAGGAGACTGCAACATCCCATGGCTGGGCATAAGCTTATTTCTGCACGTAGGAGAAGGATCGGAGATTAATCCAGCACACTGCTCCACTAAGCTGTGGGTTGGTGGATATTACTTCTAACTACTTTCCAATCTTTGTGAACATAATGGAGACGTCCGTTTTAATTTAAATTTTTTTAAAAATAATTTTGAAACAATCAGCAACAAACTTATCATTTAAAAAGACCTAGACCCTTTCCGGGTACATAACTTTCATGACATAATGTTTGCCGTCACGGGTATACATATGATCGTACCAGCAGCGGCGTCTGCGGCGCCAGGATGGCCCCCACTCGTCCGCACGTGGAGCACGCCGCCAGCAGGCGCTGGCGCGCGCGCGTGGGGAACAGCTCCGCCGTGTAGATGTAGAGCGCGTTCAGAGCCATCGTCGCGCCCATCTTGCCCGCCAGGAACAGAGCCGTGCCTATGGCGCTGTCTTCTGTAATACATATAACATACCAGCAGCGGCGTCTGCGGCGCCAGGATGGCCCCCACTCGTCCGCACGTGGAGCACGCCGCCAGCAGGCGCTGGCGCGCGCGCGTGGGGAACAGCTCCGCCGTGTAGATGTAGAGCGCGTTCAGAGCCATCGTCGCGCCCATCTTGCCCGCCAGGAACAGAGCCGTGCCTATGGCGCTGTCTTCTGTAATACATATAACATACCAGCAGCGGCGTCTGCGGCGCCAGGATGGCCCCCACTCGTCCGCACGTGGAGCACGCCGCCAGCAGGCGCTGGCGCGCGCGCGTGGGGAACAGCTCCGCCGTGTAGATGTAGAGCGCGTTCAGAGCCATCGTCGCGCCCATCTTGCCCGCCAGGAACAGAGCCGTGCCTATGGCGCTGTCTTCTGTAATACATATAACATACCAGCAGCGGCGTCTGCGGCGCCAGGATGGCCCCCACTCGTCCGCACGTGGAGCACGCCGCCAGCAGGCGCTGGCGCGCGCGCGTGGGGAACAGCTCCGCCGTGTAGATGTAGAGCGCGTTCAGAGCCATCGTCGCGCCCATCTTGCCCGCCAGGAACAGAGCCGTGCCTATGGCGCTGTCTTCTGTAATACATATAACATACCAGCAGCGGCGTCTGCGGCGCCAGGATGGCCCCCACTCGTCCGCACGTGGAGCACGCCGCCAGCAGGCGCTGGCGCGCGCGCGTGGGGAACAGCTCCGCCGTGTAGATGTAGAGCGCGTTCAGAGCCATCGTCGCGCCCATCTTGCCCGCCAGGAACAGAGCCGTGCCTATGGCGCTGTCTTCTGTAATACATATAACATACCAGCAGCGGCGTCTGCGGCGCCAGGATGGCCCCCACTCGTCCGCACGTGGAGCACGCCGCCAGCAGGCACTGGCGCGCGCGCGTGGGGAACAGCTCCGCCGTGTAGATGTAGAGCGCGTTCAGAGCCATCGTCGCGCCCATCTTGCCCGCCAGGAACAGAGCCGTGCCTATGGCGCTGTCTTCTGTAATACATATAACATACCAGCAGCGGCGTCTGCGGCGCCAGGATGGCCCCCACTCGTCCGCACGTGGAGCACGCCGCCAGCAGGCGCTGGCGCGCGCGCGTGGGGAACAGCTCCGCCGTGTAGATGTAGAGCGCGTTCAGAGCCATCGTCGCGCCCATCTTGCCCGCCAGGAACAGAGCCGTGCCTATGGCGCTGTCTTCTGTAACACAGGTGCAAGTTTTCCTTCTTTATCTAAATCCTTAGTGTTGTTGTTAATATATTATTAATATTATTATATTTCTTGTTAATAATGTGTAAAAAGACTTTCAGCGTTTCATATCTATACAAATAAATAAAATTGGAGTGTCTGTTTTTTATATTAAAATAACCGCTTTTTACTAAATGCATAATTATGGATGTATACACGGTACATATACAAAAACAATTTTTTACAATTTTTGTTAGTCTGTCTGTCTATCTGTTTGTTCGGGCTAATCTCTAAAACGGCTAGAACGATTTTGACGGGACTTTCACTGGCAGATAGCTGATGTTATAAAGTGTAACTTAGGCTATTTTTATTTTAGATTTTTTTTTTATAACTGCGAACTGACAATAATTTTTTGTTAAATTCCACGCGGACGAAGTCACGGGCACAGCAGCTACTCATAAATATAAACTACTATTTAAGTGCAGATTGTTAAGAATTACCAAGACCGAAGTGACAAATTGATAAGAAGACGTCGTGCGTGTTACGGTCTTTATTGAACACTAAATTCATAATATAAATAAAACCTCTGTGTGGTTTTATGAAACCACGGTAAAAGTGACACTTTTTTACAAGGAACGCCATCTCTTAGAAATGATAGACTACTTTCTTGTTAAAGGTTGAGCGACATCTATATTTAATTTATGGAACTGCTACAAGATTAACAACTACGTAGGTAGGTACCGGGTGTATTTAGAACGCTTGAAAAGATTTAAACCTAATAATATACTATTTATATACTATATAATACATAATATGACCATTAATCTCAGAAACGTTTTTAAGGACATTTTAGGACTTATGTATTTTGCGAACTCTCGTTGACCGCGAGACGGTGTGAGTGTGTGCGCGAGTACGTTGACCTCGAGCCGGTCAGCTGATGGCGCGCATGAACTTGTGGTATACATTGCCGATTTTTTTCAAAACACGATTATTTTAAAGCATTATCTTCAAATTTCTGTTTCATTATTTTTCCCAAACCGGATTATACCAAAAAATGTTCTGAAAATAGGCAAGTTAAAAATCTTTTCGCGTTTTTTTCACTTGTATCATGTCAGGTCATGCCAACACTATCATACTTCTTCGTTTTTTTCAAGCGTTCCAAATGCACCCGGTATATGGTGCAATTTTGAATATCTGAAAGTCTCAATAATTGTGTTGGTCGCTCACGGTTAGGCAGGCAGGGTATGGCGATGAGCGCGACGGCGGTGAGCAGGAAGGCGGATGTGAGCAGCGGTCGACGGCCGGCGCGGTCCAGCAGCAGCGTGTTCAGCACCAGCGCCGGCAGCTCGGCCGCGGCCAGCAGCGCGTAGTTGGCGTGCGCCGAGCCCGCCAGCGCGTGCGCGCGCACCGCCAGCCCGTAGAACACGAACACCGCGCACGCCCACCACAGGAAGCACACGAGCAGCCGCCGCCGCAGCGCACTGTATCTGTGTGCAATCATGGTCATTCAGTAATCAGTAATCAGTTCTGCCTATTGCAGTCCACTGCTGGACATATCACATAGGCCTCCCCAACTTCGCGTCAGACATCCCGGTTTTCCGCAATCCTCATCCAGCCTACACCGGCAATCTTACGAAGATCGTCGGTCCAACGGGCCGGAGGACGTCCCACACTGCGTTTGCCAAGACGCGGTCTCCACTCCAGGACACGTCTGCTCCAACGGCCATCGGTCCTGCGACACAGATGACCAGCCCACATGGTCATTAATTTCCGGTAAAAGAAGGTTTCGTAAAACTGATATCTTAATTCTTGACTGATTCAATTATTTAAGGGGAGAGCGACGTCAGGGACAGTAGCAAAGTACTCTCGTAGGGGGTACTTTTGTATTGTAGGGAGTCAAGAACCGTACGTGGGAAGAGAATGATAAAGCAGACGTAACCCGTACATCTCCCGTGTCTCGCTCCGTATACCTAGAGGTCGGTAGGAGCATGGGTTGGTGGTGGGATTGATTCAATTATTTATTGAAACTGATTTCAATTATTATCATAAAAGAAAAACAATTATAAATACGTTATTTGTGAGAAATGCGATTTTTACTATTGAGTCCGTATCATCCCACTGCTGAGCCATAGGCCTCTTTCTCCATGCAGGAGAAGAGAGATGGGTAACGATTATTATCAGATTCTTGTGATAACAATCGAGATGACAGCTTAACGTGCTCTTCGAGGCACGGTGGGGAAATCCACAAGGACAGATAACCAGTCCGGAAATAAATATTTGCATAAACACAAATATCCATTCCACTCCACACATAAGTAAAAAAGTGAACAGTTTAAGTGACGAAGTAATATAAACAATTAATTAACAAAAAAATTATTGTTAAAAACTGTGAGCTTACTTAATAAATGCCCTGAACAAGCTTTCTTCTTCGACCATCGTCTCAACTTTGTCAGTGATCTGATCCTTTGCGAGCATCTTGTCATAAGAATCATCAGAAATAGTGACTCCATTAGCTTTCGCAGCTTGTTTTATGACTCGAACAGCTTCTTTGACCTTTCCGCCGGCGACAAGCCACCTGATACTCTCCGGAAGAACCCAGGGGTAGAGCAGCAGTAAGAACGATGGAGGGTATGCAAAGCGAGCCCAGGTGCGCCAGTAGCCCGTCAAGTAGTCCAACAGGGACAGCGAGGCCGCTCCGGCAGACAGTGGAACGCCAAGAATTAAACTAGCGAATATTCTTTGTTCCACACCCAGCCACTCGATCACTGAAATAAACGTTATACTTGATAAACTTTAGAAAAATATAAATGCTCTGAAAATTTACTAGATGATAAGTAAGTTTTCAATCCCATTGGCATACATTCCAAAATATTTATATGAGATCAACATAAGACAGTCGCTGTAATTGATTTTATTTAGTATTTGGAATTTTAAAAGAAAATTAGTTTAGTCGTATATGTGTTAAAAAAATATCCAACTGTTAACTTACTTAGCACAAAGGCTGCAGGGTAGACACTAGCTCCAAACACAGTCTCGAGGAACTCAGCCACCAGGTAGAGTGGGTAGGATCCAGCGAACGACTTGCAAAGTCCCAAGAAACCCGCGCCCGCACCGCTTGTTACTAAAGCCGCTCGGCGTCCCCACCTGTAACAAAATAATTCAAAATAAAACTCACCCTTACCAGTAATTATGCCAGTAGCTAATCGTTTTTGCACCAGAAATGCCTGCATACAATCAACAAGATTTAAGAATAGTAATGACACAAAAGCTTACGCACATGTTCAGTTTACCATTTTCTTTATTTCTTTGTGGTAAACAACTATCGACAACGTAGTGATCTATATCGTAAGCATTCAAGTCCAAAAATATCTGTTCACATTACCATGTCCTAAATAGAATAATTATGCTATCAACCATGACTTTTACTTAAGCGTAATATTATGCACCTCAACAGTCAGTATTATGCATTTGCATGATAATTATATTACCATTAACCTTGTAAGTTTATGTCATATTACTGATTACAAAATATACTCTAAGTAGGTATGGAGGTAATTCTAGAGTTAAGTATATTACTTCTATATAGAAGTGCTTAAGTTGTACGAACCTGTCGGAGACGTATCCCATAATAGGCAGCGACACCAGCATGCCCACGTTGTGCACGGTGCCCACCAGCGTGCGCTTCCACTCTTGGCACGCCAGACCAAACTACAAATTGTAAATGAATATTTATATCATCTTTACCTAAACCACAACTTTTATAGTGTTAGCGTAACCTACATTTTCCATCATATCAATGTTTGAATCTTTCCCCAATTTTTTTGGTCATATTTCTGAATTTTCTGCGTTGTCTTACGTACGTCCTAAATCAATGGAACCGTATTGCGTAACTGTTAAAAAATCAGCGAATACCTTATTCAGACCTGCATCTATCGAATGTATAATTGTTACATCCAGATATAAACTATAGAGTTGATAATCTTGACTAGTGCCAGGTCCAGCATACCAGGTTAGGCAACTCCTGTGAGTCATCGCTGCATAACTTCTACTGCAGCGTTGAGTCACATGCCACGTCAGTGGTATCTAACTGATTAGAATTAGAATTCTATTTAACGCTAATAATACCACCACTATACAACACGCAAATTTAAACTACTTGTAGATTATCTATACTGCAATACATGATGACAAGCCTATATTTGTTATAGCCCTTATAAAATTTATTATTCCGTCAAACTACAATATATCAAACTAATAAACTTAACTTTTACTTTTATTCCTATTATAGTAATTTAATGCCACTCGTTGATTAGCTTGTTATTTTAGAAGTTGACTTTTATGATCATCATTTTAATTTTTAATAGATAAAGAAAAAAGTTTATTTGAAAAACTGAAAGTGAACATAGAATTTGATATGTCAATGGCATGTCAAGTAACACCAACCTCAGACATGATACTGCTATGGCGCTGGTAGACGAAGTCCTCACAGTCCAGCATGGTGGTGTTGTCGAAGGCGGTCTCATTGCAGATGCCGTCGTCTCCGAGCGCGGGTCTGCGGTGGCACTCGGAGTCAGGGGGCAGCGCCCAGGTCGACCAGGATGGTGACCACGCCTCCGCGCTCACCGGGCCCGACAGCGTGCTGTTGTCCTCACATTCTGGGATGTGACATCTGGAAAGGAGACATAGTTGAATCATTCGACTAGCCCGTTGGCACAGTTCGTAGTGACCCTGCTTTCTGCTCCGGGGGTTGTGGGTTCGATTCCCACCCCGAGTCTGGGTGTAATATACATATTTATTGATATATTTATATATGTATTATTTATAAGTATGTTTATCGAAAAAATATATATATACCTAGCTATACCAGTCGGCTGTTACTTATAAGTTTATAACACAAGCATTAAGTTGCTTACTTTAGGAACAGACGACCGTGTGTGTAATGTGTAGATATTTATTTATTTTTACCCGACTGCCAAGGAAGGGTTATGTATTTCGCGCGTATCTTGTATGTATGTATGTATGTATGTATGTAATATTCTTAATTACCTCATTTCTCTAGAACCGCTGAACGGATTTGTATAATTGAGATATCGTTAGATTTGTCTTAGCAGCCCAAGTGTTCTTAGATAGGTGACATTAAAAAAAAACAAACATGGCGGCTGTGCGAAGCCATTGTAGTTAATGAAGAAATAAATTTTTTTTAGAATACTACAATATACAAGGATTTCAAAAATGTATATTATGGTTATTATTACTGTAATAATAATAAAGAAATACAATAAGAAAGTTTAAAAAATGTTGACTTTGCTCTTTCCGTTTTTACGCAGGCGGGTTTTTTGTTTTCTTTTAATTATATTACTTGTTTTATTTTATATTTGTTACAGCAATTGACTGTAACATTAGATGTCACGGGTTCGACCTCTACAGACCATAGTAACATCGGTACATTAATAACCTCATGTTTTAGCAACTTTTCGACCCCCTACTCCTTGGCAATGTGAGGTTTTAGACTACCATACCTAAAAATTAAGCTTTACTTCAAAAAAGAGTGTGCTTTAGACCAGTGTTCCGCAAAGGGTGTACCGCGGCACACTGGTGTGCCGTGGGCGTTTATTGGTGTGCATCGGAAAAATAAAGTTTACGTTTATTCATTAATAATAAATATTGTTTCGGTGATTAATAAATAAATGTTGATTAATATTACTTAAAAATGATTTTTTATTTGTGGTGTACCTCCAAAATATTTTCCTATTCCTAGGTGTAACTTGAACACAAAAAGCAAGAGCAACTAAATAAGTAAAACTTAAGTAAAACTTATTTAGTTGCCCCTACAGTAATAAGCGAAACGTAACTTTCTCTCTCTCTCTTTCTATCTTCACCAACTTATATCCTCGCCCAATCACACTTTTAGTAACGCTCTTGTCACTCATTCACCAGCTTACTCCACAAGTCAAGCGTGCATAAAGAAGTTTAACTTCAATAAATGCAATCCACTGTCAGCGGCACTATTGATGTTGATTTTATATTCAAGTGAAAATAAAGGGAAAGTAGAATCTGTACTGTACTGTAAGTCTAGTACAGGGTTAAAATTCTTCCTCCTGGAATCTCAACAACAAAAGATTTCTTGACGATATTTCTAATGTTTGACGAATACAACAGAAACGTAAAAACTCTTCCAGTTCGATCATCTCAGTTTATACTCGTAGATAGAATACAATCAACACAGCGTTATTGAATAATCTGTATGATCAATATTGGCACATAATATCTCGAACGTCTCTCGTGAAGAGAAAGGCGGATGCATTCAATCTTAAGATCAATAGACATTATATTGAAGTTAATAGATGGGATCACAGATGATGTGAACAGACTATGTAATGCAAATATTTTTTAAAGTGAAACTTCTTTAGGCGCATGAGGATGAAATTTTTACGGATGAAACGGAAACGTTCTTGTCGAACAACAGTTAATGTTGTTTTTGGTACGTAGAGCCACCTAACGTGTACTACAGAAACTAGAAAGGTTGGTACATTAATATCGATAGCATTACATTGCAAACTAACTAGATGGCGCTGGAACCTTCATCTAAAGCTTTAGATTTGTATAAATATAAACGAGACTTAAAAATTAGTTTGCCGAAGAAGTTTCACTTCTGACGTGTACTTTGTACTCGCGCACTTCTTTTTTCAGTCAGTAATTTTACTAACGCCTGGTTGGATTTTGGAACATAGTCATATTGCTGCAGAATAAACTCCAAATCAGCGGTGGCTTCACGTTAACATCATTTATTTTATTAAAGACTTGAAAATGCTTTTAAAGCCTACATGAATGAGGTTTTTTTTTATTTGATTTGATTTTGATAACGTACAAACTTTTTGAAGAATTAAAGCTAGGATCCCATATAACAGAATGTAATAATATCATCACCTAATACCATATTGTATACTAAATCCTATAGATCCTACATTAGCTTGATACAATCAAACACAAGTCAATCCACGCTAATCCTTAACACCATAGATTACATAGATAGTCGTAGATAACTAGATACATGTTTGAAGAGAGATAACACTGACACGTGAATCAAGCGCTATCATGTATTCGATGCCTTGTAATCGAGTTTAGCAATAAACATTAGCATGTGAATCTAGGACTACGACTCCAACGGCCGTTCTTGCGATGACTGGTCACGTGACTGTCATGTGTGACACGTGACGGTGACGCACTCTCCCAGGGATATTTTTAGCGTTTCTATATTTAGCGATCAATTGCCGAGCGGCCATCGCTCTCGTAATCCTGATTCTTGATATAAAAATACTTTTTAACCGCTTTTAACTTCTCATCTGTAGGTCTGTTATTTTTAACGTCGTATTGAAAATTAAGTTTTTGTTTTTAATGTTTAAATATTATATTGCCTTATAAAATGCATTTAAGAATTATTTTATATTTTTTTTATTATGTTGCCCAATCGTATTTATTAGGATGATTAATCGTAGTTCTTAAATAAAAAATGCCTATTTATTTATTTATTTATTAAGGGCATTCGTTCGCAACAACGGGTGCAACGGACATGTGGTCATCAATGAACCCGCCATTCAATGATAATAATATAAATAAGAATTATATAATAAGAAGCATAATTTGCAAGATGAAGTTTGAGTGCGCAGTCGTCAATGTACATACGATTGCCGGGCAACCATACACGTTTTACAAAAGGTCCAATCAAATGTATTTAAAATTTAATATGAATTTAATTGAATAATAATTGTAAAAGTACTCTGATACGAGTATAAAGCGATTCTATCGTATTATTTAGTATGGCTGGTGCGCTGGCGCGGGCGGTTGCGGGTTCGATCCCCGCACATGACAAACATTGGGCACACGGATGTTTGCCGTGGTCTGGGTGTTTGTGCAGTCCTTGTGGGTCTCCCCACCGTGCCTCGGAGAGCACGTTAAGCCGTCGGTCCCGGTTGTTATCGTGTACACCTGATAGCGATCGTTACTCATAGTAGGGAATATATCCGCCAACCCGCATTGGAGTAGAGTGATAGATTAAGCTCCGATCCTTCTCCTAAATGGGGAAATAGACCTATGCCCAGCAGTGGGATATAACAGGCTGAAGCATTTAGTAATGTCGACTATTAACTCTATATAAATATGTATTAATATACACAATATACAATACAATAGTTGTAATCAACGACTTACCGATGTTTTCTCTTAACTTCTAATCCCTGTTATCAATTTATATCCGCGTATTATCACAATAATTCTCACTTTATACCGAACTATTAGGTAAATCATTAAATCAAAATATCATCAAAGGCTTATTATCGCAATCGAGTTGTTCATGTATCTTGTTCAATGATGATTCAATAATTGTGTTTGCTCACAAACGAAAAAAAAAACTGACTTCAATTACATCGTACAATACACTTTATTTGAGATAACTCAAAAAATACTCTTCAGATCTCAATTAAATTTAAATGGTGGCACCATCTTTTGATAACAATTATCGAAATCAGTCCACTCAGTAAAAAGTTATGAGGTAATACATAAACAATACAGTCGAATTGAGAACCTGCTCCTTTTTTAAAGTCGGTTAAAAATGCTTTCGTAGTCTAGTCGCATAAATAAATTTTTGATTGACTAAAATATTTATATTTTAATAAATAAATAAATGTCTTAAAAACACAAGGTCGTCTGTTCCTAAGGTAAGCAACTTCATTCTTGAGCTATAGCTAACAGTCTACTAATATAACTGTTTTTTTTTTTATAAATAGACATAGGAATAATACAAACATACATACATACATATAATCACGCCCCTTTCCCGTAGGGGTAGGCAGAGACAACTTCTTTCCACTTGCTACGATCCTTACATAGGTACTTGTTTCACTTCATCCACTTTCATTATTCCTTTCATACATGCTCTTCGGTTTAGGGTACTCTTGACTTGGCCTTTTTCAAGACGTCTCTGATCTGGCCTCGAAACGTCCTCCTAGGTCTACCCCTTCCAACACTTCCATTCACACTCGCCTTATACACATTTTTCGTCAATCGTTCTTCATTCATTCTCTCGACATGGCCAAACCATCTCAGCATACCTTTCTCAATTTTTGTCACTACATCTTCTTTAAATAATACATACATAAATAAATACAAATTTTACACCCAAACTCGAACGGGAATCGAGCGCACAACTCGTGAAGCAGAAAGCAGGGCTACTACAAACCGCTCCAACGGGCTACACAATTTGAAAACTTATAAATAGGTACTTATAGGCCAGTAAATAAAGCATTTAACATTAAATTTTTTTTAAACAGTAAGTTTTACAAAAAAGTTTACAGGAAATAAAAGATGCGAAATTTTATTCTCTACAAAAAAAGTCTGAATAACTTTTGCCCTAAAGTAGATAGTTTCCGAGATATCGGCCAAAAACTTTTCTTTAAGATTGCGATCGAAGCTCCACCTGGATCTGTCAGCATTTTGTGTTTTTATGGTCAGTAATTGACCCTTACCTAAAAAAAATTAAAATTGGATCGGAAAATTAGTGCGAGGTTGACCAAAAACAACGGCTTTATTTACTGGCGTCTGGCCTATTAGTGTAGCACGAGTGTTTATCTTTACCTATCGATACCAATGTTATAAAACGCGCTAATTTCAGGCACTGCTGGTTCGAATTGAAAGATTATTTTTGTGTTGTATAGCCTATTTACCGAGACATTCTATAGGCTATTTTTTCCCCAATGCACGTGTAACCACGGGCACAGCTAGTAGTATTACAAAATCATATATTTAATGCAAAAATATCACAACAAAACTATAAATCTCACATAATAGTCAACAACATTTAAATAATGAATGATCATGTGTATATAATGCTAATGTGTGACTCACAGTCGAATTAATTAAGTAAACGAGTCACGTCCACGGGAGCCTACGTCGTTCTGTTTTAATACATAATATTTATAGCATATAAAAACTATTATCAAAGTAGGTGCTACAAATATAGACAATGAATTAATTCAAGACATTAGTAAAATACGATATTCGTGTTTTAATGTAAACTCTAGTTCGTGGAATGTCATTTGTGTATTCTCGTACATACAAATTACATAAACTTAAACGTATATGTCGTATTCTATTAATGTTTTGAAGTTTTATTTACGCAACTAAGTACTGTGAGTCACTTAGAATAACAAAAAGGGCGAATGAGTCCCAATAGGTTTCAGTGTGAATTACGCGATAATATAATGTATTTTGATGTTTTAGTTAATTACAAGCTTTTATTTAACTTGCAATGTATGTATGTATGTATGTATGTATGTATGTAAATTTAATGAATGTTTGTTCGGGTGAAATCTTGCAACTCAATTTTGAAGCAGATATCTTCAACCGATTGAGCTGAAATTTTGTATACAGGTTCAATTTAGATGACAATGCATGATTTATATGTATTTATGAATGTATGTATGTTTGTTCGGGTGAAATCTTGCAACTCAATTTTGAAGCAAATATCTTCAAGCAATTGAGCTGAAACTTTGTAGACAGGTTCAATTTGGATGACAATGCATGGTTTGTATGTATGTATGTTTGTTCGGGTGAAATCTTGCAACTCAATTTTGAAGCAAATATCTTCAAGCAATTGAGTTGAAACTTTGTATACGTGTTCAATTTGGATGACAATGCATGGTTTGTATGTATGTATGTTTGTTCAGGTAAAATGTTGCAACTCAATTTTGAAGCAGATATCTTCAACCAATTGAGCTGAAATTTTGTATATAGGTTCAATTTGGATGCCAATGCATGGTTACTTTTGTGACGTCATTCTAAATTCAATATGGCGGCATATCCAAGAGTGTGGACTAGTTATTTTTAGTGCACTTCTACAATATGGGTATCAAATGAAAGGGCTTGCTAAGAAAAATTCTAATAAAGTGACGTAATAACCGACTAAAAAGTCAAAAATAAATTAAAAGTAAAAAACCTTTTTAAAAAACAAGCTTTTATTTGAATGCACTAAAACGAAAAAAATAAATTTTTACTTTAAAACTTTTACTATCTACTTATAAAGTCATTACACATAATCTATATGATATAAAAGCTTGTCGCAAGATTTGCTTGTAAACAAGTAAATTAAATAAATTAATGTGATTGATTTTAACTATTAAAATTTTCAAACTAAAGAAATACGAGTACTATCTCGCGACAAGCTTTTCTATCATATAGATTATGTGTAATGACTTTATAAGTAGATAGTAAAAGTTTTAAAGTAAAAATTTATTTTTTTCGTTTTAGTGCATTCAAATAAAAGCTTGTTTTTTAAAAAGGTTTTTTACTTTTAATTTATTGATATTAAATTAGCTGAAATGCTGCTAAAACTATATTATATTTAAATCAACGGCAAGTTTCGTTTGTAAGTTATGATTAATCTGTATCTATCTTAAACATAATCAATTTATATATTTGCTTCGAATTAAAAGCTTATTTCCTTTAAGATTTCTAGTCTTTAAAGTCGCTATATAAGCAGTAAGTACACAATGTGTGTGCTGTGTGGCTACGGCACTAAAGAATGTAGCCACCTCCTCTCTTCTCGTGGGTGTCGTAAGAGGCGACTAAGGGATAACACAGTTCCACTACCACCTTGGAACTTAAAAAGTCGACGGATGGCGGGATAACCATCCATGCTGGCTTTGACATACACAGGCCAAAGACGGGCAGCAGCGTCTTCGGTGCGACAAAGCCAGCCCTGCGGTCACCAACCCGCATGCCCAGCGTGGTGACTATAGGCAAAACACATGAGTTCGCGTCATAATGTCGGGCGCGAACTTGTGGAGGCCTATGTCCAACAGTGGACTGTGATAGGCTGTAGTGGACACAATGTGTACCTACGTCATGTACTAGGCGCCGTTCGCGTGTTTGTGTAAGTAATGTGCGAACATCAACACGGGCGCGCCGCGTCCTTGCGCCGGGCCCTAAACAGGTAAGATAAAAATATTCCGATAGAGTCGCTATAAATAAATACGCAGACGCTATTACAGCTTACATACCGACGGACTTGTCTAACCGCCGCGACTAGTTCGAGGCACACTTACCTGCTCTCCGAGAAAAGTTCTCACCCTGCTGTCCTACCAAATGGAAGGGACTTGACAAATTAGTACATATGTATGAATGAGTCTTGTTTTTTGGAGTTTACTCCTTAAGAATCGATTTTCATATAAGGCCCCCGGTATGAAAAAAATATGAGGAGTAAAATCTACTGAACAATTAATGACCTCGTTACGTTTTTGTGCGCCATCTATCTGCTACGACGTTTACGACAGTATCGGCTACGACAGTACCGCTACGACGGTACCGGCTACGACGGTTACGACGCGACGGTAGCGACAAGCTTTTCTATCATATAGAATTATAGATTATGTGTAATGACTTTATAAGTAGATAGTAAAAGTTTTAAAGTAAAAATTTATTTTTTTCGTTTTAGCACATTCAAATAAAAGCTTGTTTTTTAAAAAGGTTTTTGACTTTTAATTTATATAAATTAGAAGTTAAAAATTTTAAAAATATGAAAAGTCGCTTTGTCATACCTATAAAAATTCATATTCTTTAAAGTTACTAAAAATATACAATTCCTACAAATTAATTTTCATAGTGGTTTCATGGTGACATGGCTCAAGGGACTTGAATTCACGCTGTGCATGTCCTACTGCTGGCCATGATCACACTTGTGCGTGAATTTCGTGTACGGATCCAATTACATTCTAAATAGTTCTAACGTTGTTTGGTAGAGTACATTTGCTATTTCAGCTAATTAGTTAAACAAATAGATAACCACCCATCAACACCTGTGTTTACTGCTGTGGTTTACTGCTATTTCCTGCGAATCATAACGATGGTCTACAGTCTAAAGTTCGCAACAACAAGTTCAGGATAAGTATTTCCTGTGCTTAGCGCATTCCTTTGCGTTCTTGATTAACAAACGAACTTCTTTGCGTTATAATATTCGTATAAAAGTATAATTAAGCCCATGTTCAGATGACGAGCGGTTAACGCGCGTTTTGATAACGCGCGTTTACAACTATGTACATACATTTTATTCAGGCCGTACACATGCTAACGCTGCGCTAACGCCCGAAAGTTGTCAACGCGCGTTAACGCGCGCTTTGAGATCATTGGATTTCTATACAATACATTTATCATGTACACTATATGTATGTATCTCAACACCCATTCTTACATACACCTCAACCATGTAATTACATACCTAATTCATAAATAAAATACCTAAGTATTTCAATAATTATTACTTACCAAAATACAGTTATGTAGATAACAATCCAATGAATTAACAAACAATAATTCAAAATAATAAGTACTAAGTAGTTTACGAAATCCAATAAAAGTAATCCGAGTTACAGAAGAACGAAGCAGAAATTTTTTATTAAATATGTAAATATAAATATCATATAACATACACACACTGTCGTCTGTTCCTATGGTAAGCAACTTAATGCTTGTGTTACAGGTAACAGCCGACTCCTATAACTATATGTATATATGAATATTTTTTATAAATATACATAGAAATAATACACATAAATATGTATATAAATACAAATATTACACCCAGGCTCGGGCAGGAAACGAACCCGCTACCCGCGGAACAGAAAGCAGGGCCACCACAAACTGCGCCAACGGGCTAATGAAATAAAACAAGCAAAATACAGAAAAATAGCATTCGCGAAGCGGCACACGCACACTAACACCACGGCACTTACACATAGACAAAGCAGTGCGGGGTTGGCGGGTGTGCGGGGCGGCCTACAGTAAAATTCAGTGGAGACAGGAACATTTTATTCAAATACCTATTCTTCAAAAGTCTATTCCGTACCCTTTCCTCTTAACGTTCAGATGAACGCGCGTTTTCGACGCGAATTAATGTATTTTAGGGTTCATCGGTATAAGTACTCAATGTAGTTATGAGTTTTTCTTCTGGTGAAATTCTATATGGCACAGCGCTTTTATCTACTACGACTTCATCGTTTACGAGAGCCAAATTTTGTTTCGACATCGTTTACGAGAGAAAAAATTTGAGTCCGAATTGCCTTAATTTAGGGTACAAAATTATGTACTGACTTTCAGACTTCAGTCAGCCGTCAGTTTCTGCCGTCGGTATAAAATCAACGTTAAAACTGTTTCCAAGTCCATCTTCGACAAATGCAAGAACTCTACTGAACCATGGCGGCTGCGGCAACGCGCGTTCAACGCCTGACCAACGCGTGTCATGTGAACGCCGTAGAAAAAATCGCTCGTCATCTGAACATGGGCTAAGAGTTACATTACATTAATTTAAAATCGCAGACAGAGAAGGGCCGGTTTCACGAGCTGTGGATAACGCGGTTTGGCGGATGACGAGCAGCAACAGATAAATCTTTTTGATGTTTCACAATCGAATTCCACTGTAATTACGAGATATTTCCATTTGTAAAAATAAATCTAAAAACAATCGTTTATTATTTAAGGTGAAACAGGTCCTAATAACCTATTCTACCTCCTGCTGTTAAAGTGTAATCGTAACTTATCTGTAGGATAAATTTTATCCACAACTGGTGTAACAGGCCCTAAGTATATAAAAAATACAGTCCAATTAAATACCTCATAACTTTGAACTACCTTCTGAATTTAAATAAACGCTATAAGATTTATACTTAATATTTAATTCCATACAAAAAATGATCATTTATTATTATCCTTGTTCATATTTCCAATACTTGTACATGTTAAATATATAGTTATGTTAAATTATACACGTAGGAACATTAAATTTACGACAGTCGTCTTTCAGGAAGCGTTCGACGTTGTACTTACGAGTAAGTACATTAAGCGCGGTAAGTTTATGACGCGTAAGACATCCGACCAGCCCTTTCAAAAACACGTTGTTGAAGAAATAAAATAATAGTTTTAAAAAACTAAAAAAAAACACGCTTTTATAAATAAACCAAACTAAAAAGTAGAAAACCTTATTAAATTAGTGTATTATCATCGGTCCTCGATAAGTCTACTAAGTTTAAAAGAAATCTGAACATAATATGAAGTGGGTCAAAATTAAGTTCAAAGGAGTCGTTTACAAACATACAAACATGGAGGTGAAGCTAATAAAGAGCGTGTATAAACTGGCGCTTGTTATCTCAAATGATGTTATCGTTCTTCGGTTTTTATTAAAGTTTCATTTAAGTTATCTGTCTTCACAATCGTAATAGTCGCCTAAGTAATCACGGAGTCACTTTGTTTAATTTTATGGTTTCCGTTCTCTTTTTCCTTAATAAATAATTATGCTACTTAATACTAAATTTTTATTTTAAAAATTTAGTATTCTTATTTTTTTTTAAATTCTTGTTTATTTATTGAGTTTAAGCGGTTCCTAATTTCTTATTTTACCCCCTGCGGTTAAAGCCTCTGCCTAACTTACGATTAGGTATATTATGTTGGATAAACTTTGCCAAAATGTGGTAAAAAAGGCCCTTATACGCGAATCTTTTTCATATTAATATAATGTAGTAATTAAAATTAACCGCACATACATATGTACGATTAATTTTAACGCTACATGACTATTTCTCCTATATAACCATTTATATTCCTTTTAATATGAGTTATTTCTGCGTAGATGCGAAATATTGAGGTAGTCTTCAAATCATACTGTCAAGTGTCACATGAAACAAACACTGTAGATTGTCAGCGAAAATCTGAACCAAAGTTTACTGTTTGAAGCATTAGAGAGATCTTGTTAATCCGTAACAACAACAAGCCCCGAAAGTGACAAGGACGAAAAATAAACAAAGGTATAAACTTGCCGCCTGAAACGACACCATTCGACAAAACACACGTTTAATTTCACGGTCAAATTTCGTGGAATATTCCATCGAAATAAAAACTGCGCAAAACTACCGACCGCGAACAATTAGATATATTGCAACTTTTTGCTGAGCGATCTAATCTCATTTGCTGTGCAATTTAATGGCTAATTTAACATTTTGAGCATTTAACATGAATAATAATTAATTATATACCAAAAAAAACTCCATTTAAATATGCAGTTAATTAGTAATATTAACATTTTCGTTAATCTATCCAACCCGCATAAGAACAGCGTGGTGGATTAAGCTCCGATCCTTCTCCTACATGGAGCGAGAGAGAAAGAGGCCTATGCCCAACAGTGGGATGTTACAGGCTGAATCAAAGTCCGAATTTAAGTCAAATGACTGCCAGTTGGCGCAGTTTGTAGCGTCCTGTTTCTGCTCCAGGGGTTGTGGGTTCGATTCTCACTCCAAGTCTGGGTGTGAGTTACCTACGTGTGTGTGTTAAAGACATTTACTACTGTAATTTATTTCTTCACGCACGCTTGACTTGGGGAGTAAGCTGGTGAATGCGTGAGGAGAGCGATACGAAAAGTGTGATCAGGCGAGACGAACGAAACAAGAAAGAGAGGTGCGAGCTCACATTTTCTTTCTCTCTTTCTCTAATAGCCAATTACGTTTCGTATATCTAAGACACTGTGAAAGCCTATTGTGCAGACTGAAGTTTTACTACGTAGTACTATGTAGGTACTCATCTGTGGTTTTACTTCAGTCGTGTCGTATAAAGTGTAGTATTCTTTGTTTTTACGAAGCGTTGACATTTTAAGACTCGCCGCAGTCAAGGCATGACAACTTTATAAAATTACTTCGATCTCTTGGCGTCGTGTTCAACTTCAAACTTCGATTCGTTTAATAGATTTGTTTTCCTCGCGCACTTATTAATTTACTAGCTGCTGCCCGCGACGTCGTCTGCGTGCGTTCACTGCTCGTTCCCCGTAGGTGATAGCGTGATAATATGTGGCCTATGTTCTGACCCGACTTCTTGATAATATTCGTGCCAAATTTGAAGTAAATCCATGCAGTACTTTTTGAGTTTATCCCGGACATATATTTGAAGAAATAAAGGTTCACTGCTCGTTCCCCGTAGGTGATAGCGTGATAATATATAGCCTATGTTCTGACCCGACTTCTTAACAATATTCGTGCCAAATTTGAAGTTAATCCATGCAGTACTTTTTGAATTTATCCCGGACATACATACAGACAAACAGACAAAAATTCTAAAAACTATATTTTTGGCTTCGGTATTGATGGTAGATCACACCCCACGTATTCTTTTAAAAAAATATTCAATGTACAGTTTTGACTTTTCTACCATTTTATTTATTTATTTATTTATTTATTTATTTATTACAGAAAAAAAATACATTGTTATGTGATAAACAGTGCAAAAAAACAATTTTCAGTTTACCAGTGCACTGTGTTTCTATAGTAATAATATCTATTAAAATACAAATTATATTAGAAAATAATATTAAAATATGCCATTACATTATACAAATAATAAGATATAGGTACATTTTAATCGAATTGGAAAAAAAAAAAAAAAGAAAATGAACATAAATTGGTTAAAATAATAATAATAATCGTAATAATAAAATGATTCATGCGGCCATTTCACTCTCTATCTATATGTTGTTCTAAAAAGAATTTTTTCAGTATGTTTTTATAGTTATTATTTTTTATTTTTTCTTTTAAAGCCGATGGTAAATTATTCATTAACATAGGAATAATATATTCAAGCATACGTTTTCCATAAAAATTACTATGTCTAGGCAGTTTTAATGTGTGATTTGTAATATTTCTTGTTAGTTTATTGTGACTCATTTTTATTTGAATGTTTGAATTAAAATATTGTTCTATTAATAATACATATTTTATTTTAGTATGAATTGGCATTACTTTGCAGTAGTTAAATAATTTTAATGGGTTGTTTTTGTATTTATTTCTTATGTATATGGGTACAATTGTTTTTAATATTCTTAATTGGAGCTGATAGATTCTATCGAGATATGATTTAAATGTAAGACCGTAGGTGCTTAATCCATAAGATATAATAGATTCACCCAAAGATTTATAAAACATTAATAGTATTGAGAATGGAATTTTGGGTCTAATTATTGTTAATTTTGCTAAAAGGGCACGTAGTTTATCGCAAACATTGTTTATATGTTTTTTATTATATGTATAGATGCGAGCCGCATTTTTTAAGTATATTAATATTCTACACGTGATGTAAATTATACTATTGCGTCATTTATAAAAGTAAAAAAATAGTATTTTTAATTTAATTTTAACTTTTTATGTGAAACAAACATTAGTAAAAATAAGATAACATTTAATTTTAAAACGCAATGTGTTTTTTTTTTAAATGTAGAATTAAAAAGTCATCACTTGTTCTTATTCATACATATATATGTAATATGTAATTAGGGTTACATAAAAAGCGACTCTTTTTGTTTAAATCGTTTTAAAAAGTGTAAGACAACGCCAAAATGCACATACAAATTACGAGAAACCAATTTATTTGTGTGAGTGTCTGCTTTCTCTAAACACAATTACGTAACTTACTAGACATATTACTAGACACTATTCTACTCATAATATGGAGCAGCCCGACTGGTATAGTACGTCGATCTTACAGAGGATCTATGACTAAATATTACTGCTGTCAAGCAGTGTTGTGTTCCTGTGGGACCTGTCAGACCTGTGGTGAGTAAGTTGACCAGAGCTCCTGGGAGGTATTAGGGGTAGGGTCGGCAACTTGTTGCGAAGCCGGTTTTATTTTCGTTTGCGAACAAAAACATATATAATACTGAAGTTTCAATATTTTTATATAATTTAATACGACTTATGGCCTTCACTGGAAACAGGGCTGGTTAAAATAAATTTTTCTAGCAGTAAACTTGCATTTTAAAAGGAAAGATTTTTAAACGAGGTTCCCTTTACACAGGTCGAAATAAATTTTCAAAACCTGGAGTGGAGGCTGACTGCGGAAGCACTTCAAGCTTACAGAAGATCACAGCCAAATAACACTGGTCTCGCGTAGAGTTGTTGTCCTACGGTGTGTAGGTAGGGTTGCCAGATGGGAAGACTAAAATCTCTGGACAAATTTTCAAAAAGTCGGGATTTTGGGATTATGGTCGGGACCAACGGTACAAATAAATATTACGAAATATAAAAAATCTTTTTTTATTATAAAATTTTTTCCCGCTCTGCCGATCGCAGCGCAGAGACTCGCCAAGCGTGTTCCATTCCGCGTAGAGTAGCTTCGCACGCTTTTAGAACATTTTTATAGGCGTCATTCCGGATGCAATAAGCTATCACACATAATTTTAAGAGCAGTATCTTTATTTTCGACCATTTTCAACTTATCGACTAGACTAAGTGGTGAATGAAATGATTTTCACTTTTTACGGAATTTTAGATTATTATTATCGCGATAGTTTGAGATTTTTGATTTGTTGTTATTTGTCGGGACATTTAGTATTTTATCGGGACTCTGGACATCATACGAAATGTCGGGACAATCCCGACGAATCCCGACCATCTGGCAACCCTATGTGTAGGGTAGACACAGTTTCTACCGAAGCTTGCGACGCTTCTGTTACACGCTATACATAATTACATATATATTTATTACTAGCTGTGCCCCGCGGTTTCACACGCGTTAATTTGAAGAAAAAAGTAGCCTATAGCCTTCCTCGATAAATGGGCTATCTAACACGGAAAGAATTTTTCAAATCGGACCAGTAGTTCTTGTGATTCAAACAAACAAACTCTTCAGCTTTATAATATTAATATAGATGTAACACCAGACAAACCGAAACCTAGTGTACTGTATGTAGCAGTGCGCAGTAGGCACGCAAAAAAGTGTTCCTACCACAATTTCACAACGATATAATTATCATAACTGTATATAAATATTTATTTTTAAATTTTGCGGTCCAAATAAGCACAAACAAACGACAAAACAAACGTTTATATGATAAAGTAATTCTCACGGATCGCGCGGCTGTCAGTTTACACTTTATATTTAAACGAGTTTGTTTTTACATATTAAGTTTTTTCTTTTTATTCTACATTTACTGTTGACATACATTTTTTGTTCAATAACTTTATTTTTTTTTTATACACTTTTTCATGAACGTGTTTTTTAACTGTAAATAATACGAATCAAAGTTTTTGCGCTTGCAAATGAGTCATGTATAACTGTTTATTTGTGTCTGGGTAATCTGGGTTCTGGTCATCCGATATCTGCAGCTCGGCGTGGCGGAAGTGTAAGCGGTGAGCGGCTTAGTTTATAAGTCACTTAATAATAAATACCTACATATATATTATATAGTATTTTGCTATAATATTATTAAGAAGAGCGGATCATTTTTAACATACTTAAAAAAAGGAGGAGGTTCTCAATTCGACTGTATTTTTTTAATCTGTGTTACCTCATAACCTATTACTGATTTGACTGATTTTGATAATTCTTTTTTTAGGGTTCCGTACCAAAAGGCTAAAAATGGGACCCTATTACTAAGACTTCGCTGTCTGTCCGTCCGTCCGTCCGTCTGTCACCAGGCTGTATCTCAAGAATCGCAACAGCTAGACAGTTGAAATTTTCACAAATTATCTATTACTGTTGCCGCTATAACAACAAAAACTAAAAACAAAATACAATAAATATGGCAACAGGTTAGGCACTTGAAATATTCACAAAATACTCAGTTGTATTTTTACTTTAATGCCTAGACCTATTCATATTATACATATACAGGGTGTGTCGTAAATCGTGGATAATCCGTTAACTGGGGGTAGCCCTGATGTCGACCTCCAAGAAAATGTACTTTTTATTTCAGGGTTGCCAACACTGTGAAAATTGTGAATACTTTTGTGTTTTTTCAAAAAATTCCTACCACGACTAGTAATTTGGTCATAATTTTTACAAATTAAGGTATTTTAATGTAATTTTTATTTTATTTTACTCGGGAATACTTGTACTATCTAACGAAATTACTATTTCAGGCATAATTTATCCTAAACTTATGAAAATTAGCGTTAGAAGTTTTTTTTTATTTTTATTCGTTACTTTTTGTCAAGATTTAACCATTGATTGTGAAAAAAAAATGTATTGCACTAGAATTGCCCAGTATTTAAAAAACATGCTTAGTTTGTGTAGTTTCTAAAAAGGTATAACAATTAGTGATTGACAAGAAAAATTATTTTGTAGGAGCGAAAGAACTTATCACGGTAGGTAAGTTCGTTTTGTATCATTAGCATTTGTGACACTTAAATGTTAGGATAAAGAAAAAAAACAAAGATTTTTATAGTAGAAATGCATTTATTACATCAAAGTAAATGTTCAAAATGTCCTCCATTGGCAGCAATGCAGGTTCGACATCGCCTTGTAAAAGATCTCTTGATACGGCGTGCATAGCCTGATACTTCAATTTCACGAGTGGCTAATTGCACACATGTGCGCAATTCTTCGATTGTCGACACTGCTTTAGTATAAACATTTTCTTTAATGCATCCCCCAATAAAAAAAGTCCAGGGGGTTCAGGTCAGGCGATCGTGGTGGCCATAAAATTAGACCCAAGCGCCCAATCCTAGGTTGATTGGGCTCTGGGTATGTGTCGTTTAAATATTCCCGCACCCGAACAGCAAAATGCGCGGGACAGCCGTCATTTTGCAGCCTCATTCCTTCTCTTGTCTCCAGTGATAAATTTTGCAGCAGTTTGGTGAGAAAATAATAGGCCCATATGAGTTGCCAGCAACATTAAATGCTGTAATCTATTTAAATTTTTTACAAAATAATTTACCTGAGCTGCTGCAAAATTTATCACTGGAGACAAGATAAGGAATAAGGCTGCAAAATGACGAGTGTCCCGCGCATTTTGCTGTTCGGGTGCGGGAATATTTAAACGGCACATACCCAGAGCCCAATCAAACTAGGATTGGGCGCTTGGGTCTAATTTTATGGCCACCACGATCGCCTGACCTGAACCCCCTGGACTTTTTTTATTGGGGGATGCATTAAAGAAAAAGTTTATACTAAAGCAGTGTCGACAATCGAAGATTTGCGCACATGTGTGCAATTAGCCACTCGTGAAATTGAAGTATCAGGCTATGCACGCCGTATCAAGAGATCTTTTATAAGGCGATGCCGAACCCGCACTGCTGCCAATGGAGGACATTTTGAACATTTACTTTGATGTAATAAATGCATTTCTACTATAAAAATCTTTGTTTTTTTTCTTTATCCTAACATTTAAGTGTCACAAATGCTAATGATACAAAGCGAACTTACCTACCGTGATAAGTTCTTTCGCTCCTACAAAATAATTTTGCTTGTCAATCACTAATTGTTATACCTTTTTAGAAACTACACAAACTAAGCATGTTTTTTAAATACTGGGCAATTCTAGTGCCATACATTTTTTTTTCACAATCAATGGTTAAATCTTGACAAAAAGTAACGAATAAAAATAAAAAAAACTTCTAACGCTAATTTTCATAAGTTTAGGATAAATTAAGCCTGAAATAGTAATTTCGTTAGATAGTACAAGTATTCCCGAGTAAAATAAAATAAAAATTACATTAAAATACTTTAATTTGTAAAAATTATGACCAAATTACTAGTCGCGGTAGGAATTTTTTGAAAAAACACAAAAGTATTCACAATTTTCACAGTGTTGGCAACCCTGAAATAAAAAGTACATTTTCTTGGAGGTCGACATCAGGGCTACTCCCAGTTAACGGATTATCCACGATTTACGACACACCCTGTATATTTTCAAAGCGGTATTTTAGATCGTCACACCTGTACCAGAGGTCGTGCTCTGCTTAGAAAACGTACAAATTGATATTATATAGGTTGAGGGCTATTCTGTAGATCGATAAACAGTTTGATGTTATGTAACATATTGTCTTAGGTGTGACTTTGAAACAAAACCCTAACGTAATAACTACGTCGCTGCTACGAACCGCCTCCATTGAGATGATACTCGTACTGTAGATTGTAGAAGATCTTCGAAACACAATTAACTATACTAATATTATAAAACTAAAACGTTTGTTTGTTTAAACGTGCTTATCTAAGGAATTACTGGTTCGAATTGAAAAATTATTTTTGCGTTGGATAGTCCATTTACCGAGGGAGGCTATTAGGCTATTTTTTTCTAAAATTAACGCGTATGAAACCGCGAGGCACAGCTAGTTATTTTATAAGCTGACAAACTACACGTCTACAGGATACTAAATTCTATCAGTATTATGTACGAACCTAGAAATTTGTCTAATAGAAATATATAAATTGAATATAAAACTGCCGATTTGTTATAAAAAGGTAAATAAATACCGAAAATAACTTTTTATGATATTTTTTTGTTATTTTTATTATTTATTTAAACGTATGTATTAGGTTTCATGTAAGCTAATAAAAAAGCAATAAAATTACAACCAGTCGCTCGATCAGTCGACCGACCGGTCCGGCCGTGTTTATTTCCGTCGACGCGTACACTCGTGTACATGTCGTGTACTGTCGTGCGTACAACTCGCACGCGCACACCGGCTAGTCAAGTAGTCAGAGTCACTAGTCAGTAGTCAGTAGTCACGTGAGAGAGAGGCTCCGCGCCCACCGGTCGGGCGACTTTACTACCGTTACGATCAGCTTATCACACGCGTATTTATTTAGAAGATAAAGTGTCGAATAGTTTTTATCAGTGATGTAACGGATAGCAGTTTGGCCGGATACCGGATAGCCGGATATCCGGCCAACCACGTGGCCGGATAGCCGGATATCCGGCCGCCGGATATCCGGCGGAACTTAGCCGTTTGGTGAAATTTAACAAAGTTTGCCAAAATCTATCTTTCAGCACCTTGCAGCAGTGTGTACAGCGAAAGACTTTTTTCTGAAGCTGGCCTTATTTATGAAGAGAAGCGAAACCGCTTGCTACCTCTCAATGCAGCGAAATTAGTATTTATTCACCATAATTTGCCCATAGCGCAGTATGAGTACTAATTAATTCATTTTCTTTCTATTATAGTCTAGTCAAGTTACGGCTGAAAATGGGTTAAAAAAACATTAAATACCACAGTTTGGGGATTATGGTGAATCGATAGGGGAGTGTATTATGAGCTGAAATTCCCATTTGAGGGGTTCTCCGAAGGTCAGCTCAATGTCGGTTCGATGAAAACGCGTTTAATTCGATATCTCGAGAACGGTTAGTGTTGAGCAAAAAATTGTAAATACCTTTTCTCTTTTCAATTAAATTTACTAACTCTTTTATCTGAAACTTTTTTTGTATCATCAATACTTTTTAAATTATTACTTCCGAAAGGCAAAAATTTTACTTTTTTTTCTCTCTATTTTTCATATTTCGCAATTTTCTCCCCAACCGTTCATTTTTATGAAATTTTACCCATTATCAAAGTTACAGATCCTTTAATTATGAACCACTTTTTCTTAAAAAAAAAATTTTCTAACACCAATATCTTCGGAGTTATACCTTACTTTACCAAGCGAGACCCGCGCCAATGTCGCAATATTATCGACATCAGTGAGTATTCAGTACTTGAAAGAAATATCAAAGTACTCCATGATCATTTATTAGCCAACTTACCTGTATAAAAATGTAAATCGATCAAATTAATTAAAATTATACTTCATTTAAATATTAAATATTGTAATTATTCAAATATCATTTAAATATTGTACTTCTTCAATTTGGGTATTTTTTATTCTATTCAATGGGATAATAATGTGAATAAGGATTAGAAAAAGAAGTAAATTAATAATGAAAACTGTTTCACACATTTATTCATGGAAAATATATCAAACAATTCGTAAAATTAAGCAGAAAAATGGCGACATACGATTTGTTAAAGAAAAAAAATTATGGTCTAATTATATTATTGTTGAATAATTATTTGTTAATACAATTTATTAAAAACTTTTAGGCAATATTATTATTGATAATTGTTTTTTATGGCATGCCAAATGTTGCTGAATTTATCCACATTTTTATTGTATAATTCTGCAAAATATTTTTATAATGATAGAAAAATAATTAATTCTAGCTTAATAGCGATCGTTACTCATAGGGAATATATCCGCCAACCCGCATTGGAGTAGCGTGGTAAATTAAGCTCTGATCCTTCTCCTATATAGGGGAAGAGGCCTATGCCCAACAGTGGGATATTACAGTCTGAAAAAAAAAACTGAATTACTATCCGGTATCCGGCCGGATACTGAATTACTATCCGGTATCCGGCCGGATAGTGAAAACAAGGCCGGATAGGCCGGATACCGGATAGTTGCCGGATATCCGTTTCATCTCTAGTTTTTATTAAAACATAAAGACCGGTCAATAAAAAGCGAAATATTTCGCTCGATGTTAATTTTATATCAGACGAGAAAAAGCTTTTTTTATTATTATTTCAATAAAAACCTGGTAGGTATACTTGTTGAGCTATAAAAATGTGGACACGTGGACACGTGTACTTGTCGTGGAGGCAGATATTATTACAACACTTATTAAAAAAAGCTAAAAATCTCACGCGGATGTCGTCGTAAGCGTAACTAGTTTTATTTGTAAAATTCCCAGATTTTCTTGTGACACAAAAAATTGTCGAATTCTAATAACTACGCGCTTTAATGTAAACTTTGAAATTATTTATAAAGGACACGTTTACTTTGCATACTTGCAGTTTTATGATTTCTTGTCGTGTATATGTACTGTTTTTATTACTATTTCGTCTACACGGATATTGCCCTGTAATGTTACTATGTACCTATAAACAAACAGCGGTGCCGGTAACCCACACGTCTCGTCCGCGCGTCACCAGTAACTCAGAGGTCGGCGATCATCTGCCGCGCGATAGCAACGCGATAGCGATGCGGTAGAGACGCACACGCGCTTGATAGATTTAGAGAGATTAATAGATAAATTATTAAGAAAAAGAGAAAGTTTTGTAAAGCTACCACTACCTTCGGTTACTTTAATATTAAAAAAGAACTATGTTTGTAACAATTATTACTTCATATATTGAAAAACTTCAATTTAACATTTATCATTTTAATATTAAAAGAACTATATCTATATATGATAATTATTACTTATTAGAAGAACTGCATTTATAATAATCAAATAGCTTCAAACTACCCTCCATTGCTTTAATATCAAAAGAAGCACATTTGTGATAGTCATTACTTTATATATTATGATATGTAGGTAGTTAAGAATAAGGTAAATAAGACAAGGAAATGGTAACCATTAAATTATATTATCATCATCATGAGTCTACTACCAGTTCGGAAAGAAGAAGCCTCTGACCTGAGAAGAACTGGCGGAAGAAACTCAGCGGGACTAATATCATTTTTTCTTATCGTAATGTTTTTATGTCACAATTATCATCATTATTACAAAGTTACAAAGTCACAACATAGTTATAATTTGGATAACTTGAATTCCAATATTACATTACATTATAAAGATTATAGAAATGTTTATACATGAAGAAATATATAACATAGGTTACAAGGGAAAATATCAGCAGAACAACTAATTAATTTATTAAAATACTTTAGAGTACTTAGCTTTGTCCTGGTCGGCTGCTCGGCAGAGAAAGAGGCCCTAGCCCATGGACATGCGATATTTATAACCTAGTATGAGCCGTAATGTCAAATCATTATATTTTACTGTTTTAAAGATAATAAATCAAGTGAAGTGTTGCCACTAGAAAAACTAAGCATATTAAATTAAACATTATAAAAATAATTAAAAATAATTTTATACAAAGAAAATATGTAGTAAAATTAATAATTATCTATCACGGCCATACTGACAATACTTCGTCCACGAAGTACTACATTACTCTACGATTGTTATTTACAATCAGTTTTTAGAGTAACTAGTCTGTACCTACTACATATACAAACAATATTTTGACAATTGACATTTACTACAAAACATATTCTTGTTGCATTAACTTTATATTTACCTATACATTAATACACATACAAACAATACTCTGATAATTGATATTATATTTAATACATTGTGCATCATTGTGCATCATCTTGTTGCATTAACAAACATTACTCTGATAATTGATATTATATTTACTACAAAACATATTCTTGTTGCATTAACAAACAATACTCTGATAATTGATATTATATTTACTACAAAACATATTATTCTTGTTGCATTAACATTATATATATATACATAGGCATGTCAGTCCCATTCAACCGCTGTCGTTGAGATAGACTGACACCAAATAAGTACTACTACAGCGAACACTTGCCAACTACATAGACATACCAAACACATTCACCTGCTGCCTGTGAGATAATTGGTACCAAATAGAAGGCCGACCAGCAGAGGTGTCAATAATTATGTAGTACTACTACCACGAGCACTTGCCAACTACATAGACATACCAATCACATTCACCTGCTGCCTGTGAGATAATTGGTACCAAATAGAGGGCCGACCAGCAGAGGTGTCAATAACTATGAAGTTCTACTTTTGCGAGCACTTGCCAACTACATAGACATACCAATCACATTCACCTGCTGCCTGTGAGATAATTGGTACCAAATAGAGGGCCGACCAGCAGAGGTGCCAATAACTATGTACCTATGCCTGTACCCTAGACATGCTGATTCCATTCACCCTCTGTCGATGAAAATAATCAGCACCAAGATACGGCTACAACTTAAAAAAATTTTCATGTTTATAATATTTAATAGTATAATCTTAATAATCAACTTAATAAATTTGCTTATTACTTAATATCATATTCATAAGTTTAATTACAACACTTTTTTTAATGAATCTAATAAGTTTACATATCACTTGACACAACTTTTACAAATTTAATTACTGCACATTTTACTTTTATCATTACAATTTATGTACTATACTATATTTGACATAGTATTTCCAATAATAATATTTCCATCTACCCATTCTCCGGGCCAAAATCGCAATTTTTTTTTTTTTTTGCAACATTATATTTCTGATATTATTTGTACCGTTCAGAGCATAGCGGTCACTGGGAAGAATCGAACAAATTTCATAGGGACCTTTAAATTTCGATTTTAATTTGTCATTACGTCCATGACCCTGATTAACATAAACTAAATCACCTACATTATAAGCATTTCTTCTAACCAAACCAAAACGTTCATTAAATTTATCCTCGATTTATTGTAATGTATGCTTAGCTAATTCACGATCGGCTCGCACTGTATAACTTTAGGTTCTAAGCAATCATCATCAAGAACATCATTTAGACGAGTATGTACCACGGGTATATTCGTTTCTACCCCGATCAACAAATGCGAAGTACGTTCGGCCATTCTGATAATTCTTTACACATAGTACTCAGCATATTAATTACTGTGGATACAACGTTCTACCTGACCGTTACTTCTAGGCGTACCAGAAACTATCATGTGATGTTTAATAATTATGTAGCTTTCGAAAGAGAGCTTCAATTCTATTAGAGCTAAAATTCGTTCCACGATCCGTGATAACTAAACAATGAGAAATAAACCAGAAATACTGTCAAATTTTATGTGAAGCTTTATCATGCCTCACGTGACAGTTTCAATATCAGGGCGTTATATAGCATTTCTACCTGTGAAAAGATCTTACCCTCAATATATATTAGTGACTACATACATATCCAGTTCAATACATAAATAATCACGGATGCTGTTATTTTTTTTTTCAAAAGCTTGTAAACTACCTTCACTTATTCCAGAAATATGCAAAAAAACAAAAAAAATGGACTAAAGTTACGACCTAGACGCTTTGCTACAGACTCTTTAATTATACTGCAATTAGCTTCCGTATCAACAAGCGAATCTATAGTTATATCGTAAATAGATACTTTTGTTGAAACTAAGTCCGATTTTCTAGAAAATTAATCTCATTTGCAACTGTAGTAAGGTTACTATCATTTTTAAAGTTTATATCTACAAATAGATTCCGTACGTCCGGTTCTTTTTTTACAAAAAGTACATTTTTTTTAAATAATCGAATGGTTTTTGGTTCCCTTGTATTAATGGAAGCGTCCTGTTTAAAACATTGCGCTTTTGTATGTCCTGATTTACCACACGAGTAACACCGCATATCGTTTAATCTAGTATCTATTTTAGTTCGTTTAGAAATGTTAGTGTTAGAAAAAAATTAGAACCTACCACTATGCTCTAAAGGTCGTTTAGACTTTGGCGTACGAAGTGAATAAAAAAAAATTTGTTCAGAGGTAGTTTTGACAATACTATTAAATGACGTCATTCTAATATTAACATCCGATACACTGCCAAATATTAATTTGACTAATCGTAACTTTGTAAAAGATATTTTAGTATTACGCAACAGAAATTTTTCCTTGCGTATTCGCAATAGGAATCCTTTCAGAACTATACAACACTGCCTTTTGGAGTTTTTCGGCCAGATTCTTATTTCGGGATATAAAGCGGTTAATTCTATACGAAAATTTTCCCAGGAACGCCCGGCTGTAGGATCCCAAGTCTCGAACCACCGTAATGCAGACCCTTTAAGGGCCTTACCTGCCTTAGCAACGGTAGCGATACTGCTCCAGCCATATTCCGTCGCGAGGGACTCGATGTTGCTGCACCATGACTCTGCACCCAGGTCACTCGTGGCCGGGTCAAAAATCTGCATAGCAACGTCGTCGTCTTTACTCCGACGCCGAAGACAGCATCCTTGATGGCGATGAGAAATTCTTGCAAATCCGGTAGATCCATTCTGGAAATACAATACATATTAGAGCAGTGGACACGATCCCACTTCTGATGATAGATTTAGAGAGATTAATAGATAAATTATTAAGAAAAAGAGAAAGTTTTGTAAAGCTACCACTACCTTCGGTTACTTTAATATTAAAAAAGAACTATGTTTGTAACAATTATTACTTCATATATTGAAAAACTTCAATTTAACATTTATCATTTTAATATTAAAAGAACTATATCTATATATGATAATTATTACTTATTAGAAGAACTGCATTTATAATAATCAAATAGCTTCAAACTACCCTCCATTGCTTTAATATCAAAAGAAGCACATTTGTGATAGTCATTACTTTATATATTATGATATGTAGGTAGTTAAGAATAAGGTAAATAAGACAAGGAAATGGTAACCATTAAATTATATTATCATCATCATGAGTCTACTACCAGTTCGGAAAGAAGAAGCCTCTGACCTGAGAAGAACTGGCGGAAGAAACTCAGCGGGACTAATATCATTTTTTCTTATCGTAATGTTTTTATGTCACAATTATCATCATTATTACAAAGTTACAAAGTCACAACATAGTTATAATTTGGATAACTTGAATTCCAATATTACATTACATTATAAAGATTATAGAAATGTTTATACATGAAGAAATATATAACATAGGTTACAAGGGAAAATATCAGCAGAACAACTAATTAATTTATTAAAATACTTTAGAGTACTTAGCTTTGTCCTGGTCGGCTGCTCGGCAGAGAAAGAGGCCCTAGCCCATGGACATGCGATATTTATAACCTAGTATGAGCCGTAATGTCAAATCATTATATTTTACTGTTTTAAAGATAATAAATCAAGTGAAGTGTTGCCACTAGAAAAACTAAGCATATTAAATTAAACATTATAAAAATAATTAAAAATAATTTTATACAAAGAAAATATGTAGTAAAATTAATAATTATCTATCACGCTCGCTATCAGATAATCCTCCGCGGTTATTGGCTGCTGTTGTTGTTATTGGGTCACCCGAAAAAGTTTACAGAGGTCATGTACCACTTATCTATGTGTGTCGCTGGTAGTTGTGTGCGTTTCGAAACTTGCGGCCAGAGACCACAGAGCGAGTAGCGCTAGATTAACTCGCAGCAATGGAGTTCGATTGCGGAACATAATTATCTATATAATATACGCGAAGCAAAAACTTTGTACCCCTTTTTACGGAAATTGTGCGTACGTAGGAGTATGAAATTTCGCACACTTATTTATATAGAGAAGGAGTGCGGAATTTTTTTTTTTTTTTTTTTATGTAACTAGGTTGGCAAACAAGCGTACGGCTCACCTGATGGTAAGACCGTAGCCTATAGACGCCTGCAACACCAGAAGCATCGCAAGCGCGTTGCCGACCCTATCCCCAATCCCCCCCCAGGAGCTCCGGTCACCTTACTCACCAACAGGAACACAATACTGCTTTAAAACAGTATTATTTAGCTGTGGTCTTCTGTAAGGTCGAGGTACTACCCCAGTCGGGCTGCTCCATATTTTGAGCAGGAAATTTCCTGCTGTGCCCTACCTCAGTTAATGGAATGCTAATATTTTCTTAAAATTATACATTATACATGAAATATACATTAAATTAATAAAAAAGCATTACACACACTACAGCACTCACACACGCATATTATACTATTTGTTGATTGTCAAAGTCTGTAGTCAAGTTGAAATTTTTTTTAAAAGGTTCTTTATTTTCATAATTATTTGGTTTTCTTGAATTAATTTTTTTAATTATGGTTGAATTTCGGCCTCTGGGCTGTTTTATATATAAATACATCTTTTTATTTGTTAGCTTAATATTTTTTATACTCTTTCGGATTTTATCGCGATTTATTAAGTTTTTTAAATGTCCGACGTTTCGGATACTTTACACTTTACAGCAACCATATGGTCACGGGGGAACTGTAGGGACAATGTTCCAAGTACAAGTAGTACAAAAGAATTGAGCGGGTCCAAAAAAGATTTATTTACCACTTAACTTACATTAACAATAAATGCAAAAATTTAGAAACTTATGACTCTAGACTGAAATTTTATAATCTCAAACCCTTAAGTACTCGTCGAAAAATAGCGGATATTTTGATTTTATACAAAATTATACATGGACTAATGATCTGTCCAAACTTCTTAAATAAAATTTACTTAAAGGTCCCACGTTCTGGTAGTCGTCTGTCAAATATGTATAGCTTTCAATTACCACTTTTTCGTACTAACATTGGACATCAGTCAGTTCTATATAGAATTCTGTCATCCTATAATGATTTATGTCCAAACTTTGATATTTTCAACGGCTCTTTGGCCACGGCCAAAAATATTATTCATGGTTTGGTTAAATAGTTTATAATTTTTCTGTAATTAGTTAATTTTTTCGGTAATTGGTTAATTTGGTTAAATAGTTTATAATTTTTCTGTAATTAGTTAATTTTTTCGGTAATTAGTTAATTTTTTCGGTACTTAGTAAATTTTTCTGTAATTAGTTACTTTTTTTGTAATTAGCTTAAGCTGAACATGTCAAAATTGCATGCTGTGTTCACTGTAATGAGAATGAACATTGTACGCCTTTCAAATTGTTACACACATAAACTTTGGTATTATATAGTATCATTCAATTTGTGAACCAAATAAAAAAAAAAAAAAAAAAAAAAAAAAAAAAAAAAAAAAAAAAAAAAAAAAAAAAAAAAAAAAGTACGAGGATACTAAAGTTCCTTAATTTTGCCCGTTGGCGCAGTTTTTAGTGACCCTAGTTTTAGTGACCCAC